>VXBZ01011555.1:118314-145425 GCA_013399135.1 Heliornis fulica | reverse complement strand
GCTGTGGATGAGAGGTATGGGCCGGAGGGAGGTGGGAGGGCCGGCCGGGCGGTGCCGGCGGGGCCCGGAGCTCCCGCCGCGGTCCGGAACGGCGTAGCTGAGGACCGCCCCGGGGCCGGGCGGGCTACTGCGGCCGGTTCAGCGGGCCCGGCTCTCCGCGGGGAGGCACCGCTTGAGCACAGCCCGGGGCGGGCCGCCCGCCGGCCACTACAGCGTGTGTCTCCTTTGCCCCAGTCTCCTCGGGAGGGAGAAGGTCCCCGAGCCCGGCTGGGAGCCATGGCCGCGGTGGTGGCCAAGCGCGAAGGGCCGCAGTTCATCAGCGAAGCGGCCGTGCGGGGGAACGCCGCCATCCTGGACTATTGCAGGACGTCTGTCTCGGCCCTGTCGGGCGCCACGGCGGGGATCCTGGGGCTGACCGGCCTGCACGGCTTCATCTTCTCCTTCCTGGCATCCGTCCTCCTCTCCGTCCTCTTGGTGTTAAAAGCCGGTCGGCGGTGGAATAAGTACTTTAAATCCCGAAGGCCGCTTTTCACCGGGGGGCTTATAGGAGGGCTCTTCACATACGTCCTGTTCTGGACTTTCCTGTACGGCATGGTTCACGTCTACTAAAACACCCGGGAGCCACGCTGGCTGCAGTGGGTTGTGTGGAGCAGGAGGACTGTTGCCAAAAGTCATCTACACATCTAGGCCAGCTCACCTCTAAAACCGTTGTTCATTATTACTAATACTGTCAGTAAATNGGGGACGCGGGGGATGGGAGGTAGGGGCCGGAGGGAGGTGGGAGGGCCGGCCGGGCGGTGCCGGCGGGGCCCGGAGCTCCCGCCGCGGTCCGGAACGGCGTAGCTGAGGACCGCCCCGGGGCCGGGCGGGCTACTGCGGCCGGTTCAGCGGGCCCGGCTCTCCGCGGGGAGGCACCGCTTGAGCACAGCCCGGGGCGGGCCGCCCGCCGGCCACTACAGCGGGTGTCTCCTTTGCCCCANGCGTGTGTCTCCTTTGCCCCAGTCTCCTCGGGAGGGAGAAGGTCCCCGAGCCCGGCTGGGAGCCATGGCCGCGGTGGTGGCCAAGCGCGAAGGGCCGCAGTTCATCAGCGAAGCGGCCGTGCGGGGGAACGCCGCCATCCTGGACTATTGCAGGACGTCTGTCTCGGCCCTGTCGGGCGCCACGGCGGGGATCCTGGGGCTGACCGGCCTGCACGGCTTCATCTTCTACTTCCTGGCATCCGTCCTCCTCTCCGTCCTCTTGGTGTTAAAAGCCGGTCGGCGGTGGAATAAGTACTTTAAATCCCGAAGGCCGCTTTTCACCGGGGGGCTTATAGGAGGGCTCTTCACATACGTCCTGTTCTGGACTTTCCTGTACGGCATGGTTCACGTCTACTAAAACACCCGGGAGCCACGCTGGCTGCAGTGGGTTGTGTGGAGCAGGAGGACTGTTGCCAAAAGTCATCTACACATCTAGGCCAGCTCACCTCTAAAACCGTTGTTCATTATTACTAATACTGTCAGTAAATTATGGCAAAGTACAAATGAATCAGTAGTACTGTTCTAATTAAACTGAACGTGAAACACCACTTGGGTGCCTTCTGTATGTGTTTGGTGCTTATGGAATAACTTTTGTCCCTAATTGCAGGCACAGCCGTGGGGTTTGGCTAATGGAGTCCCCTGTAGCCTTTGTGTTTTGGTAAGACACACCAGTTGCCTGCCCTTCTAGGTTTGCTGCCTGTCCCTACACACAGATACTGAGAAAAGCAGTGTACAACAGAGCACTCTAAGGAGTGCTAAGGATACTCTCAGTATCTGTGTGTAGGGACACTCCTTACACTCCTTAGAAATAATCCACTGACACAAGGAAAGAGCCTGTAATTAAGTGTGTGTGAAGGTACCATATGGAAATGTAAAGGAGTTGCTAGCCCAAATGTTATTTCTGCAAGTGATGTACACGTGATCAATAAAGAATATCATCAGGGATGCTCCTCACCAGTATGCACAAGAGTCAGTTAAGTAAAGCTCTTGCCAGGCATGTGCTCTGCTGCTTTTTAGTACCCCCGTGTCCAGTGAAACACAGGTGACTAAGTGCAGCATGGTGTTACCTGCCAGCTCAGTCTGTACTGCCCTCCCCTTGTGAGCCTGCTGGTGTTTTCCACAATGAATAGTGTCCTGTGGTTCCATGTGTCTCTGGCAGGAGCAGAAGGAAAAATTAATCACACACCCTACAGACAATGTCCTTGCTGTAGTCCACTTGTGCAAACAGTGTTTAACTGAACTGCATAGCACAGGTGTGCATTATGGAGAGAAGGTGTTGTGTGCTACCTAAACCCCACACTGAACAGAAGAGTCTCGGAGAACACTGCTCTAATGTGACACATTTTATTGCTGAACATAAAATACAAGGAGAAAAAAGAAGCTCCTGAGAAGAAATCAACAGCTATGGTGATGGGAAGTGTGTTAAACAGAGGGTATGAAGAAGGGAAATACTTTGGGGGCCTGCAGCCCCATAAAACAAAAGCAGGAAAGAGCTTTGGTCAGCTAACGATGTTTTGTCAAGCTGAGACGACAGTTTCAGTAGAGCATGGTCAGCTTCACATGTTAAGATGACCTACTTGGTCTCTGTAAGTTGTGCCTTGGCCTGATGTCACCTGTGGAGTTCACCATGTGTTTCACCATCCAGAAATGATTCAACTAGAAGATAGATCTGACAGTGAGATGTCTGTGCTGTCTCCTTGGCATGGTAATTCTCATAGACCTGACGAGCAGTTACACAGGGTGACACCCATTTGCCTAGAGAGCCTTTCAGGAGGGAGAGAGGAGGCTTTGGATGCTATTATAGCATCAGAGGTACACAGCTTATCCTAAATTACCTCAAGTCCACTCTTTAATTCTGTTTTCTAGCTGTTTGACTCCATAATTACTTACATGTGACCAGAAGCAGTGAGTGGCCTAGCCTGGGTGGGGTTCACTACTGGTGGCTGCATTCAGAGTTTGAACACACACCAGCAAAGGTGAGGTTAATTTAGAGTCAACCTGTACCTCAGAGCAACACTGTAAAGATATTAAAGCAAAGGTGAGTGCAGCTTGCTGCTCCCACTTGTGCAAGACATTCGAAGCTCCCTCTAACACTGCTCCCCCTACAGCTGTCCCAGCACCACGCAAGGACACTGCAGCACAGGTCCTGCGGAGAGCACACAGCGGTGCTTAGTTGTCATGACGACTGATTGAGAGTGACCAGTTCACAGCCCACTGGTCCGTGTGCACCAAGTCACGGTGTGGCAGCTTTAAACGAGGCAGGAATGTCCACCTACTGGCTTCAGGAAAAAAGCAGTTGATTCCTGTCAGCCCAAGCCAATGCAAACTTATGCAAACTTTAAACAGTGATATTCTGTAAGCACTTTTCTGCTGTTACTTATGTCCCCACATGAGCAGAAACTCACAAAACGAGCTGCAATGAGCCATTTCTCTTGAGAAACAAAGCAGCACTGGCTCTTCTGTCAGCAGTGAGGGAATACTTGACATCTCCTGTTGGTGGATGTGGACGAACCTGGCAAAACCCATTACCTGATAGTTCCCCTTCTCAGTCTGTGGCACAGTCCAGGGTGCTAGAAAGGCAGCAGAACCATGAAGTCCCCATCCAGATAACCCCACCAAGAGCAAAGAGAGATGCAGCGAGGCCAATCCCAAGCAAATGAAACCAGCAGCTGAACAAAGGGGCAGAGGACAAATCCATCTCTGCACAGACACCTCAGTGCCACTTCCCAGCACACTGACCCCTGTCCTGCTGACAAACCCATCTGTCCCTGCTCAAAGCACTCCTCTGCCTGCTGTCACCTGGTCTGCACGCTGGAACATCGGTTCTCTGGGCCAGCTATGAAGGAGACGGTGAGTAACAGGTGAGTAACAGGTGAGTAACAGGTGAGTTACCCGGGCCCAGCCATGACAGACCCAATTCTCCACTGGGAGCCGTGGCAGAGCCTTCTCCTGCCATTCCCAGGACGAGCAGAACCCCTTGTTGCAGCTGCTGGAAGGCTGTTCCTGGAGCAGCACCGTTTCTAGCCCTAACAGACATACAGAGCAGTGACTGTGACACGGGCCCAGCCAGCACGGGGGGGTGTGGGGTGATCATCCCTTTCCCGGGCTCCGGTAGCCGCTGCGCTGCTGCGTTTCACGAGCAGTTCTGCTGCTTTCCAGCTGATCCTGCAAGTGACACAAGCGAGAGCTGGAAGCTTCAAGCCAGCGGAGCAGGAGGCAGGTTGAACCTCAGCCTCAGCCCCCCTCAAAGCACCAGGGGTGTCCCCCGTCACCGCTGCCGCGCGTGGAAGCGAAGCACAGCCACAAGGTGGCGCTGCTACTGACGTAGGGGCGGATATACCAGTAGACACAAAACCAACCGTTTGGCGCCTTCTTTTCCCTTTTATAAGATCTGTGTATAAATCCATAGCGACGACACATCTTGGGAGAAGGAGAGTGTTCCTTAAAGGACTTTTTTTTTTGCCTCAGGGAATCCCACTAACAGGCAGCAGCTCTGCTGCGAGGTATCTCCACCTCCCAGTCCTGGTGTGATGTCACACTGCGTGGTGTGCCCAGAACGGTCCAGCAGGCAGCCCCACCGCCGTGCCTAGAGCCCAGCGAGCTGCTCGGGGCTCTGGCTCCCATTCAGCGCAGGGCTAGACAAGGATTTCCTGGAACTGGACCTGAGGAAACAAGCAGAGGTGGCAGACAAGGCAAGCAGGCTGGTTCTGGTCTGGGACACGGTGCTGGGCAGAGGTTCCCAGCCGGTCCTGTCACACCTTACCACAAAAGCCGTCACCCTCGGTACAGCTAAAGCCCCGGGTCTGTCTCATAAGCCTCCGTCGCCCTCGGAGCTGCCCCAATTCCGTCCGCAGTCACTACGAACCGACAGTGCAAGGCCATTTACAGCCCAAGCGTGACACAGCAGCCTTTGCTCCCCAGCTAACTAACTGCAGCAATTAATTAGGGAGGGAGTAACCTGGCTAAACTCATTTGGAGGAACATAATTTCCCAGAATTGGCTTTTGTTTGCCACTGGTGTTTACTGTGTTCCCGTGTCTCCTCCTGTTTCTGCCATAGCAATAAAGCTGCTCGTTTACAGGTGAGAGCCAAGCCCACTTACTTTACTTCCTCGTACTTTTTGCCTCGATAGAAGTTACTCTTTTTAATCAGATACAGCAGCACCAGGTCACAAAGGAAAGCTCCCTGCAAACAGAAAGAACTCATGCTTTATCTTTACAGTAGAAGAGGGATTGCTCTGATCTTATTAATAAAGAGCATTAATTAAAGAAGAATAACTTGCAGGAACTGTATTGTCTTTCATACTCCATGTAACCTTCAGGGTATTCAGGGTGCAGGAAACACTAACAAACCTCAAAGATGGGATGCAGACACCAGACTGAGCAGCCACTAGCAAAAACTCCACAAGAAGTTACCAACCAACCATCCCATTTTATCCTCCTAAGAGCAGGATCTGGGTCCCAGAACATTCCTTTGAGAAAATAACATTCACTTACCGCTCCCATGAGGGCGAGTCCCGACCCGATATTGATAATGGTGGGAATGATGTTAAATTTCCCTGCCTAAAAGGAAAAAGGTCATGAGGTATCAGGAGAGAGAAGAGCCCCAAACCAAACTTAGGGGTGCAGGGGGCATGGGAGGGAGTTGGAGGGGATACTAGTGCCTGAGTGTGTTTTGTTATGAAGGAACAGGCACTACCACAGATTTGTGGTGATCCATCCTGGAGGATCACCGTGTGTGTCAGCCCCTGCTGCCCATGGCTGCCTGGATTTAAGGGACTGGAGACACCTTGTCAGCCATTTCCCAGCATTGGGCTGCTTTTTTCTGCAGTGCCAACACACAAAAACAAGTCTCTGGGGCACATTTACTTCTGTCAGACTTCACATGAGCCTGGTTTTAGGGAGAAGAGATGCAGGCTCATCTGCACCCCGGGTTGTCTCCTCTCAGGCTGGGTTAGCTCCGCATGGATGAAGGGCTTCAGCCCTTCCTGACACTGGCTGAGGAGGCTGCTCTTGCCCCAGAGATGACCCCCACCTGGTTCCTCTCCATGCTCAGAAATACCCTGGCCCAGGACCTCACCTTGCCATTCACCATCACATCGAAGCGGATCCCATACGCTTTAATGAGCGTGCGGTAGTCGACCCCCGCAGCATCCCGGTAATACTTGGCAAACCTGGAACACAACAACACTGGTTTGAACTCTGTCACCTGCATCCCTCCCACAAGAGCCCATCTGGATTCACCCATCTCTTCCAACAGATCTCCTCTCCTATCCAAAACAGCTTTAGCTCCCCAAGAGCACAACTCCCTCCCCTCCAGTGCAGAAGCAGAGCGCCTAACTGGGGCGCTGCTGGTGTGGACTGGTCACTGCCAAGTCAAACCAGCTTGGCCCAACCATGGTCCTGCAGCCCCTTCTCCTCATTACTTACCTGAAGTTGTACCCAGAAGAGATGGAGTTCTCTGTAAACTTGTTATCCAGCCGGCTAAAAGAATAGTGAGGATTACATTCAGAAGGGGCTTTATCAAGATCACAGTTCCACTCAATCTGAATTCCTATCACACCACCCTTAATGAAAGAGAGAGACAGTGTGAGTTACTTAAACTTAGTTCAATTAATGTGTCTTCAGATTTCTCAGATCCTCAGGGGAGTGTTCCCCAGGGATGGGAACAGCTGCATCTCTAGTCACAGACACACGCGCACACGGGTCTGCATGGGCCAAGCTCACAGGATCAGCCCTGTCACACACCACCCAGCCTGCCCTGTGCTGGCACCTCAGGAGGAGGTTTCTCATCTCAGGAGACTGATTTCATCCATTTAAGAGGCTGTAACATACTGCAGTGGAGAGGAGGCTCTTTAAGCAGGGGTGAGGGTACAAGTGCAGAAGCCAGCACAGAGCCTGCACTCCTCCCCCTGTGCTGCCTCAGGGGGCTCCATCTTCCTCCCAGGGCCATGCACACTGGGTCACAGCCTGCCTGGTGCTGTCACCCCAGCACTCCATGCAGAAACATGCCCAAGCCTCAAGGGGTGTCTTCCAAGCAGAGGAGCCCCACTGTCCCATCTCCCATTCCCCACAGACAGGGTAAATCAGACCAGCTTGACCTTAAGCACCAGCATCTCCTCTGCTCCCTGGCCTGGGGCAGATCCTTGGGCAGTGGCCAGTGGCTCTCCTCACAGCCACCCCATGAGCAGCACCATCAGCTGGGGAAGCCACACAACCCTGAGGGACTCTCCTACCTCTGAGGCCATCTCCTGGAAGTTGCTCCCAGCCCACTGGATGATGTTCCCCAGGAGGAAGATGGGGCAGTAGGGATGCTCCGCGCTGAAGCGGCAGCTCTTCAGGTAGGACTCATTGTTGGTGGTCAGCACATTCATCCTGCAGACAGGGAAGAGCAAAAGCCACCTTGTGTCCCTCTCTGCCTGCCCAGCCTACACCACCATGACTGTAGACACAGGTGACTTCTCCAGCACCTTGCCAACAGCCTTGTCACCCTGCAAGCCTCTCTGGTCTCAGCCCAGGGAGAGCAGTCTGCACATTCCAAAATGACCTCCAGCCCAGATGGGGACCAGACCAGCTGAATCTGGGCCCAAGGAAGGACACACATGGAGCAGGCTGCCAGGAGACTCCACTTGGTTTGCAGAAGGAAAGAAGAAAGATGCTAGAAACATCTACCTGGGCCTGGGAGAATAGCAAGAGCACGATCCTTTCTACACTTGTTTGTTAATTTTGTAGCAGTGAATGAAAACAAATATTCTAAAATTTGCATTTTGCCAGGAATATCTGGGAGCAGAAGTTCAGGAACCTGACTGTGCCCTGGCTGGTGGACAGATCCATCTGCCTTGGAAGCTCTGGTGCATCCTGTACTGTAGGAGCCATCACAGACCTTATCTGGTGAAGGACAGCTTTATCCCAGCAACTCTGGGAAGCTCCAAACCCTCATTAGCTCCTTGTTCCCACTCAACCTGAAGCCAAAGGCCACCCCTGCACCTCAGAAGCGGGAATACCCACCTCCTCAGGAGGAGGAAGACAGTGGAGCAGGCCAAGGTTATTGGTTCAGTGGTGGGGATGGTAGAGGGATCTCTGAGCAGGCCAAGGTTATTGGTTCAGTGGTGGGGATGGTAGAGGGATCTCTGAGCACCTGCACTTACTTGGAGAACTTAAACTTTGGGAAGCGGATCGAGTTCTTGATGTAAACAGTGAAGTTTTCTGCACTGGCGAGAAGGGGTTTCCTGGAAGAGAAGAGTTTGTCACCTGTTTAACATCTGGACCCTGCCCAGATGTTTGAGCTGGGATTGCTGTTTAGAGCCAGCCAGGTTTCATGCCGCTCTCCCCACCCTGCCAGCAAGGAGCTGGTGAGGAGCACACAGGGTGAGGAGAAGACCCAACAGCTGGAAGCAGCCCCGGGACGGTCGCTGAGCCAAGCGGGGGGGGAGCAGGGGCCAATCCTGCCAGGGGGCTGTGCAGAGCCACCTCCTGCACCAAGCAGCCAACATTCAAGGAAGTGTCCAAGCAGGGGAACCCCAGACACCACCCTGAGTGATGCACAAGCCAAGCAACCCGAGCTGGGAAACAGCACAGGATGGGCACATACTTGGGCTTGGATCTTTTCTCCACTGGGCACCAGGCCAGTATCTCACAAGTCCGTCTGATGCTGTCCCTGTCCTTCAAACAACGGCCAGTCTTAACCCCTGCAGCACAGACAGCATGGGAAAGGTCACCCAGAGCAGCCACCTCCTCTCCTTGCCCACAGGGCTCACAAAAATCAGATGCTTTTCATTGGCACTCCAAGCCCACCTCCCGGCCTCCAAAGGGCCTCTCAGCTGGAACAACCGCTCTCTTGTTGCTCCTCTGAGCAGCCAGGGGTGCTCTGGCCCAGCCACCGCAGAGTGGGCAGAAATCTTAATAAAAGATGGTAAAGAAAAGAAAGTCCTCGTTGCCCTCTGCAGTCTGTGGTCACTGGTGGTGTGACCAGTCTGATGTCTCTGGAGGAACCCACCTCTGTACAGGAGGAGAGACCTTTCCCTTACCGTTGCCAGCCACCACCGCTTCCCCTGCAGGGCAGTCATCGTCCTTGTCACACAGGGCATCGGGAATCCTGTCACTCTGCAAAGTGGAAGAGGACAGAAGTGAGGCCTGAGACAGGACATGAGACTCAGAGGGGTAAGAAAGTGCTGCTGATCTGGGGTGAATCCTCTGTAGGATGGAGAACACTGAAAATGTGTGGCTGAAGTGCCGGTCATGGGCAAAGAGCTGGACAGTATCTCAGCATCAGGAACACCCTGGCTCAGCTACAGCATCTGCTTTGGGGCTCTGCTCCGTCTGCAGAGGGACAGGCTGCAGGAAAACCCAGACAGCACCTACCACTCCCCCAACCTGAGCAGGAGGTCACGGTACTCACCCTGAAGAGACAACCCTGGCTGTGACTGAAGCTACAAGAGCTCTGAACAGGACACGACCCTTCTCTCAGCTGCACGTCAGGTTCACACAGCCACTAGAGGACAGCCACGTCCTCAGCAAGCTGAGCTTGTGACATGGAAAATGAATCACTACTACCTGGAGACAACACTCCTTGGACAGCCAGCGCCCTCTTCCCCCGGGCTCCAGCCCATTCTGAACCATGTCTCCACAGAGGACATTCCAACATGACACGGTCTGAAAGGCTTCCCACGTCCTGGAGGGAACGAGAACCTGAAGGTTCAGCCCTTCCCAGGATCAGGCTCTTAGAGAGACCCCTCTACCCAAAACTCAAAGGAGTCTTCCCACAGCTTCTTCTGACCCTGAGCAATCACTGCTCTTATCTCAAATCCCACCAGGCAGATGTCCAACACCTTCAACTAAAGCCAGCAGGACTCTACATGTCCAGTGCCTCTGGAAACTAAGACAGCTGAACCTCCCAGGTCTGCAGTAACCAGTCCCATTGTCCCAGCTGAGATACAACCCTGCAGAGGAAAACCATCTGCCTTTCATCCTTCCTGTGTCCATTGTTCCCTGGTGTCCCCTGTCAGTTCTTACCCCTGGTTTTGTAGGGGTCTGGGGGCCAAGGGGCTCACAGTTCCTCCTACCTCAGGACATGTGGCTTGCTTCTGGTTTGGGGTCACGATGAGATTCGTCATGACGAAGAAGACACTTTCACCCTAGAGTGAAGAAAGGCAGAAGTGAGAGAACTCGCTGCCTCCTCAGGTACCGGTTACAAGGGGGATGTGGTTCCCCGCAGAACAGTAACGTCTCTGTCTCTCCCCACACTTCTCAGGCTGAGAGAAAAGAGCACTCTGTGCCTGGTTCTGGGTCTGGCTGAGGCTGGTGGGGCTCTGTCTCTCAGCAGAGGTTCTGCTCCAGACACTGCATGAATCCTGCAGAGCAGGATGGCTGACCCGGCCTTGCAGGCTGCTCTGCGAGCCCCTGCCCTCCCTTCCTGTGAGGACACGGTACCTGGGCTGGGACCAAGGGCCCCATCCCACTGCAGAGCTGTGGGTGCTGGTTCCCAGCCAGGCTCAGGCTGGCTGCCCCAGCTGTGCTGTCCCCAGCCCCAGCACACACAGCCCAGCACGCTGCAGGAGCAGGATGAGTGCAGCACCGTGGCCATGCAATGAAACAGAACCCAGCACAGCTGTAATAGAGAGACCACAGAGTGGTTTATGGCCCCACTGGGATGGATGGCTGTGATAGGCAAGGAGAGACCTGGCTGAATTTTCACCCCCCAAATCCTGTTTTCTGACAGTGTTGTGTTCTTGTGTGTTTAGGCAATTGTATAATGCCAAGGTCAAATCCTCTGCCAGAGCCTTCCCTTCTTTACACATTTGCAGTCTCTTTGCTCCCCACATTTAGCAAAAAGCTAAAACAATTAACTCTTCCTGTTAATAGTTTCCCCTTAACAATCAGCCACCAAAGGAAACCACAGGAAGAACAAGTCTGAAGGCCATTACACCATCAGCAGGAAAGGACAGAAAGAAAACAGGGGCTGGTTCACCCCTCAGAAGTGAAACAAATGCAGAAATAAACCACCTGCTTCTACCATCTCTGCTCTGGACCATGCACAGGTGGGAAAGGGAGGAGGGTCTGCAACAGCACCAGGCTGCAGCTACAGGAACACAGGTCACCTCTAGACAGCCCCTGGCACCGAGGAGCCTGACCCTTGTCTTGCCAGGGGACATGTGTAACCATCAGAGCCAACCTGGCATGAGACAGGGCAGCACTGAGCCTCTGGGACAAAATACCCTCACCCACAACAGGCACCAGCAGCGTGTCATGTCCTGCCACCTCTAGGTGCTCGTGCCAGTGAGCAGCTTGGTGACCCAATCAGGAGCAAGCTCTGGACACCTGATCCTGCAAGGATCCAGAACCACAACAGGGAACGAGATGTTTCTGCAAACCTCCCAGAGAACAAGCCCAGGAAAGCAAGAAGAAAAGGATTCACCAGGAGAATCCTTCCTCCACATGCAGCTCAAGCCCAAAGAGCCACTGCTTCACCCTGTCCAAGGGCATTTGCAGCCCTCAGCGGTGTATTTCAGTAAGCTGAGTGCCTGCTCTTTATTCCAGAGCCTCTCAGAAAAGCCCTTCCAGCACACAACTCTGCCTCTTGCATCCAAGAATCAAAGCCCTCAGGTTCCTGTCCCTGAGAGCAGAGCTGGGAGCTCTCTCCTGCCCTGCACTCCTTCCTTCGCTGTGCTTTGTGGGCAGTGGGTCTAACCCACATCCCACCAGCACTTCAGGACACAGGGTCATCTGTCCTCTGCTGAAAGGACACATCAATCAGCAGCCACACTCCAGAGAGCTTCCAGATGCTCTGTGGAGAAGACAGGGCTTCTCCCAGCCCTCACTGCCTCCTGCACTTCCCTCTTCAGCACCACCCAGACCCACCAGGACAGCGCAGAGACCTCCCTCCAAACCAAAACTAGAGACCACACAGCAGCTGGCAGAACAAGTCACTTAACACACCAGGCATCCAGATACCCCTAAAAACCCACGCAGGACACATGACATCTCATGGCACCTCATTCCCCAGGTGAACAGTAATCACCACACAGAGCAGGGAAGTTCATGGTCTGTGTTCACACTTGCAGCCCACAGAAGTGGCTGAGGTTCATGGTGAGCCCTGGGTGTGACATCACTGTGCTTGCTGGAGGATGACTTGTGCCCTGTCAGCCTGCAGCAGTGACAGATTCAGCTCTGTTGAGTGATTGACCGGTTGTGTTTGCGTCGTGCCACAGCCCAGACCCCCCTGCTGCAGAGCTCACCAGCCCAGAAGCAGACAGCTCTCTCTACTCAACACACTGTGCTACAGCAAGTCAGCAAGCAGTAACAAGAACATCAGGCTATGGGAGTAACATCTGGAAAGGTAGAAAGAACTGTCACCACTTCCCTTTGGGCTGTGGACACCCGTCCCCTGCGGTGTCCCAGGGCTTCTGCACAGCCTGAACAAGAGAACACGCTGCTGGGCCTTCCTGCTGCACAACACACACTGGGCTGAGCCTGGAGGCTCACAGAGAGCTTTTGCAGTGAATTTGGTGGAGCTGCAGAGCAAAGGTCCAGTCTGAGTAAACACTGGCTGCAGCAGGAGGAAGGTGAAGCCTTATTCTTACAGACAGATGAGTAAGTTGTTCCATTTACCGCTTTCTGCCTCCGTCAAGCACAAGAGCCTGATCTTGCCCTCACACCTTTCATAGAATCATAGAATTTCCCTGCATACGTGGTGGGCACTTGCAGGGAAAGCACAACCAGCCCCTGGAAGACAGCTGGGCAATTTCCAACATGGTGCTGGGACTCATCTGCTGCCACTCCTCCCCTTGATGTGGGCAAAGTGGGCAAAGTGGGACACATCTGCTGCCACTCCTCCAGGAGTGGCAGCAGATGTGTCCCACTTTGCCCACTTTGCCCACATCAAGGACAAAGGTTGAACACAGCAGGTTTAGCCAGACACACTTGGATCAACCCTCCTCACTCAAACTGCACAACACTCTCTCACCATCTCCCACTGCGCTCGGCTGGCCCCTGCGTGCCTGCTCGAGCCCACCCTTGGCTCAGCTGAGCTGTCCCACTGAGGTCTGTGGGACTTCTGCTTGCCAAGTATCACAGACCTTTGTGAGAGAGACAAGCCTCCTGTCCTATCTGCTGGGAAGACCTAAGAGAAGGTGCAGCTGCTTTCTTGCAGCCAACCTCCTGCTTATTCATAGGAAAGACCTGGCTACATCACTCCAGCCTTTCCACCAGCAGCCACGCTGGAAGATGTCCTCTGGCTGGATGGCAAAGACAACAGCAGTGGTGGGATGCCAACCTGTGGAGGGATGACGTAGT
This sequence comes from Heliornis fulica, assembly GCA_013399135.1. Lineage (NCBI taxonomy): Eukaryota > Metazoa > Chordata > Aves > Gruiformes > Heliornithidae > Heliornis > Heliornis fulica. The sequence continues at coordinate 132,117 of VXBZ01011555.1, read as the reverse complement.
CTGCAACATCCCACAGCCTCTCCCCCAGCTCTGAGGTGTTGGTGAAGGCTACTCCTTTCAGCTTGGTGATGACAGAGCTCTGGAGGGATGTGTCTGTGTCCTGGTAGCCCTTCTTCACAATGAACACCCACCTGCAAAGACACAGCAGGCAGCAGCGTTAGCAACCAGGGGCAGGGCAGAAGTTAGCCAAAGGTTTACACCAAGGCCAACCACTGTTGGAAAGGCAAATCAAAACATGCCAATGTCACCAAACCCACTGCAACTGCTACTACAGATTTAGAGTAAACTCTTTGACAGAGCAGCACCCACCTACAGCAGTGGAGAAAGTCGGGACCGAGGCCCCACATGCAGGGAAAAGTGTAATAACTGGTCACGGTGTAAAACACCAAACCTCCCACCTCCCTTCCTGTGTGCTACACTTGGTGACCACAGTGGAAATAAGGGAGGAGGTTTTCTGTTCCTCAGGGTGTTATTTCTGCAGGTTGCTGTCAAGCGTGCGTTGGCCTCGCGAACACGCGACTGGCTCCCACTGCAGCAGCCTGTCCAGGTACCAGTCCAGTGACAGACCACAGCTGGGGAGACACAACCACTGCACGTGGCCTGAGTATCACTGACAGAAATCCACAGGGAATAATCTTTCCTCATATGATGGAGGAAGATACAGCAGCTCCATGCAGGACACAATCCCGAGGGGTTTGCTGGTCACAGGCCCCAGCCAGCCTCTGGACAGGCACGGGAGGGATGGCACAGCCAGACATCAGACTATCCCTGAGTCCCCCTGTGACAGGCTGTGAGCCCCCAGACACAAAAGGGTCACTGTGGACACCACCAGTGAAGGTGCCAAAGCTTCACAGAAGACTGCTGCTGCCTAGGGAAGAAAACTGTACAGCCCACACAGACTCTGAGCACTCACAGCTGAAATGTGGTACTTTGCTCAACAGTCAGTGTCCAATGCAACTGAGAAGCAGGAATTCTTCACTGCAGCTCCAGGCAGCACTGGGCAGCACTGCAGCTCCACCACAAGTGCCCCAACAAGTCAGTGTGAGATAACAGAGCTTCTGTTCAGAATCATGCATATTCAATACAGTTTCCAAGAGCTACTCTACAGAAACATCAGATTTCTAAGCATTTCTAGATGTCAAAATTTCTATCACATAGGCAGTAGTTCTTTCTGGTGGGCTTTGTGGGGGGGCTCTGGTGGTCGAGGGATGAAGGAAACACTCTTCCTCAGGGGTTTGCTGGTTGACCCTCTCTTGTTATTTTCCATTCTTGGAGACTTGGCTCCACTTGTAGCTCAGGAACCATCTTTCTTCATATATGCAGTTAAATGTAAACAGGACTAATGGCTAGACTGCACACTAAATAGATTTGTAAAATAGTTTTTCCTTCTTATTTAATCTGCTCATCTATCTACATGATTTAGGACAGATTACAGACTTGAACTTTGAGGTCCTTCACTGTCACTGGTCACGCCCTGTCTTGGATGGAAGATGTGTCCTATCTACAGGCTGCCTCCTTCAGCAGCTCATATGTGCCAGGCTGCGGGACTTGTGCTCTGCTCAACACAGCAGGCTCAGGAACCCAACACCACTCTATATATAAACCCAGCACGTAGAAATGACTCTGCTATATTTAACCAGTGCAGGCATGAGGCATGGGAAAGGTGAAGGGGCTCAGAGGCACAGGAAGCGAGGGCAAGGACCTGCCAGGCACATTCTGAAAAGCCTCAAGCTGCGGAAGCAGCGGCACAGGCTGGGTAACCCCAGGTCTGCGCCCACGGGTGCTGCTGAGTCCCTTAGGTGCCAGCAAGCCCAGCTCTGGGCAGAACAAGGCCTGTTCTGAGAGGGGCACTGGCTGTCTCCACGCCAACTCACCCTGCTCTGAAGCTTTCACGCCGCCTCAGCCTCCAGAATCGCCCCCACTCCCGCAAAGAAATGTGCCACTTTGTGCTCTGCTCCCTCCCATCTAGACTCGAGTGTGTCACACAGCCCTGAAGACAACCCAGGTTTGTTCCAAGGTTCAGCAACCATGTCTATAAATGCTACAGCTTTTAAAAAGTCAGGTGTTCAGGTCTGCACCATTCCCCTGGTATACAGAAATAAAGGCATAAATAATGCAGTACAAAGCCATGGTGCCATGTGGTTATTTTTAACCCTGCACTAATCTGGAAGGCAGAGCTGAGTTTAGCAATCCCTAGCAGGTGAAAAATCAGATATAAATCTACCAGACATTCCAAAACCCATCTGTACAAACAAACATGACTATCTACACAAAAGCAACGAGGCAGAGCCACCGCTGTCCCCAGCCTCCCGCATTAACCCCCAGCCCAGCCCAGCACACACAACCCCAGCAGGACGGGAGATGCAGAGTCCTTACCCCACCAGGTAAGCCAGAATGGAGAGCTGCACCACTCGATACAGAATCCCCACCTTCTTGTTCTTTGCAATGACGTATTTCTCTGTTTTATAATCAAAAAGGGATATAAATAAACCCTTCCAAGCCACCTGCCCCATGCTCCTGGCTCGCTCCCACCCGGTGGCTGGAGCGGGCGGCGGCGTTTGCAGCTCGCATTATCCACACGTGCTCTGCGTGGAAACCTGACACACCAACCCCGTCAGAGGCTGATCTCCTCCCTCCCAGAGCTGCTCAGCAGCTGCTGTAGCACAACATCCTTCCTTCGCTGCCTCCCAGCTGCTTCACCCTCTGGGGTGAGCAAAACCCCTCGGTTTTCATCCCCCTCCCCCGGTCACAAAACGTTTACAGTGAAACATGTCACAGCATGAAGCTCTGCTGCGGCACCCGAGGTGGGAGCTGCAGCCTCTCGCTGTGAAGCGTTTCAGCCTTTCTTCAGCTTTTACATGGTGGCAAAGCACCTGTTTTTCTTTCTTTTTTTTTCATTTCTTGAGCATAATGAGAACTTGGGTCCTTACCAGCTACCCAGAACACCTGCCTGGTTCCTACACCTTCCCACCAACTCCCCCCACCCTCCAGCACTCTCAGAAACTAATAACTAAATGCTGTGTGTAGTCGAGGGGTCTGTTGCCATCCTGCCTCACCACAGCCTGCAGTGAGCAAGTGCTGAGCTCAGCTCTTACAGGACAGACCCGATGAAATACCGACGGGAGAGGAAGGGTTTGACCCCCGCTGAGACATTAGTTCATTAGCCCGAAGTGTAGGAGATGACACCCACCCTAACAGAGACATTTGCATGTGCAAGGACACAGATGGTTGTTACTTACACCTAGAAGGGTGGACACTATCCCCTGGTCACAGAGGGAACAGAATGAGCTCTCGGGTGGGAAGTGAAGCCTGGACCTTCCTGCAGTCTGGCTGGGAGCTCTCGTACTGCACCAAGGGGACTTCAAGCAGGAGCTCAGATCTGCACTCAGTGATTGCCCTCCCAGGGGGATCCTGCACCTGTGCACTGGTGGGAGGTGTCTCCAGGGGGTCCTTCTGGGATGGGACCACTCATAGGCTCAGTCTACAAGAGAGAGTCTAGCAGAGACATGGGATGGTATAACAGGCATGAAGGGCAGGGCTCACTGGTTCATACATGACCACCATTAGGTTGTGGCTTCATCAGGACCAGGAAGGCTCTGGAGTTTACCCAGTATGCAACTGGGATACCCTCTGCACAGCTCTCTTCCCAGGGAGAATCATTCTCAAGACCTTGGGTTTTATGAAAATTTTATCCTTCTTCCTCCTTAAATTCTGTATCAAATTTAACCAGATCAGATTTGTAACGAATATGTGACAAAGTTGCTCCAAACCACAAGAGAATCACAAACAGTGCAATAATGAACAAAACACCATCCTCAAAATATCTCATCATCCCCCAGATGTCCCTAGAGTTTCCTCATGCAAAGTGAAGGAAACCTTTCTCCAGCAGCTGCAGAACTGGAGCAGAAATGTGCCCCTGGGCTCCTTTTAACCCCGCAGCTGCCACGCTCCCCAGCTCAGCACCGCGATGGGCGATTGCTTCTGCTCGTGGCTTCTTCATGAGGGGCTCCTGGGGTGACAGCAGACTGCAACAGTGAGCCCCCCTCTCCTGTGCACCCCCCAGTTGCTCCTCTGGCTCAGGGTTAGCCCCAGTCTTGCCCCTGAACTTTGCAGCTGCCCTTCAGCCTCAGCACAAAGGGCTGGTCTTGCTCACCTCTCCCACTCCCCAGGCTCCCTCCTCCCCCTTGCTGTACACTCCACTTTATCTCACAGAACATGGAGGCTGCTCCTCAAGCCCCTCTGGACCCCTGTACTCATGGTTTCCTTCTTCCTCAAACATTTGGCTACCCTCATCAGATGCCTACAACCAGATTATCACCAGTTCCAGTCTTTAAGAGCCTCTGTGTGAAAGTCTGAAGCACAAATAACAACTCTTAAAACACAAAATAACCAAAGGAGACAAAAGTCTCCAAGAAAACACTTCTGCAGGGAGGAAGGAGACAACAGTGGTCCACAACCCAGAAATGAGTAGGAAAGGTAGGCTCAGCCTGTCTTCCCTTGTCACTGCCCAGAGCCAACTGGGGCTGGGTTCAGGGAGACTGACTCAGCTCCAGGAACCAGAGCTGCACGGAGACAGGAGCATCCTAAAGGAGCCACCACCTGATCTTCTACCCAATCTGCTCCTAGATGAGACACTTTGCAAGCACAAGCTGCTGGGTGACAGTTAAGTCTGGTCCCACAGGAACATCATCTGCTTGCCCTGGAACAGCCCCAGGAAAGGGACTAAACAGCAAGAATATCCCATTGCCTCAGGACCACCTCCACCACCACTCCTGCAAGGTCACCCACAAGACACCCAAGTTCACAGACAAACAAAAGATTAATGAAGATTAATAAGCCATGGCCACATCTAGAGATGTCACCTCCCCAGCCCCATCTTTCTTATCTCTCTGGATGACAGCAGAGGCTAAAATCAGCCCAGAAAACATCCTGGCAGTTAAATAGTGTGTTGCCTCCTGGCCTGGTTTTACTTAGTGGCACAGGCACAGGTCTGCCCTGAGTTTTTTGCAATTATTTTTCAGGTTGATTAACGTGAGAAAGGATCTGCAGAGGCTAGAAAAAATGTTCCTTCAGAGAAGTGTTTGTTACAGGTGTGACCTCAAGATGTCAAACATGTTTGATTGCTAAAAACAAAAAAGGAAATAAAACTGACACTTGGAGGGTTTAGAGCCATCAACTAGAAGCACCACTGAAAAGTGATTTTTTGAATAAAAAGTTTCAATTTCTATCAGATGCTCCTCAGGATATTCTGGATATTGCTCAGCACAGGCTGGATTTGTGCTGACAGCAGTGTTGGTGCAGGTATTGTTCTCACCATCTCTAGTTTTCACAAGTGTATTTGTTTCCTTGCCTGTAAATCAAGATTAGTGGAATGTTTCTTAATGTATCTGTGGGTGTTCTAATGTAACCAGTTTAACTCTGGGGGTGGGATTGTGTGTAACAAAATCTAACCATCACCCATTAAAGACAAAAGCAGCAGTTTTTCTTAGTGCTTTTTAAGGGACCAAGGCTGGATCTCTTGTGCAAGAGATCTCCCTTCTTCCTTCCAACATTTTGAATTTCCCATAGAAAAAAAAAAAACCAAACCAAAACCAAACACTTCTGTTCTTTCCCATGAGGACTATAGGAATTCTCATAGGGAGGATTTCTCCTCTGGTATAAAAAAATCTTCCCCTTTTACTTGGGTTTGGTTTTCTTTTTCATCCCTGACGTGTTACACCTACACGTAACTCCTTGTCCTGCTCTCAGTAATTACCTTCTCACTGTTCACACACAGTGGTTGCCCACAGGTCACACTCTGCCCAGATTGTCCCTCATAGAATGATTCTCATCTACATTTCCCTCCACCTGTCTATAGCTCTTTGGTGTTAAGCTGCCCCAGAGCTGAACTCAGCCCAAGCCAGTCACGAGCCCGTAAATGCCACATAAAGAGTGTGTCAAAAACACACATGTCAAAATAAAACTTCAGGCCCCAGCTCGGACACGGTGGCATTTGCAGCACAGCAAGCTCACATCTGTCACTCTGTGGCACTGCAGGAGAGAAGCGTTTCAGGATCAGCCTGATAACATTTTCAAAATGCCCCCCAAAAAGACCACGTGTTTTCCAGGGGATGGCAGGGGGGATTCGTGAGTGACTGCTGGAGGTGCCAGCTTCAGGCACTTGATTTTCTGGCTTCTACCCTCGGGTATTAATTCTCCCAGTGATGCCCACTCTGCCCTTTACTGAGCACAACAGAAAACATCAGCTCCCAAATGCATGACAGCTGACTCATCAGATGCTGAGACATTTGTGAAGCACTAGAAATGCTCCTGCAGCAGATGCATCATCCTTTGGAAACAGGCCCCAGACCTGCTACTGAAATAGCAAGGAGACAAGGAGCAGAAGACATAAATAGGAGATAAACTATTTTGGCAAGGAAACAAACAGTGGAAAAGGAGCCACTCAAGTCTCACTGTGCTTCTTTCTCACAGTACCATGCTTGCACATCAACATCTTAAAAAAAACAAACCCAAACCCCCAAACCAAGGGGAAAAGTTGAACAGGTTGAAAGAGGAAATTGCTTTTAAACCACAGCTTGTGCATGCAGAAACAGATGGAAATCAGCAATACTGAGCACAAGCTGCTTTCTGAAGATGATGAGTTGGGATGCAAGAACAAAGAAATGTGTGTGCACCCTGCAGTGAAAAACATTGCAGGTTCTTCTAATCCTCCCTGTGACTCTGCAGTGCACATAATAAGTAGGTTGCTACTTGCCAATGAAAAATCAATACATATAACATTAATATCTGTGCTCCTACCTGGGACACCTGCACACCCAGCCACAAGGGAAAAGGAAATCTTTCTTTCAGGAGGTGATAGAAAAACATTCGCTTTGGGTTTCTTTTTTGCCTAAAAAGGGAATCTGAAGAGCCTGTTGTTACCAACAGGGACAGCCAAACCCATCTGTAGGAGTGAGAAGTGGCAGTGTGCTGAAGTTGCAAAAGATATTGTCTCTGATTTAGCTTATCACTTCCAGTAAAGCAATATTTAGCCTTTGAATACATTCTACATTTCTTCTCCAATGCATCATGCAGGAGGTCTTATGATCATCAGCCAGAGCACTTATCCCCTTCTGCCTCCCAATCCAAGAACTTCAAGGGTTTGAGGAAGAGCACCAAAGAGAGGGGAAAAAAAACCCACTGCACATCTAATGAAACTAACCCATCATGGGGGTTGGACTGGATGATCTTTGGAGGTCCCTTCCAACTCCAAATATTCTGTGATGTCCATTCTGAGAGAGAGCTGGCAGTGGGTCAGGTAATGGAATTAAAAGGCCCGTGGAACATCGCTGGGAGATTGAGCACAGTCATAGCTGGAGCAGCAGCATTGTGCAGTGCTACACTGCAAAGTTTCCACATTCCAAAGTCAGCCATTAAAAGCATCATTAGGAATAAAAGGAGAATGTTAAAGCCTGAAAGCTGAATGGGTTTAATAAAACATGTATTCACACTGACCACTGGCCTCAAGGTGAAACCCTGCTCTTGAATATGCCCACAGATCACTTTTTCACTTCTTTGCCAACATGTATCATCCCTGACCTAGAAAGATATAAAACTGCTCCTGGCTTGATAGCTCTGCCAGAGCTTGCCTTGCTACAAGAGCTGAGGAGACACCTTCATCTCCTTCCCTCACCTTCATCACACACATAGAAAGTCTAGTCTGAGGCCCCTGCCCTTTCCTGGCTGGAATTACCAGCTCTTAGCAGCTGTAGGAAAGCATACATGCTGCACAGACCCTCAGAGGAAGAGGTTCTGTGAGCAGCTCCCTCAGCACAGCACCTGACCTTGCCCCAGCCCTGCAGGCTGGCCATGCTCTAAGCCAGTGGGGTGTTACCACCAGGCAGCAGAGACTGATCCCAGCTGTGCCACGGAGACAGACCGAAGCCAGGTCTGCCGAGCTGGCAGGGTCGGAGCAGCCCTCTTGCAGCAGCCCGGCTCCATCTGGCTCTTGTATCCTGTTATAAAAAGAGACAGGAAATTTCTCTTTTGAGCTGCAATCCAATTAGGCTACAAATAAAGCTGCCCCAATGGGCTCTCAAACCCAGCAAAGCACTTTGTGGCTCCTGTCTATCTCTTGTGTTGGCAACCAGCACTTAAGAGTGAAGAAGGACTTGTGCCCTTTTTCTGATAAGCCTTCCTGAGCAGCAGACTTCCTCTTCACTTACTCCTGTTAGCCAACAGGCCACCACACTCAGTACATGAACCTGTCAGCTTCTGACTACACTGAGGGAATTGTAACCCAAGGCTCATGAATCTCCCTGGTACATGAAAGAGACATAAGCAGCTGGTATCACTCCTGATTAAAATAGCATTGCAAAACACATCCTGTCCTCCTCTTCAAGGAAACAATTAAAAAGCTGTCTCAGATATATCAGCTCCTGACAGTCACCACCCAATGTGGTCATTGCACACGTGGATCACTGCAAAACCAGCCAAATTCTATCAGGCCAAGCTACCAGCAGCTGATCTCCAAGCCTGGAGAGAGGGAGCCAAGCCAGAGGATGCAGATGGGTCATCAGCACCAGTCAATGGGCAGAGAACAAACATCTGTTCTTGCTCTCCTGGGCTACCAGCAGTACTGGAGTCATCTCCCAACAGAGCAAGACAAAGGCAGAACAGGTTCTCCAGACTAATAAGCAGAATTGGGAGAACAGACCTAAATGGAAAAGTTTAGTGTCCTTCCCTCCCCCAAGAAGCTGTGGGTCTGCAGACACTCTGCTGCCTCTGTACAATGCATAATATGACCATAAAATGGCTAAAATGCCATAAAATGTATTAAAAATGCCATAAAATGCATTAAATGACCTTTCAGCTCTGAGGGCTCTAGGGTGTCTGCAGCAGCTTCTCCACCTGGACCCCAGCCTGCCAGCACTACCCTGTCTGGGGTCAGACCTTTAACGACTCCAGGACAGCAAAACTGTGCCACTGCCAGAGCACACTAAAGTCAGGGCTGCACAGCAAAGCCACAAATGTTGACAAGGGCTTTTGCAGAGGGGATTTTATTCAAAATGTAGATTGCAAATAAATTAAGAAGCAGACACAGCAAGGCTCCCATGGAAACAGCACAAAACCCCAGCTGTGGTTTGGATGACTTTGTCTTGGCAGTCTGGACTAATCCCTTAAGTGCCATCCAATTACTGCAAATGTGTTTGGCATCGACTGTGGCAATTGCAAAGAATTAAATGGTTGGATGGCACTCATAGGAAATTACAAGTTGCAGAGCCCTGTAATGCATTTAAGAAAAAAAAACATCTAAAAAGGAAAATAGCATCACCCACTGCAAAAGCTGACCTCCTTGAGAGCCATCAGGGACAGCAAAAGGCATCCAAGTAAAAAGGGATACTTAATTCAGAGAAGAAACTAGAAAGAAAGGAGGGAGAGAGAATAACAAGACTGGCTGAAGGCAACAAGCTTGTTTTGCCTTGAGACAAGAAACTCTCCTTGCAACTCCTTATTCTTAGCACAGGCTTCTACAATTAACACTCCTTCCCTTAGGGAAGTAACCAACAATCTACTGACAGCTTTTCTGTGCCCAGACTTACCAGGTGTGATCTGACCACTGAGATCCTTCAGAAGAGGTGTGAAATTGGGAACATCTGGGAGGAATGACAGGCAGCAGGACCACAACTGCTCAGACATGGCAGACATTTCACTGACACTTTGCACCATGTGTCACTCGGTGCAAGATCTGTACAGAGCAGTACAAAAAAAAGCAGAAAACACCTTTCCCTCCCCTGCAAAAAGCCAACGTGCCCTGAAGCTTAATAATAAGTAAGAGAACAAAAAAAAGGAACCTTTGAAGAAGTGTCTGCCTTACAAAGCCACCACTTCAACCAGTACTGTGCAAGGTGGCTCTTGGAGAATCCATCTGAAGAGCTTCAGGCCTCTCACCACATTCTGCTTTCCACATACTTAATTCCTCATAAAACTCCTTCCACACAGGGATGCACAAAGAACACCTCTGTGACAGCTCTGACTAAATCTGGACCAAGTGCTCAGCCCACAGCAGCCCAGTGCTACCTGGAAGAGGGTACAGCAAAAGGCACACAGAGCTTTCTGCCAGCAAGTGACATGCCCAGTCAGGCTTCTCTTGGAAGAATTTACTTTCAAAGATCAAATTAATAACACTACAGAAAGAGGTTTTACACAAAGACAATGACAATAAAACCATTCAGGCTGGGCAATGCACATTTCTTCCCAAAAAGTACACAGCTGTCATGACAAAAAACCTAACATGGGAGATTGCTTCAGATATGAATTCCCTTTCTGAGCTCTCACCTAGGAGTCTTCTACCCTGGCACTCACATGCAGATTTGGAGTTACACATTCTCTGCATGCAGCTCCATGAACTCCACAACCAGCCAGAGGGAGAGAAATTCAAGCCCAAAGACTAACTGCAGCTGCTGATGGAGCTAGATGATAGCACAACATCTCTGCACCTCTTGTACTGTTAAAACTCACACGAGGGTCCTATATTCTTCAGGAAACATCTTGCTGTGGTACCTCTTCCTTCTGTCCTAAGCAGGTAGGTCAGGGTGCTTAGAACCTTTAACTTCTGCTTGCCAACCAAGCTTAGAGCTAGGACTTGCTCAGGGTTGTTCAGCCTGCAGATACCAAACCCATCACAAACACAATCTCTGTAATAACCTTACAGGGATATGTTAAGAGCAGTACCCAGGTATCAGACAGGAACATTACAAGACAATTTCAACAAAAGCCACAATTTTTTTGTTAGCTCTCCATCAGTCAATATTGGTTAAGCCAAAGAAGACAAGAGCTGTTTTCTTTACCAAAGGTCATAATGAAAATCTATCTTTAATCTCCTGCTACACATAAACACAGATTATATTTGTGGGGTTTATGGCTAACCAAACACACCAGCAACAAAATAACACAAAAAGGAACAGAGAGAGCCAAAGAGGGGAATAGTTCCAAGCACCTGTACTCATCCTTTAAAAACAGCAAGCACCTGGCAGTCCTGAGCTAATTTCATTGCTCATGAAAGGAAACACCTGAGAAGGGCTAATGGCAGCCATGGGTATCAGCTAGACACTTTATTTCCCCAAAGCCTATAAATTGTCTTTACTGATAATCTGCAGATTGCTCACAGTTCACCCCAAGTTTTTCACCCAGTCACTGTGGTGAAGGGCAACACTGCTGAGCTCTACCCATGATTCAGACATGGCTGCTTTGGATGAGGAGTGCTAACCTGGAGAAGTATCTCTTGATGCAGGAGTCTGTCTGAACTGGCAGTGAGGTCTGCAATGCAGGTTTTTATTTGTGGCCAAATCAGGATTTGAAAACAACCAAAAATAGAAAATTCCAAACAAGACTGTGAGGTACAAAACCCTAATTACCACATGCTTCTGATACCAGGAACCAGAGACATCAAGAGACATACTTTATGGTATTAAAATGCATAATTTGTTTATTTATACATAGATATGTATGCACACACATAGGCAAGATGCTTGTCACTCCAGTTTCATTAGCAATAGCAGAATGGGAAGCTTCCCCTAATTCATCTCCACTTTAAATTATTCTGAAGCTACTCAGTATTAAAACCAATTTAAAAATAACTCAGCATCACAGCAACTAAGACTGCAGTCCAATACATAAATGTAACAGGCTCCAAGATAAATCTTCCAAGCATATCCACGTTAAAGCAAAATTCCTCATGGGGGGGTCTAGTTTATAGACAGACTGCTCCTCTTCAGTAATGGTCAGTTCAAATTAAACAAGCAGGCAGCTTGTTTAATTTGAACTGACCAAACTGCTTGTTTTGACCTCTATGGTCAAAACAGCAGTTTGGGAGAGTCCCAAGGTCTGGAGTGCCACAGTTCTACCAGGGAACACCGATTAGTTTGCATCTTAGCCAGATGTTGACTCTGCTATTCCCCAAAAGCTGGTGAAAGAATACAGCTTTCTGCTTCAACCAGCTTAATCTTCATGAAGTATCTTCTTGCTCCATCATAGCTTTATACTTTCTTTTGAAAAAGCCACACTGAGGAAAAAAAAAAGTTAAAGTTAAGTATTTTTGTATGCATTAATTTTTGCTTATTTTTAAAAGTTTTAAAAGTTTTTCCTTCTTGGGGTTGCAATAACTGAATGAGCAAGTGCAGGATGCAATCAGGTATGACTTGTGGCAGAGCTAGAAGCCTGGAGGCTTAGGTTGTTTAAAACTTTTCAGAACATCTATAAACATTTCACAATGCCCAAACATTCTGTAAAACACTTCAAAACAGGACTGGAGAAACTATCCTGCAGTGCTCAGAAGAGCTCAAAACATAAGACCATTTTACAACAATAAGTGGCAGATACCCTTCAGTGTGCATTTGAAAAAAAGTCATTTTCATACTGAAAACCTAAAAATTATACACTTAACAAAATGATTTCTGTTTTGTTGTGTGTGCACTAGTGATACCCACTTTGCAGAGGAGCAGAATAATGAATGCCAGCACGAGAAGTCCACCAATAGAGCTTCCTACAACAACAGGCAAAACACGAGGCGCTTCGTCTTTCAGGAAGACAAGAATGATCTGGAACAGAATCAAGACCAGTTATTTTTTTTTCTTGGTTAGCTTTTCATTGAGAAAGCTTCTTCATTTGAGCTGGCATTCAAGTTTACACTATGGCATATGCACCACCAATCTCACTACACAGGTACTGTGCAATGCAACCTGAAGTAATTCTTTTACACTGCAAGCCTTGTCATGGGACATAGTCTTCTGTAGTTTACAGTGTCTGCAAGGCAGTGGTGACAATCTTTCAGGTTAAACAGTGTGTCTTCCCTAGGGAAAGCAGAATATTAATTTTGAAACCCCAAGAGGACAGGTCACTGTGATAGTCACAACGCCAGACCATCCACAGTTCAACACAGAACACTCAAAGTTTTTTTTATATGCACTAGAAATATTCTCCCTGTTTTCATCCCATGATCAAAACCTGATTTCACCAAATTCAATGGCAGAGCTGATGTTTGCTTTAAAAGACCCCAGAATTAATTCTCACTCATTCCTGCCCCAAGAGAAGGGCCAAGCTGCCCACATGAGCTCTGATACCTCAGCTTTATGATTCTCTTCCTTCAGGCTCTGATACAGTTCTCTGTCGAAGGCGATTTTTCCACAGACCGTCAGAACAGTTTTCTTTTTTAAGAACTATGGAAAATAAATAATTGATTAGATGAATGGAACAAAACCTCAGCAGCTTTTCAGAAAAATGTGTTGCGACAGCAAATTGTTACTGGGACTGTGGAACCAGCCTGTGCTGTGCTGCCACCAAGCTGCACTCTGTATGCAACATAACCTTGTGTTTCACATGTAACTATTGCTCGTGAGAAGTTGTCTGAATAGATGGCAGCTGGTGGCACTGGAAGGGTCATGTCACAAAGAACAAGTTCTGAGGGACAGGCAGAGAGTGTGACATCCCCACCACATGTAAAGCATCACCGTGTCTCCGCAGGGCCCAGCATCACCCTTGGAAGAGTGACACCCCGCTCACCCCGACCCTCTGGCAGGCAGCAAGCAGGGGAGCGGGGTGCAGCGCCTGGCAGATACCTGGTGCGAGTCGTGTAGCGACAGCTCTGCCCTCACGGTGACATCGTCCTCGCCCGCTGGGATGGCGCAGCGCACGTGCTGGTACCACACGTCCCTCTCGTCCTGCAACGCAACGGGGCAGGTCAGGGGCCGGCAGCCGCGGGTACCCGTGTCCGCGGCGGCGCCCACCGCCAGCCCCCGCTCACCTCTGGCTCCGCGCCGCCGGAGA
>VXBZ01011555.1:70583-117540 GCA_013399135.1 Heliornis fulica | reverse complement strand
CGGGGTTTGACAGCCCGAGGGATGAGGGAGCTGGACCGTCCCGTTCAACAGGCGCGGGAGGGGACGATGAACTGGGTGCGGAACGGGAAAAGCCCGGCAGGGTCCTGAGGGCGTCGGTGCGGGACCGGGCACAAGCTCCTTTGTCCCCACAGAAAGTCACCCCCACTCTGGCAGCGCTGTCTCCTGAAAGGGGTGAACCCTACGACGGGGTCACTTCTGAAGAACTGTGTGAAGATCTGAGGAGAGGTTCAACAAAAGGAAGCTCAGGCAAAAGCAACAACTACCAGCTTATGCCGGTGGTGGTCTTGGACCCTCATGAAGTGCCACAATGGCTGATGAGGGTGAAGCACAGCCAAAAGTCTGACGTCCAACCTGCCTGCCAGGATCTCGTGTCCCCTCTGGGCTATCAAGGAATCTCAGGGAATAAATATAAAGGCAGCATGGTTGTTTCTGGAGAGGGAAGTACCTGTCGAAAAGCCTGTATCAGCGGCTTCAGTACCAGCCGGTGGAGGAGGCAATCAAGGCTCGCTCCAAAAAGGCACAAAAATAAGAGGCAGCAGCCTAACAACTACTTTCTCAGGCCACAGACCAGACAAAAAGGAATGAAGAAGAATGTTCTAGAGATGTCTACAGAGATGAAAGACAGTGACTATTCGGTCTTCAATAGCTCCTATTCCTGGAGTAGAGTTCGAGCATCTTTGTCTTTCCATAAGAAGAAGAAAATTACCACAGAAGAGAGTTTCTGTTGCAGCATTCTCTGTTCCCCTTCTTTGCAATCCCAGCCTTCAAGGCACCAACTAACCTTCTCTGCTACTAAGGCTCAGGGCTGTTCTTGGTCTGCATCCTCCTTGATGCTGCTGGCTCACAGGGATTCTTCTGTCCTGGAGCTAATGCTTACGGATGCAGAGAAGGTGCTTGGGGAATGCCACCAGGAGGGGCCTATCACTTTTGAGGAATGCATTCCTTTAAATAAGATGAAAGATTGCAAGAAAATTGGAGAAGGGGTGTTTGGAGAGGTCTTCCAGGTTGACAGTGAGAGAGGACCTGTGGCCTTAAAAATAATTCCCATTGAGGGAACTGAAAGAGTAAACGGTGAAGCTCAAAAGAGCTTTGGAGAGATTCTGCCCGAAATAATAATTTCTAAAGAACTCAGTCTTCTGTCTGAAGAATCTGTGAACAGGACTGTTGGGTTTATCAGCTTGTATTCTGTGCACTGTGTTCAAGGGGCCTATCCTAAGTACCTCCTGGATGCCTGGGACGCATACCACGAGGAAACAGGATCAGAAAATGATCGGCCAGACTTTTTTGGGGACAAGCAGCTCTTCGTGGTTCTGGAATTTGAATTTGGAGGCAGTGACTTGGAGAATATGAGATACAGGCTCAGTTCAGTGGTATCAGCAAAAAGCATTTTGCACCAGGTCACTGCTTCCCTGGCTGTGGCAGAGCAGGAACTGCACTTTGAGCACAGAGACTTGCACTGGGGGAATGTGCTGGTAAAGAAAACGGATGTAAAGACACTTAATTATGTGCTGAATGGGACTACACACACCATCCCCACGGCAGGGATTCATGTCAACATCATAGATTACACCTTGTCTCGGCTGGAGAAAGATGGGTTAACTGTGTTTTGTGACCTTTCCACGGATGAAGAACTGTTTGAAGGCACAGGGGACTACCAGTTTGATATCTACAGGCAGATGAAAGAGGAGAACTCCAACAGCTGGAATGACTACCATCCACACAGCAACGTGCTCTGGCTGCACTACTTGTCAGATAAACTTTTGACAAGCATGAGCTACAAGACAAAGGAGTTGACTTCTTCCAAGAAGAAAATAAAGCAGCAGCTTTCTAAATTCAACAAAGAAGTACTGACCTTTGGGTCTGCTAATGAAGTTCTGCAAAACAGCAGCCTCTTCCAGTGAGAATGGGAGTGCAACGCTCCCAAGGCCTGAGCCACCAATACTGTCTTTCTCCTTTGTTGGAGGGGGGGAGTTTGTATGATTTTTTTAAGTATTGGCACAGTGAAGAAGTGTTATGGTTGGTTACCAATGTGCAGAATGTACTAACAAAAAACAAAGTAGAAAACACCCAAAAAACCACCCAACCCACAAAAGTCTTCTGCTTTAAGATCTTTCTGTACATACTTATAGGAGGGGTGAAGGGGGAGAGAGAACAGTTGACACTTGGAGGGAGGAGAGCAGAGTTCTTTTTGAATTCCAAAGAAATTTTGTTATGTTTTTAATCTTAAATTATTAAAAGTTCTTTTCTTACTATATTGCCTTTCTTAACAATTTTTTTAAAGAAAAAGAAAAGTTTTGGATAGTGAAAACAAAAGTAAATATTGCTAGCCCAGCTGAGGACAGAAAGGGGGACAAACCCCACCCTTTGACTCAATTTTTTTTTTAATTTTTGTTCAATCTGGCAAAATTTATACCTGGAATGATGCTCTAAAATCTATGTAAAATTTTTACAGTGCTGGTTTGAAAAAAACTCTCTAATCTGCAATAATTTGTTGGGCTTTTTTCCCCTCTAAAGGTATTTGATTAGGAGAAAAATATAAGAAAAAGTACCTTTGTTCCTGATGCATTTTTGACTGTCATTATGTTGTGACCTTGTATGCTGCTAGGAATCCACATCTGTAAATCGATGGTAGCATTGAAGTGATTTTCTCCCTTTACCTGCAGAAGAACATAAGATGCAGTAAATGTTCTTTAGTCCTGACTGCAGATGGATGAGGTGACCTAAATTTGAAGTTATACTTACATTAAATGTGAATTCTTTGTTTTCAAGAAGCCCTTCGTTAACATTCACGTACATTAAAGAAACTGGTCTAAAGAGAACGATAAATTACACAAAGTGCATTGGATATTGTTTTAGTACATCCCCTGATGCAGATGCATTAAGTAAAGATCACTGGAGTTGTTAGAACTGGGGTGGTGTCTGCTGTCTGTCTTGATAGATGTGTATATGTGCTGTCAATTCACTGCCTCTGAATCTCTTGAAATCTCATTTTTACAAGCTGATCACCCTGCCTGTGGGATGGTTTTACTCTTCTCCTCTACTTTTGTCTGGTACCACAGAAAGTGATTTTATAATCTGCAGTGCTTGAAATTATTAAGATGGAAATTGTATTGGGATCTTAACAGGCATCCTCTCAATCATTTTTTTCCCCTCTAATTGACTAAAGTAATGCAATGTAATTGAATATTCTTAAAACTTACTTGGTAAGGACTGCAGCGAGTGCATATCTGACATCAAGGATGTGTTCTGCAGTCAGAGTGGTGCTATTTTCATTTATGCTTTAAAAAAAAAAAAGGATGGATGAAACAACATTATTATCTGCCTGCCTTTGTCTTTCATTTCTACAACCAGAACTAATATTTGCTGTAGAAGAGGGATGGGAACAGTGTCAGTAATTAACAAAGAGGTGCCAGCCTGCTTGGTGACAAGGCACAGGAACACTGGAGTAGCTCTTTATTACTACAGATTCTGAAAGCTGCCAATGCTTCTTGACAGGTGCTAATTTATGAATATGTAGTATTGCTTTTATTAATCAAAATTAAAGCTTTTACCCCTCACAAAACCAGCCACAAAATTCATATGGAAATCCTTTCCTTAAACTGTGCTTGCAATGAAGTGTAACTGCCAGAGAGGAGTTTAATTTCCTTTTTGAAGACATACTGTTTATAAAAATGCTGTGTACTAGTCAGTCCCCATAAACTGCAGTGTGAGGAACCTGACGAGAAAGGACTCTGAATGGTGACTTTTCCCCACCATTAGAAGGCCCCTCATCAAGAAAAATGCCTTGAACAAATGTTTTCACTCCAGTCATTTGGAGCAAAAGTTTTACTTGGAACAGGGATGGATTATATCTATATGTTCATCTTCTGCTCTCTCTGCCAAGGAGGGAGGATGCCAGAACCCATTCTGCCATTTCAGAAAGCACAGGCCTTTAAATCTGTACTATGCTTAAATTAGGAGCTTAAAGGGTGCTTCCTCTTTTACTGAAATAATGAAGTATTAGCAAAGCTAAAATTATCATAAGGAAAGATTTTTCACACAGATCCTAATGCTTTAGAAGGTTGAAAAGAACAAGTGTAGCTCTGTATAATGAGTAACAAATAGTATGGGCACCAAGCAGGAATCCCAATATTTCCTTTTTAGCTCAAAGTGTCTTTTGTGATGAAAACAGCACTACTCACCTGGTGACCTTAATGGTGACTGCAGACTTATTTTGGAATATGCTTTCATCTAACTGCCAGATCACTGAAAGATCTGCCTATTTTGAGGGAAGAAAAAGGCATAATAAAATATCAATGACCTTTTATCTATTTAACTTGCCAGGGTGCTGTTGAATATGATGGCTAATGTATTTTCTGCTGGCTGTTCCCTTCATGAGAAATTAGATATTAAGTGTAGGAATATGAAGATTATCTCTTGCCTTGAGAACATACAAACCAGCTGAGTTTGAAAACACAGAGGATGCAAGAGCAGCTACTCAAACTGTCTTAGAAGTAGAGAAAAAGTGAAAATGTTCTGGACTTACAGTTGTATTCTTGAATGCTGGGTGCCCAATTCTGCAGTTAAAGGATGACAGTAGAGAAGGTAACGGTATCGGTTGCCCACAGTCAACAGTGGGGGAGGATGGCTGCCAAAAGAATAGGAATGCTCTAATGTGGAAGAAAAACAGGCTGGGAAATTCAAATCAGTCTGTGTCTGGTCCCATAAAATCAATTAGGTACAAACAGCCCAATAAAAGCTTGGGAGGCTTAAATCAGATAAATCCAGGCTCTGAACAACTGAAATACTCTTTCCCTTGCACTTCAAGATTTATTTAGGTAGTAAATGAATAACATTCTGCTGCTAGCTGAAGTTCTACCATCTTACCTCAACAGTCACCTTCTTAAAAAGTAGGTTTTTAGGATAGCTCAGAACCATTGTTGTCATGTACGAGTCGTCTCCACTGTTTGTTAGTGAAACATTCATGGTCACTTCTTTAGTGTAGCCCACCACTAACTCTTTTCTAGAAGCAGACAGAAAAGTGAGATGGGTGACATGTAATTTCTAAGGGTTTTTATTTATTGAGAGGCTTGAAGCATTCTGGTAATTAGTCCTGCCAAATGCTTTCACAGGGGATAATGCAATAGCCTGATTAATTATTCAATATACTTCAGGGTGTGTAGGAAAATGTTTCCTTCTTAATATTGAAAGCAGTTATCTCCAAACTTTAGGTAATGTGTTATTTCTGTTTTATGGCAAGGTAGACTTTAAGCACTGCCCCACTTGATAAGCTTCTCAGTGAACCCCCAGGGTAAATTTTTAATGAAGTGATGCCTACTGTTTTGTCTAAGGCTTTGTAAACCGGGCAACTGCTGTAGTGCTAGGCTGTGCATCAGCCTAAAACAAATCTCATATTCACAATTAAATACCAGAAATGTGATTTTAGGATGGTTCTAGTTGTTTAAACCTTGGCCTTTCTGAGGTTGCCTGGAATAGCCCAGCACCACCCATGAGGCATTCAGTGACAGCACAGTGTGAATGTGATGTTATGGGAAGGATGAATTGGGTGGAAAGTAATTTAAGCAAAGGGACAGCAAATCTTTTCTGAGAATTTTAAGAAAGTGTCATCTGCATGAAGATGACATTTTATATGAAAGCTAAACATGAAATCTGTATAACAACTCCTGTGACTCACTGTATCTGACTTGTCAAAGTTAAAAGAGCAGTGCAGGTGGGCTTGTTGCAGTCCTTCTTGTAAGGCAGCTGAAAGCAAACATAGATAAAGTCAGATTTTAATGGTCCTAATTTTTGTAAGGCAACAGGTTTAGAATATCTTTAAACATGTGCATACACTCTCTGAAACCCAAAATTTGCATGATCTCAATTAAGGAGAGGTTGGAAACAAAAGACCATCTGACAAGAGTGTCAAAACAACAAAAAACAACAAAAGACTGACAAGTCAGTCCTAAATTGATGATGTTTTGTAATTCAGCTCTCAGGAGAAGGTCTATCAGTGATAATATGAGAAGTCTTCACTGGGTACAAGGTCTCAACAAAGAAAAGCCAGTTGTTATCTCTGGATTGCAGCAGGGCAATAACATTAATTTGTTTTCCAGAGATATGTTTTTCTTGAATAAATATGTTCATATGCTGTGCCAGCTTATAGGCATGCTATTTTATAGACATGAGGTTACTTCCTTTAGCAATAGTTTTATTCCCCAATAAAAATCTGCTGTCTGTGGCTGATGTTTCTGGAGAAGCTCAATGAAAATTAATAATAAGATGTTGGGTGTGTAAGTACTAAGTGGTCCTAGCCAACACTCAAGAATGTCATTAATTATTCTTAAGAAAGAAATGTAACATCAACACCATAATTCCTAAGAGTACTGTGCCTGTAGTAATTAGTGTTCATTACTGCTCAATGCTAAATGTCCTAACTGCTCTGTTCTATGCTATATGGACAACTAATTAAATATTAAATTGTGGTAAAGACTCCTATTAAGTAGCAAAGAGCCACTTCCACACAGCCTTGTGGAACTTCTTCAGCAGCTGTGATTTGTATTTTAGACTAAAGGTGTCTCTAAAGAGCTAGAGACAGGACATCAAACTTAACCTTTAACTTTATTAGAAGCTCACAACTTCCCAAATAATTTAAAACAAACAATTACATATACACACACATACATAATTTTCATTATTGTTAAAATTACTTAATCAGAAAATTGTATAGTTTGCAGAAGGCAGCATGCAAAGGCTAAGAAAACCACAGATATATTTATTTAATTTTTAATAGTAAAAGCTTTGCATCCTGGAAAGAGAAATGTCTTTGCTAGTGTTTTATTACCTGAAATTGCATTTCTGATGGCTTGTATCTATCCAGCACAGGAGCAGCAAACTCCACGTTATCATTATTCCCATAGAGCTTGTGTTTAACTCTCAGGAAAACACTGGAAAAACAGTCAAAGTCACATGGCTACGAGAAAGGAAGAAGAAGGAGTTGAGAATGTAACTGACCATTAAAACACATACAACAACTCTGATATCTCTGTTCCAGCTTCTACTATCTGACACACTTAGGGACCTTCTGGCTCAGATGTTTTCTTTGGGCTGTGATGTTTAAAAGCCATCAATGGCCTGAAAACTTGTCAAATGCTTTTTTTTTTGATCATTTTACACTTTTGTCTCCCATGATGTCCCCTGGATGATGTGTTTGGTGATTCATTTACACACTGTGGAAAAGTTTCCTTACGTTTTCTTTAAATCCAGTAGAGCTTCATGGCTGTCCTACAATTCTAGAATTAGAAATACTTTGCATGTGCATGAAGGGATGAGAGTTTGATTTACAGCAACACAAACCAAAACAGCACAACACATTTCCTGACACAGCTATAAAACACACTCAGCAAGAAGAAAACCCCACCCCACTGTTGTAATTTTATTATAAATCCAAGACAGACCCATCATCATGCAGATTCTGTTAAACAATCCTATCCTTTAAATCCTTCTCTCTGTAGTAAGTCTGACAGCATCACCTACCAGCAAGTAAAGCTGCAGCTGAGAGCACGTGTGCTCACTGACCAACAGCTTTCTACTTGTTGTGGTGTTCTGGTCTTCAAACTGTACTCTCCTCTTTGCCATTTTCACATCTAAATCCACCGTGTAGAGAATGTATAACTGTGAAAACACTGGAAGATTTTCAAAATCCTTAGTTAGATGTACCAGAAATTGTCCTCAGTGCAGGTTTCTGGGGACAGTATAGGACTGTAGGTCTCACTCTGATGGCAATTCCCATTTTTATTACCTTGATGAGACACTGGTAAAGGTGAGGTTGTAGAGAAACACAGGTTTGCTGTAACGATGCTGTTATTTTGGAAAGGCAGGATTTTCTCTGGGTAGAAGCTCATGGTGGGGAGAATGTGGACAACTGGTCTCGAGCTAGTCAGTGACAAAGAGATAAGGAACAGAATTAAATAGAAATTTTTGAACTGAAACATCACATGAAAAATGTTTTAAGAAAGCCTGGCAGCAGGACTAAGAACTGCTCAGTATTTCCATGGTTTTTCACCTGGACCAAGCCAGCCTATTTACAGAAGTTCCACTTTCTGCTGGGAACATTCAGAACACAGAAAATCCCAGGAGTCTGAAGGAAGAGACAGCCAAAATACACCACTATGGCCAGAGTTTCAGAATTAAACACAGTGTTTATGTTTCCATTTGATAAATGCATTATTTAGCTGTTCAAGTTCTCTCTTTAAAATTTGTTTTCAAATAAAAAATGGAAGAATAAAATCAATCCTGTCTTAGCTTTCGTGAACTCCACAGGCCACTCAGCTACCAGATACCTGACTGAAAATCAGGTGTGGTCTGTCTGATTATTTGTTTCTCTAAGTGACCTGCAGTGCTGAACTGATGACATTAAAGTCTTCTTAGACCTAGGTCTATGTTAATCAGTGTAGGTTCACTGTCTCCTACTTGCCCAAAGCTTTAGACATCCAAAGGTAGAAGCCTTCACAGCTTGAACTAAAAGCTTTACATTTTATGTGATTTCTAGCACTGGGAAATATATTTTTCTGTCCCTCTGATGCTGAATTACAAATAGAATCATTGCACAGCACTTGGAACACAGATTCTATATTTGTCTGTGAAACATTTACCCAGCACAGTACAAGTAGCACTCGTTACCTACCGGAGCACAACCACGTTCTCCAGTGATCCTACTGTAATGTCTTGGAGGCCATCATTGGTGAAATCAAAGCCACCATCAATGGATTGTCCAAAATACTGGAGTCCTGGAGAAATTTCAGAAGCTTTTACTCTCTAAAAGGTGAGGGGAAACATCAAGAAATATGTCAGGATCTCGTTTTTGCTCTTAGGAAAATATACATCTTTTCACAAGGCTCCTGTAAAGACGAATTTGAAATAATTGTGGGATACAAAATGCTGATTCAATTTCCTGTAATGAAGGGCAGGCTGCAAAAGGCTATGCTGCTCTATAGGCAGCACCTAACCCAGTTCCCTTGCCTAGGCAATAATTGCAATAAAGGAGCAGCTCTGCTGCAGAAATCTGTGGAGTGACAGAAGCCATCTGACACCTGCAAATTTCTCAGGCATCAGGGCAAAGGAAATGTGTGAGTCCTTCCTCTGAGCCCCTTGCTAAAAACACACGTTTTTCCCTATCAAAAGATAGCAGAGGCAATTCCCACAAGGCACATACTTGAGAAAACAAACTCCTGATCTCATCTTTATCACCATTAAAGATGTAAATGCTGCCAAAAGTGAAACTGTTTGAACGCTGATCTTCAAGGGGGGCTCCAACAGCAACATCCTGATATCCGTCCCCATTGATGTCTCCAATGCTGGCCACTGTAAACCCAAACCTTGCAAAAGGAGAGGTCAGCTGCACGTTCAAGTGACCTTTCATGGTGAATAAACCAGTCTGAAAAACATCCAAGAAGGAAACGTGTTTATAGCAGATATAGCATGAGTAGCTCCTATATGAAAAAAAGAAACAATCTTACTGCACACTTTTAATGTTGAAAGATGAACAACAAAGCCCTGTACAGTGTAATAAGGAGTTAAGCTATCAGCTGGCTCTCCAAACAAAAGCCTCATCCTGCATTGAGAATATGCAAATTCTCCTACAGAAGCCTGGACAGCCCCGTGCAATCTGACGAACTGAAACACTTCTTGAATCAGCATCAGACTGAGTTGATCCCCAGCTTGTTTCTCAACCAACCATCCCACCTTCACCCTGTTACAGAAATGAGCCACAGGAGGGTGCACGTTATTTGCATTTGAACAGGGAACCAGACGGTTGTTTTCTGCTTCCAGCCATCGCGTAAGTGCCCTGGGCGAATTTCAGTGCACCAGAGAGGATTTTCTCCTGGTTTGCCGTTAAAAGTTCACCTCTCATTCAAAATGATGCAATTAACTTATATCCTGTACATTCTGTCTGCACTGACAAATTGCCTATGAGCAGGACAGAGACTTTGATTTTATCACACCACGATGAGTACACCTTAGATAAAGAACAATTTTATTTATTTAGCTATTTCTTTTTTTTTTAATATTCTAATGACAAAGACAGGACTGCTGGCTTCATCCTGCAGTCCTCTACCATACAGGGAGAGCACATTCAGTGAGAGCACAAAGGAGGAATGTTGTATTTGTCACTACTTAGGCATGGTTGGAAAAGCCCCAACATGGAGTGTTTACGCTACCAGTGTTTTTACCTCTGTCTCCAGGCGATAGACGTAAACCCTTCCTTCTTCCCCTCGAATGTGATAAAATGGAGCTCCAACAAGGAGAAGATCTGTCACCCCATCATAGTTCACATCAAGAGGGCAGAGCTCAGATCCAAAATAAGAGCCAACCTGTGCTCCAGAAGAAGACAAGCAGCTCTTTCACTGGAATTCTCTATATATAGCTTTGTAGAATTAGTGTCCTTTGCAGCACTAAGGCAATTTTTAGAACAAAACATCACATATCTACTTATATGTGGATCGTTTCCCTATTATTTATTTTATTACAGCCATCCTCAGGGACAGACCCTGCAGCCAGTTTAGCAGTAACAAAATCATTATTCAACAGTTTGACAGAGGAAAAAGAATACCATGGCTGACAACCTCTTTCCCCATGAGCCATGGGAACAGCACATAAATATAGCGTGCCCTGGTTAACTCAATTTCTTCCCAGTCTTTTTCCAAATTTTGACATTTCTTAGGACATTCCCAAAGCAATATGGAGTGAACAAAGACTCTGTAATTTGCATCTGGCTAAATGAGATGCTTGTGTAAAAGATGTGTGGCTGGAGGAGAAATTACAGCTGCTGTGACCAAATGAGATGTGTGCAGCCCACACCCCCCCCCGACCCCAGGTGAGCAAAGGACAGTACCTGTTCTCCTTGCAGGGTTTGTTTTAAATGCCCATCCTGAAACACCAACACCTTCCCTCTCATGCTGTGTCGTGGAGCTCCAGCCACATACAAGGGTCCATATTCTGTGTGTACCACTGCCACACTGTACCCTGGTCCATTGGTGCAAGAACAAACAGCACATGTCAGCCCTACTGTAGCCCAAAGGAAAAAGCCCACAGAATATGGTCTGAGACAGGTTCAAGATCCAAGAGTTTGCACCATGTCAAGTTGTTGTGGCCTATGATTTTGACTACAGAGCATCTCATGAAAATATTGATTAGGAAATAGTGGGAAAACTTTCTGAGAGAAAAGCCAGCAAAGCTGAGGTTTTTCTCTCTTATCAGCTTGTACAGTATTCAAATAAATTAGAACTCTGAAAAACATGCATGAACTCTTGGTGACTTTTCTCAGCATTTGTCAAGGTTCCTGAGTGATTATCCAACATAAGCACTTTTTTTCTTTTTAATTGTTATGTCCACAAGCTGGAAGGTTTATCACCCTTCACATAAGTGAAGAAAACACTCTGTATGGGAAGCAAAGCGAGATCTGTAATGTGGCTTCTGTAACAGGGAGGCAATGGGAGAAGGATCATCCTGACAGAATCCACAGCACCTCATATTACCTGGTACAACTTCAAGGCCAAAGCTACAGTCAGAAGATATGGGGCTCAGGAGGCCACAGAGCACTGCAGGGGGAGGAGAGGGGGGACAACAAGCAATGCTTTTTTTGTCACTGGGCCAATGAACAGTATTGATTCACAAGCTATTTCTTCTCCAGACACTCACAAGTGAAGTATTTATCATCATCTGCTCTCAAAAATGCCCTTTGTGGCAGGTCCTCTCACACAGTGAAACCAAATGGCACATGTTAACAGAGTAATGCTGCAAGGCATCCAAACCCATAGGAGAAAGCAAGTTGTACCTTCCTGACAATAAGGAGACAGAGGGTGTATACATCAGAATCTCTCCCTGTTAGAGAGAGTATTCAAATTCCAGTAAGATGCTGCTGGAGTGGTGTTCTTTGGGTGAACACTGTCAGTGTCACCACACTCTACTGAACAAAGCAAAACTGCTGTCAGGTTGTTTGATCTCAGGGAGAGGTAAGCTGCTTACCTAGGTAACTGTATTTTGCTTTATTGGCTTCTTCTTTAGATTCATTCAGGAAAACAGCTCTCTTGGTTGCCAGGTTGTACAGGAGAATTCCTCCAGACCAGTCAAAGGCTCCCACTGCACCAAACATTAACACTTCCTGCAGAAGTAAATACATCAAGTTAGATGAACACAGAGCAATTGCCTCACACACCTCTACAAAGCAGTTTAGAGAGCAGCAATGTTTTCTGGTGTACAAGTCCTGCACTCTTTCCTGGGCCCTGGAGCTTGGGCAGTTCTACCAGCTGCTGCCAGATACTAGACATCACTAGAGATCACCCTTGCCCTGGGCAGACCAAGGTTTTAAGCCAGAGGATTCTGGGAGAGCAGAATTATTTTGTTTGCAATATGATGGAGCACCTGAGCTGTGCATCAGAGATACGAATGCTGGGAAAACCAAAGCTGTCAACTGACATAGCTCCTTTGCCCAGTGGAATAAAGAGGATCCAGTGGTGTCTGTGGCACAGACACAACCTCTTAGCAGGGTTAAATGCAGAATACTTGCCTTATCCAGGATCTGAACGTTGAAACCAGCTTGTGCAAGCTCATACTCCAGCACATCACCCTGTGTACCTGGTGATGCAATAGGAACAGGGTAAGTCACTTTAACATTATTTCTTAGAGGTAGGAATAAAATAGCAAGGTTGCTGTTTACCTTCTATACCAATAATACTCTGCTGCAGAGTTGAAAGCAGCCCATCTAATGCTGAATAATTGGTCACCTGAAACACATTAGTGTCACCCAGCCCAGATGCAATTAGCCGTAATTCATTCAGGGCCTTTGGTTTTTTGAAGGCATCTCCTACCTGCAAGGGAGATGCAAGTCAATCAAAAGAAGTAAGCTGTAGAGTCTCCTTACCCCCAACAGCTTCAATCAACACTCTGTGGTAAAAGTCTCCACTTCAGCTACTGTGTGTAAACCCAGAGATAGAAATTGCTACGGCAGTCAACAAACTGGACAGGGTCAGTGTCTCCTGGAGCCAAAACCTTACAAAACCTCTTCATGTAACTGCCTGGTGCTGTGTTTGGTGTAGATACCTTTGTTGTACCCAGCAATTAATTCTGAAAATCAAGAATTTACAAGACATCATAAAACTGAATATTTTCCTGTCCTGAAAGAATGAGAAGAGATAGCAGAAAGATTGTTTGAGGAGACGTACAGCATGTCTGAAACCAAACCTCAGACTTCAGGACAAAGCCTTTCTGACAAACTAACACACAGCTTATTTCCTGGAACCCACTCA
Source organism: Heliornis fulica (assembly GCA_013399135.1). Taxonomy (NCBI): domain Eukaryota; kingdom Metazoa; phylum Chordata; class Aves; order Gruiformes; family Heliornithidae; genus Heliornis; species Heliornis fulica. The sequence goes on along the minus strand of VXBZ01011555.1, from coordinate 104,233 downwards.
TGGGGCAGTTTCTCCTTTTCTCTGCCCCCAGTGGTACCAATAAGTGGAAGGAAGATGGGTTCTGAGGACGTTCTCAATGTACCCCAATGGCGTAGCGCTCAATTCCTGCCATTTTGGGTGAATTTATCACTGTTGTCAAGTTCATTTCATCCAGGAGTATCTCCCCATCTGTAAGCACAATCATGACCTTGGCTGCATCCTTGCGGGACCCATGGCTTTCAGTGAAGACAGAATCCCTGGTAAAACAACAAAACAAAGGACTTGGGATGAAAGTTGAAGCTTCTTTCCTCCTTGGGATAGAGGGAAGAGTCTTCTTGAAATATGCACTAGCGACAGTCACAGCAAAGATTTTGGATAATTTCTGTCATATTCACAAATTTGAAAGACACTGGGTGCTGTCTCCCTTTCTATTGCTTCCTGAGCACCCCCACACCAAGAATTAGGCTTTTATAACTCTCTAAAACATGGCACAGGAACTGCTGCCTGTCACTCAACCACTACCAGACAAAGGACCACTTTCAGGACCTGAACATCCACAGAAATCCCACTCCCTTACTCAAAAAACCCTCAGAAATTCACCCTTTGTTTGTCGTGCTCTTTTCTTTGTTACTTACAGGACATGCTGGATGGCAGATGCTGTTCTTGTCACATTGCACACCTGCACAATGTCAAGGACTTTCTGAAGGGTGGCACGAGGATCCCAGCTCTCTTGCAGGTCGAACTCGGTTCTGATTTCCAACCCATACTGCACCACTGCAAAATTGCACTGGAAGGAAGCAGCAGACAAGAACCTGCTTGTCAAAGTTGTTTGTTCAGAGAAAGAGAATTTTCTGCAACATCTAGCTCAGAAATCCCATAGAAAGAGTAGAAATATGGTTTTCCTGCTGAGTTTGGCCTGTGTGCTGGTTTCAGAGGGGACTATCTGTGATATTCAGATTGTTCCTTCACTGCTCCCTGTTATGCTGTTACTCCTCTTCCATGCTAATCTGATTATCAAAGACAGTCAGGAGAATGGGACCAGCTCTTCATTTTGTGTTTGCACAGCACATAACATTTCCTCCTATCAGTATGCAAATAACAAGTTAAAATATGCCAATGCTTGGAGCATTTGAGGGGCAGAGACTTTCCTAAAGTCGGTGTGTGGATCACACTTCTAGTCTCAGTGAAGAAAGCAGCAGAGCACCATTGCACAGGACATGTAACTGGAGCCAATGAGATTGGTTAAGGCTGAAGAGACCATCTAATTGAAGTGCTGTGATTCAAATACAGATGTTACAATACAGGAGCAGGGACAGAAAAACAAAAGGAAGTAATGACTGTCACCTTACAAGGAAGCAGTGGTGGTGCTCTGGGCTGCAAGCCTGGCTACATGATTTTTGAGCACACAAATCAGATCTACTGTGTTCCTGGGATCCAGACTGGGAATGTAAGTGGCTAAGTTGTGGAGAATACATGGAAGCTGTGGAAGTGCTTTACCATCCTAATGGAAACAAATCTTCATAGTCCCAAATTCTGGTAGGAGGCAGTTTAAATAAAGCACAGCACATTCTTTAGGCTGCTAAAGGAAGGGAATAAAGAGTACCTCAAAGCACTTTGCATACAGTGTCTTCATCATCTTATGGATGAATGCTTTTGCTCTTTCAAAATCCTCTGGCTCAATGCTCCCTGATCCATCCAGAATAAAAGCAATCTCTGTTCCAGAAGCTGCCCAGGATATGAAAAGTAAAGGAACAAGGAGAATGCAGTCAGCAGTCTTGGTCAGGACCAAGTCCTTTATCCACTGTTATCCATCAATGTACTCATAATCTCACTAGAAAAAGCAACTGAACTGCACCAAGACTGCTCAGCTGTCATTTCAGTGTTAGCCCCAGTTCAGGTCTGGCAGCTCATGGTATATCCCCAGACTTTGTCAGTCCATGGCATGATTCAGTTAGAAGATACTTCACCACGTACGCAAGTCATTTTCCTCCTCCTCTTTGTCCTCCTCCATCCAGGAAGGGAGATTGCTGTCACCACTGTCATGGGTGTTTCTGTGCTCTGGTGCTTCAGTTGGAACGTTTTCAGCCAAAACAGAAAACAAGATTGAGCAAAGATGAGAGGACAGTGGGAGAGAAAGCAAAAGGTGAAAGAAAACCTTGTGTTAGTGCCTGCAGCTGGCTGCCTGGCAGCTGGACTCCCTCATTCCTGCAGTCAACATTGTCTTCAGGCACAACACTACAGTGCTCTGGAAGTATTTGTGGTTCAGGGGTCCATCACGAAACTACAGCTACAGTTCAACAGAACTAAACTGCTCTGAGCACACCCAGGAGTGTATCACAGCACACACTGAACACCCAGTAGATGTGTGTATTGTACAGCACCTATTGCAGCCCCTCTCTCTCTCTGTACTGACATGAGAGCTGCAGGTCACAGGTACAGAGCATGATCCCTTGTCCTCCTGGATGGTCAGCTGAGGAGCAGTGTTACTTGTGTAACACAAATCACTTTTATTTGTTTTCCTGTTGCTGGGCAAGTGACCATGAGAACAGGCTAAGATCTGGAGATGTATTTACATTCCTTGAGCAATAAACCTACCCACCATCACAGATCCACCCTATAAGTTACAGAGAAGATAGATGTGTCAGGAGTCAGATTTCTTCTACCTGAATCACTCAGTGTCTCTCTCTCCAACGCTGAAAGGAAACTGTCAAAATCTTTGTGTGTGGACAGCACAAACTGCTCACTTGCAACTTCCTGCACCTCTTCTGGGACCCACTGGTTGCTAATGAATTCACCAATCTAGGGAGAAAAGCCATCAGAGGGGGAGGCTGAATGTGTTTCATACATAGACAAAAAGCCCAACACTTCCCCAACTGCCATTAAAAACCCAAAAGTGCTGAAAAGGGAGACAGTTTGCTGAAAGTGTGGAAAAAGCAGCCCTGATCCTAGATGCCACAGAAAGGCCTTGCTAAAAAAAAAATAAAATTTAAGGCTATTAAATGCTCTAGATCCACTGGACTTGTACAACAAGCAACTTTGTTTCTAGGACATATTCCTTCACCTCATTGAAAACAGATTCACTGGTGTGAAGATGGAAGCCTGAGTGAATTGGGGCAGCCAGGGCATCTCACACTGGACACCCCACTTGTCTAATGCATGACTCCTCTTTCTTTCACCCATCACTACAGCATAAAGGCAGACCCATGCAATAGGTGTGATCATCACCCCTCTATATTCATGCTTTAATAGAAAAAGGTGGTGTTGGTGGTGCTTTCCACTCACCCCAGGAGCATAGAGTTTGACTGTAGCCATTTCCAGGGTTTTCATTGCATTTATCCATCTATGGTTTTCCAGAAACACTTGTCCAGATGCCATCACAATGATGATCTTTTCACCAACCTGGCTGGAGTCATGGCTTTCATTGAAGACATTATCCCTGTGGAAACAGAAGCCTGGAGGTATTTTGTGGGATAAACTACATCTACAGAGGTAGAAACATCGGTGTTGGTGTCAGGGTGCTGCTGTTCATTGAGCTTTTGGCCCAAAAGAGTACAGACACACAAGGCAAACATGCACAAAGATTTATGCCTTCCAGGGACATTGCCTGCTCACAACTGGTGACTCTGACTCCACAAGCACTTTCACAGGCATATGTGGGGATTTTTACAGCATGAGTCAGTATTGATAGTGGTGGCTATTGAGAAGAAATGGAGTCAAGAGGGAAAGCATGAGTCCCAGAGATGCAGCAGATCATTTAAAAAGATGGGAAGGCCCTGGGTCTACAAATGACGATGTGCTTAAAGCAAGATGCAGGTGAAAGCTCATTCTGAAGCCCCTGTGTCATCCAGGAAGGTTTCACACTTTGGCTCTTGGTAATTTCTCCTTATGGACCTAATGATGCCCCAGACAGACTCATCCACAGGCCTCAGTCACTAAGAGAAGCACGGAAAGGTAAGAGCTTCAAAGATGTGAGACAAAGAAGAGTAGAGGTGCAGGAGGCTGGATTGATGCACAAGGAATCATTTGAGTGCTCCTAGAGCTTCTGAAGACACATAAACTCACAGTACGTGCTGCAGTGTGGCTGCGATGTCAGTCCGTGAGCTCTGCTGCTTGATGTTTTGGACTTTGAAGAAAGCAGTTAGTCTGCTGCAGCTCTCTTGCAGGCTCAGTTCAGTTTGGATCTGTGCTCCATACTGCACCACAGCAAACCTGATCTGGAGATAAAAGCCAGAGCTTGTTAGAAAAGACTGAAGGTAGGATCCCCAAGTCCCTCAGTGTGCCAAGTTTAGCCCCAAACCTTATGGCACGAACACAGAGAGCATGTGCTGCAAGTAAGCAGCAGATGAAGACAACTGTCTTCATCCCTCTGTCTCCATCACACATTTGTATTCTGGTGATCCCTGTTGGATCAGCTCCAGGAACTGATTTCATTTTCTTTGGCTCAAGACAATGATTTCTCTGTCTGAATTTCCTGTATTTATCTATCTGGCTAGACCTTCCATGACCATGTAGGCTCAGCCTCCCTTTGTCCCCAGATTTATTTAAAACACTTAAGGTAATGGCTTATAAGCCTCACTACTTATTTTTGTGTGTACTGTTTGAAGGTGCCCTGTGAGTTTTGCCTGGGAAAGTAACTATGCATGCTTCTGGCATGAAAATCCACTCCCAGCTCTTTCATGGAACTCAGCTACTCCTCCTTGGCTCAGTAACTCTTAACTCTTGCATTAGAATAGAATTATCACCCAGCAGCACTGTGAAGTCTAAAAAGTGATAATTACACGAACCAGGAGACTTTTCATTCTTCATTAGAGCTTTGATCCATCCTGCCTATCAGGTTAGGAGACTCTGAGGAGGTTCACATACCTTTGAGCACTTCTGCCACATTGACTTCATCATACTGAGGACAGATGTCTTGGCTTTTTGGAAATCCTCTGGTTTGGTGTTCTCTGATCCACCCAAAATGACAGCAATCTCTGTTCTCAGCTCTGTCAATGCAGTTAAATATAAGAGGACATTTGTAGGGACACCTAAACAGCCTGACATTTAGCAAGGGTTCAAGAATATTGAATTATTAAACAAGAAATCATTTGACTGCAGCACCACCCAGCCATTCTGCAAGCAGGTCTAGCTGAAGATGTGGTCTACCCTGTAGTGACAGGGGTTATTTTGTAAAAATCTCAGTGAACAATGACTGCAATAATATCTGTTTGCCATTATGAATAGCCTTCAAAACCTCAACCTCTTCCTCCCCACCTCTGTCTTGCTAGATGAATGCAAGGTTCAAAGTCAGCAGGTCTAGTTCATGTCCAGTACCCACCTTTGCACATGTGGCTGTTCCCCACGCTGACAAAGAGCTCACCACAAGCACTGCTGGAGTCAGTATTCTGGTCTCTGCCAGTTTTACTTGGACTGCTGTTTAATTTGGTCTCAACTAGAGAATTTAAAGAGGAAAAACAAAAACAAACAAATACTCTTCTAATAAACACACCTTAAACTCAGGATCTGTTTCCACTCAGGTCCCCAGACTTGCAGAAGACCTGGGGATCAAACTGTTAATAGCAGTTAGACAACTGAAGATGGGGTGAGACCATCTAGGTGTCTAATTTAAACTTCTCTGCCTCTTTGCAGTGACTGCACAAAGCAGAGCAAGGCCAGACAGTCAGACCAGCTATCTGCTCCATTGGTTAAATGCCCAATAGCCCCTTAGGCTGGGAGGAACAGCCTTGAGTGCCCAGACACTTCTAAAAATTTTGTCACATCTTTCCACTAAGAATGTTGATGCTTCTCTGAATTCCAGCTAAAGAGATGGATCTTTTGGATGCATGGGACATAACCAGAGCAAATCCCTGCTGCTGTGTGCTAGTCTTCAAGGCTGAACCTTGTAACCCTACTCAAGTCAGTAAAATACACATCAAAATTCAGCTTTTGGTCTCTCCCAGCAGATAACAGACCTTGCTGGCTAGGAACTCAGAAGGCCCCTGCCATTCCAGCAGAGCCTCATGCAGCTATTTCTGTCCCTCTGCAAAGGCACAGTGCTGGCTTGGCTCCCATACCCATCCTGGTGAGGTTGAGGAAAGCTGTGCTGCTCAAGTCAGCAGTGAGCAGAGTGCAGACTCCATTCATGTCCTCGATGGTGGTGAAGGCTCGGCGGTGCTTCTTCTGCAGGCAGGCCTGTAGGGACGGTGGGGAAGGTTAATGAACGATGAGTAAAGCTGTAGGATGACAACATACCACCCAACAAACATCCAGCATACCCTGCACAGCACTGGAAGAGTAGTGGGAGTGAAAAAGCACCTTCCCTGGTGTGACCGCTGCCACATGAGGTTACCCAGGACTTCAGGCCTGTACTGGAGCCAAGCATGGGGCTGGAGGGCTCGCTAGGTGTGAGCCTCCAAATTGGTGCCTTTCCAAAGCCAACTCTGCCAGTCCACCCTTTTCCCATGAGTGGAGGTGGATGCAGTGAAGTTCAAGGTCTGCTGCAGTCCTTGGCATTCCCAGTTTTCCCTCATGGCAGGCAACACACCAGCTGGCTTTCCAGCCACAGCTTTCATCCTTTGCCCTTCTGTCAGGTCTGCTTATTTGCATTCTCCAGTGAAAATACATTTTGGAAAAATACAGCCATGGATATTTTCAGTCCCTTACCAGAATCCAATTTGAATTCCCATCAATAGCTATGCCACCATCCTGGATGTTTTTGGAGCCTTTAATCTTCCCTGAAATTGAATGAATAATTGAATGAGTGGAGGAGAGCAGAATTGAAATGGATACACTGCCAGCCTTAGGCAGACAGAGTAAATACAGAGAAAGGCTACAACTACAGGGGTCAGCTGCATCTGCTCTTCCAGAAGGACAACTGGGAGCTAATGTTATCAGCAACTGTAGCAGTAGTGATATATTAGAAACAAAAAACTTTCCCTTGTTGTTCAACATAGTTTAGGGGAAGACTTAAGCTGTGGCAGAAGAGGTTGTGTGGCCTCCAGACACATCACTCCCAGCTGTGGGTTGGCTGTTGGGACCGTGGGTTTGTGTTTCTCTGACCTGAGGGACCAAGCAGCATGCCCAGGTCTCTGAAACACACGGCCTCTGCACTCCCTTGTGCCCATGGCAAGTACTGGGAAGGGGACATGGGACTGTACCTCGCAGAGGTATCTCCTGGCACTGGATCTCCTCCTGCGCAACAGTGCACTTCCTCAGCCTGCCTGGCCCCTTGTCTACTGCAGAAGTAGCCAAAATCCTGTGGAATGAGAAAAAAGGTGGAGAAGAGGGAAGGTGATGCAATCAGGCAGAGTCCTTTGGCAGCACAGAGTGCCAAAAATCATCCATGTGCCATGGTGGCTACCCATTATTCTGCTAATGTCTCTTAATTAAACTGAGCACCCGTGTGGTTTTGAGCTGATTTGGCCACTGAGAGGAAAATACTTATTTTCTCCCCCAAATCACCATCCTTCCCATTATCTGAGCCATGAATTCAGGACAGCTATCCCAGAGCAAGGAAGAGGTCTGCAAGTGACTTGTCCATAAAATATTGAAGATGAAAGGAGGCCAGAGGTGCAGTGAGAAAGTCCAACCACCGTAGTAGGGAACAGCAGCACTGTATGAGATGGGCACTTCTCTGAGCCAACCAACTTCTGCTCAGGGGGTAGAAAAGTTTCTTTACTCCAAAACATAAAATACACTGTCTACCCCACAGCCAGAGCAATCTGCCTCACATAGGATAGGTTATCCCTATAGCAACCACTTGTGGTTGGCTTCTGTTCAGCCTAATCATCCACTTCTTCTCCCCTACAGACCCAATAGTCAAAGTACAGTGGTTTCCCACCCGTTATGGTCTTCAGACCAAGCTCACAGCATAACCCTTGACAGCTGGTGGGTTTTGTGACTGCCTCAAAAACGATGCAGTATGCCAGGAAGTACTGCAAAACCCCAGCTGCTTGTTTCTGCCATTTGGTTAAATAAGCAGACAGCCTTCTGCACAGTGCCATGACTTAGCTGTGGGTGTGGGGAGAAGCATCATGAAAGCTTCTTGTCACAGGCTGACAACATACACCTCACACCGATGAAGCTCTAACATCACTCATCATCCCCTGAGAACTGAGGAACCATTCTGGGTCCCAGGCAGAGGAACCTGTGCTAGCAGTTGTAGAAGGTGCTACATGCCATCAGGCCATAAGCACCCATAAAGACCTGGGATGTCTGGGTATATTTTTTCTTTCCTCAGTTCCTTACATGGTTGTGTTCCCATCCGAGTGCTGAAGAACCGTGGGCCACAGCAAAGAGGCTGTGTGTGGTGTCATCCACGTCTTGCCAGTGTCAACATTGAAGCTCCTCAAGGATTTGACCACTGAAAACAAATAAAGAAATGATCACAGATGGTGATCTATAGAGGCACAGTCAGCAGGGTTTGAGCCAGCTACCCCTGACCACAGTGACTTCTCAAAAGGTGGATATTCAACGGACCATGAGACTGAAACCCATTAGATTAAGGCATAAGCAGTATAGATAGCAGCAGGCATTGTTCCCTGCAAGAATAGCATTATCATAAACCTGGTAAGAAGAGGAGGACATAGATTTTTGTGGGATGCTGAGAAAAAGCCCAAAGCTTGCAGTAAGGGAGCAAATTGGTGCCAACTGTGACGGATGCTCTGCTGAGGATGCAGCTCTGCTAGAAGTCCAGTAACTTCTCAAAAGAAATATAAACCAGCCATTAAAAAAAACCAAACAATAAAACAATCAAACCAAACCCACAGAACTTCTGCTCATTATTCACAGATCTGTAACTGAACTGGTATCCTAAAGGTAGCTTTCTTTTTTTGCATAAATGCACTTCCTTCTTGCAAGGCAGCCCACAAAAAAAGGGGCTGATATCAGTGTTTTAGCTGTAAGACTCTGTGGCAAGCTAACCCTTATTGCTATTCACACCTCAGCTCTTGATTTCTGTAAGTGTGTTAAATTCAGAAAATGCACAGGCTGGGAAGATAAATATACTTGGCTCCAAGTGACAGACTGAAATATCACCAAGTAGAACGTGTGAAAGGGAAGCTACTATGATGCTTGCTGTAAATTCAGGCACAGAGCTGTACAGTGGCACCAAACCTGTCAGTCACATGAGTTTTGAAAACTCCACACTAATCTCAGGAACAAACCCAAATGACTCCAATCACAAACTGTCCCTGTTTGAAAGTAGAACAAAAGCACAAAACTGTAATTTTACAACTTACTCCAGCCTAAAATCCTTCCTTTAATGCCCAAATGCCAGCTCAAGAAGCTGCAGGTTGAGCCTGCATTAAACACTCAGTCTAACAACTTTAATATAACCTCCACTCTACTAACAAGAGGTCAGATTCTGTCCTTGTGTCCATCTAGAGTCTTGCCTGGTTTTCATTTTACTCAGAGCATCTACAATCAGTTCTATACCTGGCTATGAGCACTAGTGAAAGAATTGAAATACTGCAGTTGGAGCAGTGACTGCTCATACTCCAGGCACACAGCATGTGTCCCTTTCTGTGTATGGGCTGACCATCCTGAGCTACCACCTTGCTCTCAAAACCCTGTTTTATCAATTAAAACACTTAATTTAACTCATGAGTTGATCCTAGGCACCTGTGTGAGTCTCCACCAGCCAAACAATAACCATGCATTTACAAAGGCTTCCAGCAAACTGCTGAAAAAAGCTCCCTGGGAAATTCAACTGTCTGTGAAATGTGGATCAATACTTAAGCAGCCAACAACAATTGGACACGATGGCAGGGAGCTGACCTCACTCTTGTGAACACTCCTGTGCCCCTCCGGAATCGAGCCTGGGGACTGGAGGCTCCTCGACTCCACGCTTCGTTCTGCTGCCACCATCCTGCCAAGCCAAGTGAGTTGAACCTTTTGCTCCCCACTCCCTGCTCACAGGCATTTCCAACAGAGATGATGCAGAGGGCTTTAGCCCTTGAGTCACTGAAATTAAGTGCACTGTACTTAAATGGAGAACCAAAAGCCAAACCCACCCATCAGAGTGTGTGCACAATGAGCCGACTACACAAATTACCTGCAGAGCTTGGACACTCAGCACAGGTCTGTTAGATTAACCCTATGCAGATCACTAACACTTGCCAGGTGAAACACCTACATCTGCTGAATTGCCACTTAAGTAAATCCCACAAATTACAAAAAAGATTGCTAGAGAGGGGCAATAAAAAATACCAACACAAGGATGGAAGCTTCCACCAACAATCCCACTTTAACTTTGCATAAGCCAAACCAAGAAAGGTGAAGATCTTTAAAAGTATCAGTAAATTCTGTGGGTGCATCCTTTACAGATTCATGTTTACAAAGCTGGCAGTTACACAGCATCATCATAAACATGAGAAGAAAGAAATAACAAATCATCATACAACAACATGTAGAACTCAGACCTAAATAAGGAAAACAGTAGAGCATAAATCTTGATGTCAAATCTGAAACCACAGCAAAGCAAGCTACAGAAACTTGATGGACATTTCATTACAATAATAAAAGTAACAATATTTTTTCCCCAAATGTATTTGAACCATAAAGTTTGTCAGGAAGCCTGTGAGGCTTGAAATGAATACTAAGAGAATATTCTTTCTGTAGCTTTGGAGGAGGCGTGTGCAGCACTGAGTCTTTTGAGAAGGGAACCAGACAATTCTAGCATGTGTAATCAAACTAACAGTTATTTTGGAGCTGCTGGAATTGAGGCCAGTAACATCCCCAATGCAGCTGTCAGTTCCAGGGGTTACCCTTCCTGGGCAGCTAAAAGAGAAACTCGTGGCTGAACTGTCCCCACCAGGCTACAGGACAGATGATGTGGATGCAGACCCTGACTCAGGAAACATTCCTTCTAACCCATACCTATGCTTTACCTGACACAAACTTACTCCCAAATAAAGGTCATCTGAATTTTCTTTTTTTTTTAAAAACTACATATCCTAGAGCTCCTGTTAAGGAGATAAACAAGTCAAAAACTAGTGGGAAATCTCTCTCTGAAAATATGTAGTGCTGAAGCCAAGGTGTATCTAAATGACACTAGAAAGGCAAGAATATATTAAAAAAAATCTCACCTACTTCCCTACAAGCAAACAGACAAACAGACTTATAAAAGGCCAGACACAGCTGGCTAGCTTTGTGTTTGAGAGTAGAATTTCACCTGGCAGACACTTCTCTGCCACTAATGATGAACAATAAAACTCTCCACCCAAATATATTAATTTCTCTGAAATAGTAAAAACCCACATCACAAACTAAGGCCTTTCCATACAAATCCAAACACCCTGAACTTTCAACAAAAGAATCATTTTATTGGCTCACATTAAGGGACCAATTTGAGTCTCCAGAATTTACTTTGTTTCCGGACTAAGATTTTTATTTGCAAAGTTATGTAAAATAAATAAAGAGATAAGACTTACTCATTAGGAGGAATAGATACAGGAGCAATCTCATTCTTCACAGCTTTAAGGTGAAGGGAGGAGAGCTGGAGATACCAGGTAAAAGCTGCTGTCCTCTGATGATGAGTCCCCAGATCTGCATGCCTCATTGTGCTTGCCGAGACAGTGACTCTACTGTGGATTTCCTAACTGAGGTTTCAAGGCGTACACTAGTGACATTTTAATAAAACTGCAGATGCAAAGACCTGCTTAAAGGTAAACTTATGACACTGACAGATAATTTTTAGCAGCATCTCCATTTGTGTCCATCAGCTTCTTTAGTATGTCAAGAAAAACAGGATCTGTCTGGAAAAGCCGTCAGTACCGTTGTCCACCTTGTCCTTTGGTACTCACTCCATGGACATGTCACTGCATGGTATGAGCAGGTCTGGTCCAGCCATCTCCCAGCAGAGATTTAAGAGAGATGTCAGCTCTTTAAATGTCACTCACTGTAATTTTTGTAATGCTGAGGTTCCCCCTTCACACACACACACAGAGAACTTAGTGTCACCCTTTCGTTTTGTGTGTTAATGGTGTCAAAACCAGCGACATTTTAGGGCAAGATGCCCAGGGTATTTTAAGGCTTTCCACACATCTCCCCTACTAACAATCTTTTGGTTTCTATTGACACCTTGTCTCTCTGTGCTCCTGACTCCCCTCTGGACCAGACTAGCACTAGTCCAGAGTTCATTCTACCACGGTGCTGTGCAACAGGTACTATTCGGAGGCAGTGTGTTGTCCTTACAAGTGGTAAACATGCTGAAATAGCAAATACTGAGCAACCAGAAGAGCTGACTGCATAGCAAATCCCTCTGGAATGGAGAGGGTGGGTGAGAAAGCTGTCCAGAGGTGAGGTTCTCTCTGACCAAAAAGCATTCTCAGAAAAAGTGCATGACAAATCTCATGCTCCCTAGATAACTTCCAACTCTTTTCCTCTAAGGACTCCCTGCACTTAAAACAATCGACAGCCATCCTCACAGTCCAGAAACACAATAGCACTGCAAATCTCACAAATCAGAGCCAAAAAAGAAAGATTATGTCAAAAGAGGAAGTGAAGAAAACACTCACTGCACTCAAGATTTTAGTAACAGCTCTGCACAGACATGAGGCAGCTGTGGTTGTGCCTGTTTGAGGCTTTGCCTGGTCCCATCTGGTCCCAATTTTGTCCTGTTGCTGAAGCAGATGTGAGGTTGCAAAGTGGAGTGGTTTTCTTTCAAATAAATGTCCTTTTAAAAATTATGTCTCAATTTGATTTTTGTTTTGGTCTCAAATTGCTTAAATGCAGCAAAGAAGAAAACTGATAACTAGCACAAGATCCGTCCAGCTGAGATATCTGCCAGCTGCACTGCTTCAGAAATAGCTCTCTGTGGCTTATGCAGAGCTACATAAAGCATCTGCTCTTTGTCTGAGCCCTTTTGCTAGCTACAGAGGCAATGGAAAGTATGTTCAGTTACAAGTGGGGTCACGAAGAGATGAAGAGAGAGGGAATCATCTGAGAGACAGATACACCTCCCCAAGCTGGCTTCAGCTTCAAAGCACACAGGGGAATAAAATAAAATAAAATGTGCAAAGAGTTTGCGGAATAAGAAAGTCTTACTTTTACCTACACCCCTGAGGAAATGGCCTTAAGGGGAACTAGGAACTGCACAAAGCAGACATGATGTTTCTTTTAAGAATATTACATGGATAAGGAGCAAGAGATCACTGTGCAGGGGGAAGCCTTTGGAGACTAGTAGAGAGGCCATGTGGAGCAATGAGCAGGCAAAACATGCTCAAGTAGAAGAGAAGGAGGAGTGTGGAAGCAACAAGGTCTGCATTTACCTCCCAAACCTGCCAGGAACCAAGCAACTTTGGCCAAATCACAAAGGGGAGAGTTTCAGTATCCATAACCCTGCATGGAAAGAAACGAGAGCTGCTGGTTCTTTTCTTCATGGTGTGGCTGGGTCATCAGGGGCTCCATGGCTCACACATGGAGTAAACAGAGAAGGGAAACCTCAGCTGATGTTTGTGCAAGGTTTCTGGGCTTTTATCTCAGATGAGGGCCCTGCAGAACCTCTCCCTTTGCATAGGGGTGGTATATGTGTGGGGGTTTACCTGTCACAAGAGGTAGAAAGGAGAGGACATGTCATCTGATGACAATTCTTTGTATAAATGACTGAAATGTTTCCTGACAAAACATCAAGATCTACTAAGAGTGGTTCCCCAAACCCTGTTCTGCCTTCAATGTTATGAACCAGTTTGTAAGCTCTTCCTCTTGCAAGGAACTGCAGACATCCCACAAAATAAGCCCCAGCCAGCCTTCCTGTTTGTAATGTGACCAAAATGGGAAGTGGCTCAGATGGTGAAACCACAGAGGAGCTTCTGCATTAAGAATACAGAAAACTGGGAGATTACTGATACTGATCTCAATAGTGCTGAATCACCTCTCACTGCAGAGAGGTTGCAACTCCTCAAACATCTCCTTTTTTTCCATAACACATCAAAGAGTTGTTCAACAGCCTGGGCACTGCTAAATCCTCTTCCCAATCAGACATATCTGTTTTCTTGGCTGCTGTCTGTCATCCTTCATTCGTGAGCTTGAGGGGGCTGGGACTGGTGGTCTGTGGCGTGACTGTGAAGCAAAAGGAATGCCAGGGCCCTGGCTCACAGCAGACATAGAATGTGTAAGAACATTTATCAGAAGATAAACTAACACTGCAAGCTTAAGGAAGCAATTTAAAGAGAAACAGATTCCAGGAACAGCTGAAGAGGCAAGTTATCTTGAAAGCAAGCTGTCACAGCCCACAGCATTCAAAACCACTACTAGGGAGCAAGATTTCTCTTTTGTTGTTTAGTAAGACTCCAGGAAGGGATGGCAGATCTGATTCCACATTTCTTGAGAATCTCAAAGTGTCCTACCACAGCAAAGCACCAAGTAGCAGCATCAGACTACCATACACCAGATGATCCTTTTGTCCAATATAAGCACCTTGCCAAATCTTGGGAACACTTAGGACAAAGCCATAGATGGAAAAAGCAGCTGAAGGCTTCACAAAGCAAGAAAACAGTAGAAGCTGGAGAGAAAACAGTTAATCACAATTCAGAGAGGCAGCACAGCAAAGCTGCAGAGGGAATTTCCCAGCACAGGGTAAGAACACATTTACTGTGACACGGAATAAGAAGTTTTAAAAACAATGGTTTTGCTGCCAGTCATGTGTGTGTTGTAAGCAACAGGATTATGATGATTGCCTCCAAAAGACAAACCTCCAAGCTCCACTTGCTCAGAGTAGAAATGAGAGACAGGAGACGTCGAGTTGCACGGTTTATCTTATGGAAGGAAAGGTGCTGCCCAAAGTTGTCACCTGCAGCTCTTCCAGGGTTATCACTAGACACTCCCTGTATGAAAGATGCACCCAATGCAACATCAGCTCTTGCATCTTCAGATGTGGCCCATATTCTGACATGAGGTCATGAAAAACAAGAGTTAAACTTGTATGGCAGAAAGGTCAGCACAGTGCTGGGTGAAATGTAATCAGGTACTCAGTAAGGCCTTGTAGTCCAGACTGGTTACATCTTCCCTTCCTTTTTGAGAGAAGCTGAAGCTCTGAGAACATATATGAGGATGAACATTTTCAATTACATAAATTTGCTATATTGACAGCTTACAGAAATACTACCTTTTTTTTTTTTTTTTTTTTAAATAGAGGCTGAAAGGGAGACAGCTCATTTCTATCTCTTTTCCACAGAGTGTGCTTCCCATCCTGCCAAAGACGGTGGGCACATTACAAATAGCAAGGAGTTCCTTGTACTCATTTACAACAAGACAGGATGCCCACTGACAGTAAGTGTTAACCACACAATGTTATTTTGGCCCATTTCTCAAACCACATGCAGGATTCTGCAGCTGATTTCCACAGAGCAAAAGCGATCTGCAAGAGACAAATATTTCAGAAATTCACCATGTGAAGTTACAGGCTCCAGGAAATCCATGTTATGTTTGTGTTCTGAAGCAAATGTGCACACTGTGCAAACAATTTCATTGTAATACCGTGAAACAGGAATTCTGATGTGGGCATGGCTCTTGATGACTATTTGTTCACCCATGTCTTCACCAACAGTGTTTTGCACAGAAGCCAACTCCATCCTTAGCAACTTTTCATGACTCTACAACACTCTTTATTCCAAAGCACTTCAGTGCAGTCTCTTGTGACAAAAGAATAACAGCCAACCTATTCTTAGATAGGTCACTCCATCCTTTGTTTCTCTATGGCAAACAGCATTATTTCTATACAGTTCAGAAAGCACTGCCTTCCCAAAGACCACTCCCCACTGCCCCCGTAATCTTGCTCACTCTTGTACCTTTAGACATAGTAATAAGAAAGTGTCAGGCAGAGAAAGTTGCATAAAAATAGTTTCTTCCAAGGAAATTAATGATTAAAGTGCATGAAAATCTTTATAAAGCCACAGGCTGAACCAGAGTCTTCGATGAAATGCACTTTAATACTGATAATTCCTTCAATTCTTCCAGCTGCTACGGAATACTCCTTTGAAGATTGAAGCAAGGTTGCAATCCAGAAAACCTGCTAAAGATTTCTTTGTCCTTCTAGAGGCATCATCTCAGTTGCTGATAGCTGGGGCTGCAAGAGTGACTGCTCCTCTGAAAGAGCTGATCTCAGTTGTGTCTGTGGCATCCGTTTCCATGACCTTGTCTCTACAGCAGGAGACATAAGAAGAGCAGCCCTTTGTCAGCAGGAAGCTGACAAAGGGACCTGGTTTTTAGAAGAGCGCAGATTTAGGGAAAACCCAATATACACCAGATAGTATTCAACTGGAATCTAGTTTTCTACACCTTTTGCACCTAGGAAGAGCAGGGTGCCATGGTTAAATCCAGCAGGCATTCAGACCAAGCATGCCAGGCTGAACAACATATTTCTAGAGAAAGTAACGACTCTCCATTTTCCACACAGAGTTGCTTCCCAGGTGTAAGAAGGGAAGCAAACATAATCATCTTAGGCATAGTTTGACAAAGATGCTAGTATTAATGCCCTGGTTTGTGCTCTAAAAGCCCTGTGATTTTAATGCTTGCAGTATGAGTGGACCTATATTTTGCCTTTCTCAGATAAGGCACCTTGCACTTGGGCTACTGAGTCAAAGGGAAGAACAGCCCTCGCTTTTCTCAGCAGCATTTCCTGCCCATTTCTACCAGAGGGAAGTAGAAACAGCATCTCCTTCATTCTCATTATTTCTTCCCAAACTCTGACCAGGTCCACACCTACTGTAATCCTTTATTTTCTCAGCTCACAAGTGATGCTGTCTCTATTGAGGGATGCTGTGTAGAAGCAATTTCATGAGCAAGCTGGCCTGCCTAAGATATGTGTTACCAAGGATATTAACAACATGCCAAGAGTAGCTGCTGAGCAGGAACCTAAAAGGATACTGAATGCTTTTCTCCATTATTTTATTTACCTTCTGGATTTATTGTTGAATCACTGGTGTTTCCAGGGTCTTCCTTAAGAACTCCCACCTCCTTTGCCCAATTTGTCCATTTAATTTCCTCTACTCTGGAAAAACAAAATGCAACGGACACTGATGCACTGAGCACAGTGTTTCAATCCCTATCTCACTGTCCCACAGCATCCCAACCCAGCTCATCCTGTCAACACAATTGTGAGGGTTTGGCTGCATGAACAAAACCTTACAAAGCTTTTCTCTAAGTGAAGATCTTCTGTAGCTTAAGCTCCATGAGGAATCTTCTCTCCCTACAAATTGTGTTCTGGTCAATGTTGTTTGTTTTAAAATATTCCAGTTCTTCACAAGGAACATAACACCAAGGAGGCTCCTATGTTCCACTTTCGATACGTGGGGTGTAACACCCTGGAGTTATGGAAGTGCTGCCTGCAGTTGAGTTGGTTGGGTGAAGAAGGGTTCATCTGCTCTCCCAGCCCCTATATGCGAGGAAGAGTGCTGCCCCCTCGTGTTGCACACTCCTGAGCCGAGGGGCCACCAGCCTGCACACCTCCCAGCAGAGTCTGCTCTGGGCACAGCTCGTAGCAGCACTGCTGGCATCCTGCCTCCGTAGCTGCTTGCAGAGATGAGAACAGCTCTTGGTGAGAGCATGAGAGCTGGTAGCTCAAGTAGGCCTCAAACTGCCAGCACTGCAGTCACCAACTGATTTGGTTCACCAAGAACATGTGGTTGAGTCACTCTGTTGAGTCAGTGCTGAAAGTCCCCATGGTGGTTCAGGGTTACCAGCTTGTGAGTCACAGGGGCCTGTTACCAGGCTGGAGCAGAAGGGGTTATGGTTATGGTATGTCTGTCTTACCTGAAACACCACCGCTCATCTTTCTTATTGAGGCCCACCGACACGAAGCAGCCGGATCTCCTCTTCCCGCCTTGGCGCCACAGCCAGGCTTTCTCTATTTCTAGAATAGCAATAGCCCTCTGAAAGAAGAAGTCTGTGTCAGAGAGAAAAGAGGATATGCAGAGCCCAGCCCATCTTTTAAATTAAATCTTGCCTGATCATCAACTACTTTGACTTAGAAAATCACTTCGGAACCCAATCCCAAGGTGCTCCTTAGCTTAACAGTGTCTTATGCTCATGGATCTGGACTGGCTAGTAGCCATGCCAAAGCATGAGTTTTAATTACATCTAAAGATGATGTTATTATTTACCCCCAGAGTGGAAAATTTACATAAAAGAGAAGTTTATAGCTGAGGCTTCAGACAAAGACAGGCACTGTCATCTCTGATGTAACGAGTCTCAAGTAGGAGTCTGGGCCACGACATAACTGCTGAGCAGCACCATATCTCACCTGCAGCTTCCAGATGCTTTTGCTATCATCATAAATATTTGTGACAGTCTCACTCATGAGCGCAATCAGCATGTTGAGCAAAAGAATGTAAGTGAGGATCACAAAGAGGAGGAGCAGGAACATGACGAAGTATCTGAATCTGGCATGTTCCTGGAAATCCAGGTCACCCATCCCAATGGTGATCTTGAAGAGCTCCAGGGAGACACTAAGCAGTCCACCATACATAGCATGGCTCCCGGTGCTCTCCGGCTGAGCAAGAGACTTGTTCTGAGAGACCAAAGGAGCATCCCCCATCAGCGTAACCAGAGCTACGAGAAAAACAGAATTTGAATCCTCCTCAGGAAAATTTACTTCTTGCAGCCCAGCCCAAAACATAATGCTGAGTGAGTCCTTACCTGCTGCAAAGCCGAAGAGGAATATCATATAAACCAGGAGGAAACGCAGCAGATCTCTCAGGATAGTCTGAAACACAAATCAGGAGGCAATGTCATCCTTTAGCTCATGTGCCAGTATGATCTCCTGTTTTCACACATCATAAAGCAGCCTCCAGTAACAATACTGAAAGCAAACTGGAAAATGCTTTTATCCAGTTTAAGAAACTACTAATACACGTTAAACTACTTCCTTGGGTAAGTGACATCAGTGTTAGCTAAATCTTAGAGGACTAAACAAACTCAGTTATTATGTTTATATGAACAGGTTCTTTGAAACAAATAAATATCAGATCCCCAGTATGGCTGTTTCCAAATTATTCCAGCACACACATCTCTCTTCCATCTCCATTGGGTTTCACACAGTGGCGATCAGAATTCTTCCCTGGCACCTCACTTCACCTCAGCTTTGTCTTGCCTTTCTATTCCTGGAATCCTCTGTGGATCCGGAAACACTTCTCAGCTCAAGCAGAACAGTTTCAGGGAACTCACAGTGGTTGTGAGCACTGGTTTTGGGTTGTTTTATGACAAACAGTTAAGTATTAGCTGCTGCCACTTGCTGTATTCAAAGAAATCAAAGGAGTGGCTTGCTGCAACTGTATTGCCTTGAAGACACTGATCTCATCTCCTCCTGCAGTATCTTTACTTCTATAGTCAGCACCCAGATTCCATTTATGGTTCTCATGGTCCCAAGAGAAGAAAAATCATTGCACACAATTGTTCCTCACACCCAAAGGCTTTGTGTGCAGAGTTTTTCCCAAGGACTGACCTTCTGTATCATGACACTGTAGATCCCAGTGCGCTGAAAGCCCCGTGTGTAATAGAGCATGTTCACCCATCCCAGAAGCAGGGAGAACACCATCACCGCCACATAGTTCTCTGAACTCGCGCCGTACAGGACTGCTGACAGCAGCAATGAGAAAGCCTGGATGAAGCTGGAGAGAAACAGAATGAATGACACAATGACTTACCTCAACAAAAAGGCCCATGTGCAGATCTGTTCTGTTTTGCAAGGAAAAGCAAACACATTTTACGAGGTTATGTGGAGCCCATTAGTGGTGGCTAATCAGACAGTTTATATAAGCAAATCCCGTTATAACTAAAGCCACAAATTTTTGCATTTTTGTTATGAACTGGTGAATCTCCCAATACAGAGACTCTGAACTGCTTGATGTAACTCACATAACTGCTACTAAACTGAAAAACAGAATTAACACATGCACATACACAAACATGCACACACAAGCCTCTATGCACATTTCTCCTCCAAAAACTGGGAAGTTATTTTGCTCTCAAACAATTCTGAGCCACAATGACAACACAGTTAAGCATGTGAGCATTTTTTCTAGCAAGTGTATGTTCTTAACTGTGGAATAACTGAGAATCTGACATTCACTGTGCTCCACTGCAAATCCAAGGATTTGCCAAACCCTCCCCAGCAAAGTCCACTACAATAAAGGGTTATGAGAAGATGCAGAGGTAGGAGAAGGGAGCAGGGAAGGGATGGAAAGAGGAGACAGTGGCAGAGCATCAATCTTCCCTGCTCATCATCTCTCAGCAATGATAGGGCAACTTAGCTGCACACAGCAGAGAAACAATGTCACCTGTGCTCTCATTGTGCAAGAAACATCCTCAAGACACATACATCAAGATCTCAATGCAGCTGTCAGAACACATAGTCTTCAGGGACTGGCGTCTCCTCCGCAAGTACAGACTCTAATAGAGAAAAATCAATGGTTGCCATTCATCAAAAACACAGGGCATGCTGGAGTGACTCCTGCCCAGCATAGCCTATTGCTCAGGGGAAAGGGGCTGTTCCATAAACTTCTTTTCATGCTTCTGTTTTCAAGATCCCATATTTTGGCTAGTCATCCTTCCAAGATAAAAAAGGCCTTTTTTTTATAAAGGGCAAGGGTAAACAAGGACTGAATCATCACTCAGCTCAATGTCTTTATTAATAGGTTCCATTAAATGCCAAGGATTCACTTTAGTCCCATAAATCACAGAAGTCTCTCATAATCATTCACTGTTGTGAAACTATTCTTCCTCTTGCCCAGCAACGTGGCTTGTGCCAGCCCATCACTAAATGTCTCAGAGCAGGATTCTCCCCTGCCATACACTCATGTACTTACAAAGCAACCAGACAAGAGATCCTCATACCTGTGCAAAGATTAGATAAATGCCTCCCAGTAAGATAATGATCAGTCCAGAAACCCACAGGAAACCTCCAGCAGTGAACTCTACTGGAAATGAAGGCTGCAAAATAAAAACAAAACAAAAAGGAAAAAAATTAAAAACTAAAGCACTGAAGAAAGGCAGAGACGGTGATGACAACCACCCCATATCTTTTAAACTCAGCTCCATCCATTCAGGCCTTTCCAGATAAAAGAATATTGGACCTACCTTTACCCGTGAGGGTTGATAGTAAGCAATAGCTGTAAAGATGATCATGAATGACAAGTATGAGACAAAACTGAAGTAGAATCTCTTGGAAGCAAATGTTTCCCATTTTTGCTGAAGGAGTTTGTTCAGTGGCTCCAAAACCACCATCTTGTACCGACTCTATGGAAAAACAAACAACAAAATGTACCCTTGTGTCAACAGGAATGCAAATTCACCAGAGGATTGTCTTTTTCAGGACTGAAGTTCACTGGCTCCAACTAGGGTATTGCTAAGGGTTTATTCAGTCAGGCCTTTCAGTAGGAAGGAAACAACCAAACCATCCTGTAAGAAGTTACTTCTGCTTGGCTTCATCGAGGCATTTGGACACACCCAGGCACTAGGACAACTAAAGGATCAAATTTTTCTCTCCTATTATAGCTGGTCAGAGGCACACCAAGCAGACTATAAATAATAAAAAATGCAAATACTTCCATCATGCCTTTCTTTTCCAGAAATGTGATCATATGTAACACCACAATAACATGAAATTATTTGCTCACTTACACAGTAACACCAGAGAAAGACAGAAAAACTGTTACTGTCCTTGGCTTTTTATAACTCACCGGCATGTCACTGCTGTATGCCAGGATCTCCAGCACAGAGTTTTCCTCAAAGCTGTCTATAGAGGACAAGTCATAGAGTGACACATGTATAGGTCCATAGGTCCACTCAGTGAACTTGCGTGACAGGTGCCTGTACACTGGGTCTTTGATCTCTCTTTGGATGATGTGCCTAAAGATCTGAAGAAGAACACGATGCATATCAGAAAAGTGAAGGTGTGGAATGACACAAGCATGTCCAAATCACCTTCAAGTACAGGACACCCAGCTTTCTGCACTACCCACTTGTTCTGCTTTTAGACAGTCAGTCTGGTGTTTGGAGATACCAATCTACCTACACCTTGTGTCAGCTCCTCCAGGAGCAGACCAATTTTGATGTGGACCAACTGAGACTCTGCAGGACACTAACTGGTGTGGTCTGGAGGACATCTCCTCTATCATATCCTGTGGCACTGCCACTCTCAGCCACAATACTGTGGGTTGGCAGCAAGATGTTTCTACCTCAAACCCCATTACTACGCTGAGGATGTATGCTACACTCTTCCTTATTTCTCAGCAACCCCAGGGATTCCATCTGGTTGTCTTTACCTCCACTTTGCCTGTCTTGGCAGCAAGCTGAAGAGGATTTAATCCATCATAATTCACTATCTCCTCCAGTTTCCACGTTGGATCAACCTTCACACCTGCCTTCAAGATCTCAATGTACGTTGTGCTCACAAACTTGGTATTCTCCACAGTGTCATCAGCAATCATGACCAGGGCATGGAGGACTGTGTTGCCCTGTGTATCCTGTTCCTGGAGCCTGGCTTTCTGGTGGGGATTGTTTAGAAGATAATCCACCACCTCAAGTTGGTTAGTACACGCAGCCAAGGAGAGGGGAAGTTCACCTGAAGATATTAGGAGGGAAAGCAGAAAAATGTTTAAAAACATTAAAGAAAAAATGAGCAATTATAGGAACATATATTTAGTCTATAGTTTTACCACTGAAAACAGAACAAGTTCTTTCTCAGTATCTCTATATTCAGAAAGGGTTTTACAGTAAACAATTACTTCTTATTTCTAGGGGCAGCTGAAACACTTTCCCAGATCCCTAAATTGGCTGAACTAACCAAATATTTGTCTCTGTATGAAGCCCCTCTGATGGGTTTAAATACATAAACCCAAAGAGAATGGCAAATGCTCTTTGGAGGACTCACTCTGTGAAAGGATCTGACCATTCAAGAGCTTGATTGCAGGACAGTGGCTGCGTGGTGTTCAGCCCCCAGCTGGGGCAAAACCACAACATCAACCCACACACAGAGAGGCAAACCTCATTGAGAAATAGTGGCATTGCATACAGTAAGGCATTTAAAAAAGGGAACATGTTCCACTCTGACTCACCAAAATAAAAGTAAATTCCTTCTTTCTTCTTCTTGAAGAATTCTCCATGGGCTCTGGCGTGGACATCAGCGCCATTCTCTACAAGAAGCTTCACTAAATCTAGGCTCCTCTTCTCTATGGCAATATGGAGTGCAGTCTGACCTAAGGAAACAGGTCAAACCTATCACTTGGTGCCACTATCAAAGGGAACAGGAAAAGGACTCAACAAAACACTCAACTAACAAAACACCATCTCAACAATCGCTGTATGTTCTGTGTAGCAAACCTGCAGCCTCAGTGGTGGGCAAGGGGTGAGTGGCAATTGCTGGCTTTCAGCAGTGTTCACTGGAAATGCACATTGCAAACACTGAGGCAGAGGACAAGCCCCAAGAGAATCAGAAATTCAACACAGCCATTAACCCTGCCTGGCACTAAGATCCCAAGAAGCTATGAGAGGATAAAGACAACCATACATGTACATGACTGTGCTGCATGTCTGCTGTTAAAAGGATAACCCAATCAGCTGAACTCATTCTTTAGTAGTGATATACTATTTCTTTTTCACTTTTGGATGTGCTTTTTAAGCATTCCAAAGCAAATACTCTCATATGCTTCAGTTATTAAATGTCTATCTTTTCTGTTTTATAGACTGACAACAAAGTTGCAGAAATTATGTATACAATTCAGAGCTGAAGGAGACACAGACCAGAATCAGGATGAAAAGGTGAGTAGGTTGTTACCGGAATTGCACCAAAACTCTGGAACTGCTCCAGTTTTCCTCCTTGTATCTGCACATCCCACCTGTCTAATGGGCTGCTTTGATACATCTAATGAAGCTCTGACAGCATCAGAACAGAAACCTTACCTCTGTAGTAACAATCAGAGCATGCCACATTGACAAGTGGCCTGGGATTCTGTGTCTTTTGGTCTATTTCCAGCAAAAGTGGGATTGTGTCATTCTTTCCATTTTTTAAGTTCAACAGGGCTTTCATTAAGCAGGTCTTCCCAGTCTTTGCATCTAGTAGAAAAAGAGTATTGAATGGGCTGCACACATACTTAGCACTTAGCTACATTACCCGACTCACTGTGCCCAGAACTTACTGTCACTGTAGGATCAAATACAATAATAATTTTAAGGGCCTTTCTCAGTACTTTTAGTCTACAGCAGAGGCAAAAGCCTTAGGATATATATAATTAATAACATTCTCCATCCTCAGATGGACATTAAGAAAATAAAAGAATAGACACAGGGCTGGAGAAAGTAAAAAAAAAACCACAAGCAGGTTCCCCTGTTTCTCTCCTACATGAACATGCACTGCCTCTGCTAACCCTGTTTAGGGAGTACTGAACAGAAATCTACCTGTGAATTCAGAATTGGTGAGAAATTTGGAGGTCCTCCTAAGGTATTCAAGTAAACCATCCAGTGCCTCGGGGCAGCCCCTTGAGACCGCACTGAAGAGTCTGTCTCTGTCGAAGCGATTTGGGTCCTTTTGGCTATGGAAGAAATTTGAAGTGTTAAGTTCTGGAGAGAGGAAGAGTGCAGTAAGTTCTAGTGGGACAGTGTAAGAAAGGAGGGAAGCAGGAATTAGTCAGAAAAAAAACCACAGTATTTTACTTTTGAGTCAAGGGAAAAATAGAGACAGTTATTTCCCAGAATTCTCTTAAGTGGCTGCTCTTTCCATCAGCTGGAGCTCGTCCCAGATCCAGTCTGATGTGCAACCCTGGAATGCATCCAGAGCACAAAGACGAGAAGCCCAAGATAGCTGCAGGACCAGTCAGTCCCATGACATGGTGTGAAACACTCTGTAAGCTGGTTTACATCCCTCCCTGGCAAGAACAGTTCAGTTGTACAGAGCTCCATGTTAAGCTGCTCCTACACCCAACTTCTTCAGTGTTAGTTCAGATATACCCCAACTCCACCACCACACACACCATACACACCCCTTCCAAGTGCAGAAGGAGAGGCTTAACACATCTGTTTTCTGCTTTTAAATATCTCCCACTAGATACCTGTAATATTCCTACACTGCTGCTTTTAGCTTAGAAGTGGTAAAGTCTATAGGCCCTACCAGCAGGGATCAGTACTGATCAACATGGGCTGCCCCCCTGTCAAATACCCAACAGTCACTCACTTGCTGGCGAGTCCTGGCCGATAGTTCAAGTTAATTTTGACTTTAGGAGAAAAGTCACTGCTCTCCTTCTGATAAGGTGTTTCCAGGGGCCGTGGCTCTCCTTTCTTTCCATGTCCTGATCTTTCTTCCTTTTTACTGGTGGCAGGTTTATCCTCTGGGATACTGTCATCTGTTTCTAGCAATCCTATCAACCTGTTCCTCTGACCTGGGCCCGGCTGCCCGTTTGTGAAGTTATCCATTGCTAGTAGAGATGGTCTTGCAGATCACAAATGTTCCCCACTGGGATGCTAGACCTGCAAAGGAGAGGCAGAATTAGCAGGAGCTGTTCACAAACCTAGAATGTGATCGGTGGGGCACAGAGAGGAAAGGATGTTTCCATGTCCAGGGTTCCTACAGTTGACTATGGGTCCCTTGGGAGACTCAGTGACACTCCACACAGTAGAAGCATTCAGATAAAGGATCAAGGACTTAAATAGGGAACCACTGGTGAAGAAAAATTCAGAAGCAGTTCATGAAATACAGTCAACTTGTCTGCAGAACACTGGAACCCCCTTTGTGAGATGACCTCACCTGTTGGCAGCAGCGCAGGTTCCTTACATAAAAGGCAAAGAAAGTGGCTCTTTAGGGGACTACAATCATTGTTCTTGTCTCAGTGCAGCCAATGCAGGCTAGTCACCAAGTGGCCAGAAAGATAAGATTAACCACAGGCCTTCTTTGGATCAGAGCAGGAAGCTTGTCAATGCTCTCTGTTGGGAAGCATTATGCTATTTCTACGAGGGAAACACACACACAAATTGTGCTCCCCCCACATTCTCATTTCAACCTGAGGCAAAACAACTGGGATCTCCCCAGTGCTTGGAGCTGTTGGCTATCCATGTAGCACAGGCTTGGAACTTCCAGCTCCATGGCACAGGCAAACACACCCCAGCTACCACAGGGAGCCCTCAGAGCCTGAACAGAGCACAGCTCTCCCAAGATCTGCTGTACAGGGAGCATTGGAGTTATCAGAGCACCCAGCCACTTCTCACCTAATATGCCCTGTACTCCTTTTTTACTCTTTTGAGACACCTCTTTATATACCTGGATCCATCTCAGATCCACACCCAGTGCTAGCTATCTGCAGTCAGTTTGTCAAGCAGCAAGGAAACATCCATGATTACCAACCTGAAGCAGAGATTTTTTTATTAACTCCATCCTATTCACACGTACTCCCTCCAAATGGTTAACAGGTTTTCTCTGAAGAGAAATCTCCCTTGCTGGGACTACAGCCAGACTCCATAGCCTATACCAGCAAAGAGGTAAATTAACACAGTATAAGCATTCTGGCTCAGATTAGGATGTGGAGAAATGTAATTCTAGCCAGAAAACAGCCACAAAACATCCTTATGCAGCTTGCAGCCAGAAATCCAAGAGCTGATTTCAAGACAAACCGTTTTGATAATTCAGACACTCAGTTTAGTCTGCACTCTAATGACAAACATTCCTCTGCACACACAGGCATACACCCTGTAACCCCATTTCAAACTTATTCCTTCCCCAAAACACTTACTGGTACATTTGCTGATCCTTTAGAGGGTTATTTGTACTTCCATAACAGTTTGCTTGTGCTTTTCTGTCTTCCTTTCCCTCAAATCATTTCTCAGCTGCAGTTTCCATCTCTCCACAGCGCCCGAGAGAGTTATTTATTGTCAGGCTTGTACAGACAGACCGTCTGGTTTAAAAGCAAGAGCGAAACGGTCCTATAAAACAGGACCCTGTAATATATACATTCACTTTGTGTGTCCCTAGGAAACAGAGAGAGAACTCTCTGTTTGCCAATTCAACTTTCACTTCTCAAGAACCGAGTTGTTTCCTTCTGCGACTTTACCAAGCCATTTTGAGTAGCGCAGCACAAAAAAAAAGAAGCCCTGCTGTCAAAGGAGGAAGGGCACAGCACTTACCCCAAGTTGCTGCAAGCTCCACCCAAGAACTGATCTGACAAGGAGCCCCAACGGATCCTTCAGAGGGTAAATAATCTCTCAGCAGAAACCAATTCAAATACCAGCAAGCATTAACAAGCATGAAAGCAGACCCAAAATTATTTACATCCATGGGTGAGAGTCCTCCTCTTCTGAAGAGATCACCACACTCATATTAGCAGTCTCTTGGTGGCACAACATCAAACTCCTAGTTGATGGTGGTCCATGAGAGAATCTAAGTTGCCTGTGAGAAGGAATAACCACAGATTATTGTAATTTACTCAACTGTGTAGCTTTCTGCAAAGTGAAGAAGGTTTGCACAGGAAATGACTAGATAGATTTCTCAGTAAAAGGGAGAGCCAATGAGTGCAGTGCTCTTATATGGGAAAGCTGGCTGGCTATTGCAAATTCATAATGCTTAACCCCTGCCTGCACATATGGAGGCAACATCTTGCCTTCAACAACAGCCCACTCAGATCTCAAGGGAGGTGGCTGATTTGACCCTGAAGGCGCTTGAACCAGCGCTTTAGTTGTGGTTTGTCACAAGGTTCCCTCAGCCCCAGGACGAGCAAGTATCTAGAAACATCTGATGTCAACTGTCTCTGTGGGAAACCAGTCCTCCTCACACTTCTCACACCCCAGTTATAAGGCAGCACAAACCATACAAAATAAACTTGCCAGAACATGCCCTACAATGTATACAGTGTCAGCTGCTCATCACAAGCACAGGGGACTACACAAAGCAGCCCCAGTGCTGAAATGCCTAGGCTACCAGTTACTTAATTTGCCACTAGTGTCCATTTCTTAATGGGCTGGTTCTCCAAAGCAGCATCAGTCTTGGGAAGTGTTGGAAGTTCTGGGAGCATGGACTGACCATCCCTGTAACCACCTACAGTTAAGACCATGCACACACAAACTCCCCTTCCCTTGTCGCTCACAAAACAGGACCCATGGGAAATGGGACATCAGCCCCCTATCTTAGTTTTTTTCTCTCCCACTCTAAAAAGAATTGAGGCCCGAGGAGGCAGCACGATCATTATTTCTCACATTATCAATGCAGGATGACACTCAGCACCCACAGTCTCAACGGCATTACCCGATGCTGCTGCCTGAAGCGCTCCTCATCTGACAGGACTGCAGATGATGTGGAGCTTCCTGGAATGTGGTCATCACCCACAGACACACTCCCAGATGGCTCCTACTTTGAGTCAGATGCAGGCTGTGAGAAGACCTCTCTATAAATACACCCATGAAATGGCAGGGTGCCTCTTATTCTTTCATGGCTTTGCATGAGATCACAAACTTGTTCCTCAGATTCCTGTGTTTCAAAGTTAAGCTGATACAGGAACAACACAAAGATGAATGAATTATTATAATAATTAGAATTATACAGAAGAATGTATAAACATATGCAGATAAATAGAATCATAAAATATCCTGAATTGGAAGGGACCCCAAAAGATCATCGAGTCCAACTCCTGATGCAAGACCAGATCTTAATCTTTCCTATCCCTCATTCCAGCCTTGCACTGACTTACTTCAGTTTGCTTCTGTTGTGTTTCACTTATCTGCTGTGGTATCAACATATATCCAGGCCCAGGAGCTGAGCTCCGACTCAGGGGTTTAAACCCTCTTGGGCTTCTCCCCCAGCCTTCACGGGAGTCAGCCCACCATCCTCGCCAACAAAAAGCCCATCACCCAGAGTTCATTCTGTGCATCTGGTTTTAATAGCTTACACAGAGGAAGGGGAATGTGCAGCTTGCTGGGAAAGGAATCGCTGCCAGCTGAGAGGTCACCACAGCAAAACAGAAACACGGAGCTGCTGGGGGAACACAGGACCTTTGGTATGCTCACACATGCGCACACGCTTTCCCCGAGAGGACCCCTGGGTAAGCACTTGCACTTCCATTTGGGAGAAGGGAGAAGCAAGGCAGGGAAAAGCCACAAGATCTGCCCAAATGCGCTCTTGCCAGCGACAGCGTTCCGAGGTCAGCGAGGGGATTATGTCACCGCTGAACGCTGTGCCAGCTGAGCTGCTTCTGCTGCTTAACAAGCAGCTTGCCACCAAGTTTTAAAACCCTGATGGCTGGTAGGACTCAGGAGAAAGACATCTGAAACAGCATGCAGGGAGAGTAACAGATGCAGTTTGATTACAGCTACGTGCCAGCCTCAATTTTCAAAAGCAACAAGTGATCCCTTTGCCTTTTGAGGCTTTTATTTGAGGGGAGGAATCTTGCAACTGCTCAGTACTTATTTTGCTGCTGCAAATGAGTCTGGTGGTGCTAGGTTTCTCCTGACAGGAGGCATGCATTCTGTGGAAGCCTTAAATCTGTGTTTAGAGAAGTCAAACTCTTAACTACTAAGTTAAATTTTCAGTCAAGTTAATACTTTTCATAATATCATAAAATATTTCCATAGATTATATATGAAGACACAAAGTAATGCAGGTCAGGAAAACAATTATGGGAACCTGATAAAACAGAAGGCAAAAGGAATCCCACTTCCCAGAACACTCTGTTAACCTCAGTGCATTTTGCCAAATACTGAAAAATCCAATACTCTCAGATTAACACGATGCTTTTGATCTGTAGGACAGGTAGAGGGAAGCCTGTAATGACAACATGCAAGGTAGATCATTAATGTTTGCCCCAGAACAGATAGGCCAGTGCTTCACTCAAACCTCACAAAGCCATGTGGCTAGAAGAGAGAACTGTTTCTTTTAAAGGTGTACTTTCACACTTGGGAAAATAGCAAGTATTTTTGCAAGGCCTGATTTTTATTTGTGCAACTGTTACATAAAACTTAAACAAAGGGATGAATTTTAGCAGCTTCATTTGTTACAGGAACAGAGATGGAACCTTATGCCTCTGAGAACACCAGCCAGTGCCCAATCTAAAATCCAAATATTCTTAAATATAATTCCACATCAGAACTTGTCCAACTGCTCTGGGGACTCAATTAATTTAAATGACAGTATTTATATAACTACTACTCTTACATCATATTCAAAGGCTCCTATCTATAGACCTCTCAGGGACCATCTGCTTCTCTTATTCCTTAAATGGAAGTATTTTTCTACTTGATGTATCCCTTTCTGTAGGATTACAGCCTGAAGGAACCGCTGACAATCAAATAGCACCAGAATACAAAACCCAACGGTACAAAACACCATTTCTGTGGAGAAACACCGACATCCAGCGGCCACTTCCTAACCCTGAATTCCCACTGCCTCGGGAAACGGCCTCCATGGGAAACTCTTCAAAAACAGCAAAAAGGAGTTGAGAGCACGCGCTTGGGAAAATTATGGTCATCCACTTACTGTTTGTATCAAATACTTAACAGAGATGTGTCCAGTGTATAAACCCGAGTCCCAAATAAGTCTGGTTTAGATGTTCCATAAATATAAATTTGTGCAGCCGTGGATCTTTGATGGCAGCTGCCAGACAAAGCCCTCGGACCTGCAGACCGGGCTGCAAACCACTGAGGTATTCCCAATGTGTGCCCCCTGGAGGAAGCCTCACTCTCCCTATGCAATCATGTTTTCAGGCAGTTGCTAACACTAAACAAAACACAGTATATCTCATTTGTCATCTTAAAACTGACAGAAGCAATTTTAAAAGCACAGAAGACAAAAACCTTGAAATCTTGGAGTCTCTTTTTTTTTTTTCCTAGGAGAGATCAGACTGGAAAGCAAGTGAAGCTGTAAGACCAAGCACAAAGGCCAGTCACAAAACTCGGGCTGCAGCAGGATTAAAAGATGCTACCAGAATCTGTTGTCAATACAGGAGCAGGAGGATTATTCTCTTTTAATAGCATATAGATTCTGGGTAAAGCCTATTAACTCCTTATTTTAATTATGAGCAGTTGGCTCTAAGCAGACCAGATTGAGGTACCACCACGTTCTAAGAAAAACAACTATCTTAGCACCAATCATTCACGTTGCCTGACACCTCTTGGTCTTTTGTTCATGGCTTCTTCAGTGTGAACATTATGCAAATTGAGGTTTACACCTCCTTGTAACTTATGTACACCTCCCTAATTCTCATCACTTAAGATTTAGAAAAAAAATCTTTGCAATTTAGGAAGAAATCCCTTGCAGTCATCTACTGCAAGTAGCATCTGCTGCCCCATGCTAGCTGGGGACAAGCAGCCTGGCAGAAGTCCCCCACAAAGGTCCCCGTGCCCTGGCAGTGAGCA
Source organism: Heliornis fulica (assembly GCA_013399135.1). Lineage (NCBI taxonomy): Eukaryota > Metazoa > Chordata > Aves > Gruiformes > Heliornithidae > Heliornis > Heliornis fulica. Next base: position 72,955 of record VXBZ01011555.1, on the reverse strand, counting down.
GAGCTCATCTCCACACACACCCAGGGCAGTGCTGGTCGCAACAGCATCTGGAGATTTCCCTCCACCTGCTCTGCCTTTCAGGAAGTGCCCTCCTGTGCCATTTCTAGAAGCCAAATGCCAAGCTGTTTAACTTTCAGCCCAAGCCTCACCTCAGCACATCTTCCCACCAGGCTGGGAAAAGTGTGTGGATTGTCCCTCAGCTCAGGCTGCCCAAGCACGGCCTGAGCTGCTCCCCACCACCACAGAAGGACCCAACATTCCCCCCTCTCTTCACCCTACTGATTACCTGGGGTGCAGGGTGAGGCCAAAGGAGACTCCAGCTGAAGTGCTTATAGAACATCCACGACAGGAAGACCAGAAGGACCTGCAGAAGCAAAGGTTTGGCTTGGGCAGCATAAAAGCAAAGCAAATATACGCTGGGACACTGGTGCTGACCCGTATCCCCTTGCAGGGGTCCCTGAGTTTTATCATGGAGCAGAAAAGGTATATTTATTCAGTGCCATGCCTCCCCTGGACTGTAAATTTATACACTGCTCCACAGGGAGTAGAGCTATGAGAATCACAGTGAGATGTGGTAGGACCAGAGGATTGGTAGGGATCTCTGGAGGTCTTTGCCAAACTCTCCTACTCAGACAGGGCCACCCAGAGCTGGTTGCCCAGAACCAGCCCACAGTTTTTGAGGATCACCAAGAAGGAAACTCCAAAATCCCTCAAGGCAATTTGCCTAGGTGGCTAAACTGGAAACAAACAAAACCCACAAAACAACCAAGACCTAAGTGGCTAAACTGGAAAAAACAGGAAGTCAAGGAAAGGCAAAAGCAGATGTAGGGAAACTCAAACTCAGGAAGCATTTTGTATGGCAGAAACACAGCTGCTTACAGAACTTCACACCTCTGCTAGCAGGTGTATGTACTGCAGACAGGGAAGCGAGCCCAGCTGCTGAAACAAATCCCCTAGCAGTGGTAACTACCAAAGCCACACTGCAGTCACAAGGTGCAGCTTTCTATGAAAACAGTAGTGGAGCCTTCCACATACGAGTGCCCATCACTGCTAATACAAGTGCATATGCAGCAAACCTAGACTGAAAGCTTCAAGAGGAACAAAGTTGGCTACAGCTGCCTTTCACAGCCCACCCCTAGAGTTGGCTAAACCACTCCAACCTCCCTCTGCTTCAGGTTTCCTTAACCTAAAGAATTAAAACCCAAAACCAAACCCCCCAGCCTTCAGCTGGAACTCCCCAACTTTAGACATTAAATCATGGCTTGGAACTTTTCCTTAAACCAGACCAGATGTTTGTTCTGCTGGCACATAGCCACTCCCCAAGTTTCCACTGGAGCCAGCCTGCCACCTGCAGAACACATTCACTGTATCTCACCCAGGATAAGTGCCCACATCCCCTTCTAGAAGGCCCTTCGCAGAGCCTAGCCTAGTTTGCTCATTTAAAACACAGATACTTTGTTTGCTCACCTAGCTCCCCATGTGAAACTCAAGTCTCCTAGCAGTTGTCAGGCAAGACCTCATCTGTTTCTCTCCACTCTAGAAGAGCCAAGTTAAGCACACTGCCAGCTCAGAGACACAGCACACCCCACCCTGCTGTGCCAAGTGTCACATCACCAATACAGGCTGGTGGCTCTGAGGCTTTCAAAGGACCATCCCTTCTGGAAACAGAGTTTTACTATATTATGGGAACAAAAAACCAATATTGAATAGTGCTCAAAATACAGCTTTAATCCAGACTGTTTCATCCATGAGGTCTGTATTATACATGCAAAGAGGTCAAAGTAAGCATGTCACTTAATACACCGGTTTTACTAGCTTGAACTGAGACAGACTACAAATGGTGATGTGCAACAGAAAACTTTATTAGCATTTCAACACAGCTCAGCAATTACTGCAGCTGGCATTAACCTTGCATTTAACTTAAGACATTACAGAACTACAGTGCAAACACAACAGCCACTGGCAATCTCATTGTCAAGCAAGATGCACAATAACTTAAAAGCCACCCCTCAGGCGCAGCACGAGGTGCAGGGTGGATTCTTTCTGGATGTTGTAGTCTGACAGGGTGCGACCATCTTCCAGCTGCTTGCCAGCAAAGATCAGACGCTGCTGATCAGGGGGAATGCCTTCCTTGTCCTGGATCTTGGCCTTCACATTCTCAATGGTGTCACTGGGCTCAACCTCAAGAGTGATGGTCTTGCCTGTCAGGGTCTTCACAAAGATCTGCATGCCACCTCTCAGGCGCAGCACCAGGTGCAGGGTGGATTCTTTCTGGATGTTGTAGTCAGACAGGGTGCGACCATCTTCCAGTTGCTTGCCAGCAAAGATCAGACGCTGCTGATCTGGAGGAATTCCCTCTTTGTCCTGGATCT
>VXBZ01011555.1:22338-70477 GCA_013399135.1 Heliornis fulica | reverse complement strand
GTCTTCACAAAGATCTGCATGCCACCTCTCAGGCGCAGCACAAGGTGCAGGGTGGATTCTTTCTGAATGTTGTAATCGGACAGGGTGCGACCATCTTCCAGCTGCTTGCCAGCAAAGATCAGACGCTGCTGATCAGGGGGAATGCCTTCCTTGTCCTGGATCTTGGCCTTCACATTCTCAATGGTGTCACTGGGCTCAACCTCAAGGGTGATGGTCTTGCCTGTCAGAGTCTTCACAAAGATCTGCATGCCACCTCTCAGGCGCAGCACAAGGTGCAGGGTGGATTCTTTCTGAATGTTGTAATCGGACAGGGTGCGACCATCTTCCAGCTGCTTGCCAGCAAAGATCAGACGCTGCTGATCAGGGGGAATGCCTTCCTTGTCCTGGATCTTGGCCTTCACATTCTCAATGGTGTCACTGGGCTCGACCTCGAGAGTGATGGTCTTGCCTGTCAGAGTCTTCACAAAGATCTGCATATTGATCTGCAAAACACAGGTAGCTTTCAGCATTAGAACTTACTCAAAATCAGTTTTAAGTCATTCACAATACACTACTGCGTCAATTTGCATTACCGTTTTGTACAACCACTTCAAACTTTCTACTTGTGACTCGTTTAATCTCAATTTTTTGAGGCTCGCTGATACGTTGCTTTAACAGCGCCTTCACAGGCCGCTCACCTACGGACTCCCAGGTCCTTGCTCCCCACGCCCAGCACTTCCGGCTCCCGCACTGCCACTGCGGGACCTCACGGTGGCGAATGACGCCAGCAGCACCGCGCTTCTCAACCGACGCAATGACTCAGCAACCCGCTTCCGGAAAGGCGGACGCGGTCTCCGCCATTTCCAACGCCAGGCTCGCACCACCTCCCCGTAAAAAGTACATTTCTCACAAATTTTGGGGTTTGGAGTTTTTTTACGTTTTTTCCTCATTTGCAGGGAACCCGGTCGCGAGGGAGACCATACCTCGTGGAATTCCTTCCCCTCACCCCAACACCAACCGCCCCACAACCGCTCGCCCCACTCCCGCTTTCCTACCCAAAACCGACCCCAACCGCGTCTTCCACCCCCCCGCCGCCGATTAACTCACGCTTCACGCCCGACGGCTGCTCTGTATCGTTGAAGTTGCTGTCCGCTCCAGCTATGAGCTGGCTGACGCAGCCGCACGCCTATTTATGCAGTTAACGGCTAGCTGTCCCCGCCCCCATAAGTGGCGTGTCCATCCGCCTCCCAAAGTAGTCCCAAGAAAAAGACCCCAGATGTGACAGATACTCGCCTTTCTCCCCCTCCAATCGCTCCTCCAGAGGCAAAGGGGTCCCGGAGCTTTGGTCTGGGGCCTCAGATCCCGAAAAATCTGGAAATCTCTGATGCGCGGGTGGATCTGGAGGCGCCGTGAGACGGTTAGAACATGGCGGAGATGCTGACCACTGATTGGTGAAGGGGTAAGGACACTGGGCGTTGATTGGTTGATCGGGGGGAAGCAAGAGAAATCCGGAAGTGAGGGGGGTGGTGGCTGTGGGGAAAGCTCTGGAAGATTCGGGTGCTGCTCAGCGCTGATTGGTACACGGTGAGGTCAGCGCTGTTGCTGGGGTGGAGCCGCCTGGCAGAGGCAGATTTCAGCGGGGGCGAAGGGGGGGCGAGTTATACGCATGCGCATTAGCGCTGCTGCGGGGGCCATCAGATGCGGGAGGGGTGTCCGGCGCCCTGCCGGGACGGACAGATAGCGTCGGGGCGCGTATCGAACCCCTGCGTCAGCCCCAGACAATGCCTGAGAAAGAGCCTCGCATGGGCAGGGGTCCGAGCGCCTGAAAAGGGGCTGCCTGGTTCTGGCCCACAGAGATGGCCATGCATCTGCCTGACCCCTTTGCCGGGGTGGCGTGAGGCAGGGCCTAGTGTAGGCTGCAGGGCCCAGCCCTGCTTGTGTAGCGAGGAAGAGCTATGAGCAGCAGAAACGAGATAGAAAATGCCGGGAAAGTGCGTTATTCAGGGATTTGGCGAGCGTAGGTGGCTCCTGGTGTGTCAGGCTTGTGCCAGGCTGAGTGAGCCCATTTTGCTAGCTGACAACTGGGTTCTTTCAAGTGCGGTTGCAAAACAACCCCTGTGGCGAAACGCTGACATTTGACATTCAAATGGCTGTTTACTCCCTTCAGAACAGGAAGCTTTGATGGGGTTATGGGGCAACTTCCTTCTGGGCACTGAACATATGGAAATGTGCTTTCTGTTAAGCTTCATTATACCTTTCAGCCTGGCTCATAACTCACTTTATATCATTCTGTATCTGGAACACACAATCCAGAAAGGTTTTTACTTTACGTGGTGGTTTCTCTGCTGCTAGCTCCTTTAGCAAAGCCAGATTAATTTGCTGTTAAATCCTTTGCTCCCAAAGCAGCATCCATGAATGGCAGGATTCAGTAGAGAGCTACCCTATTTCCCCCTTCCAAACCAAACAACCTAACCACCCCAGCAACAAACCCTTTTGCTTTCCTTTAACATGGCTTGTGTCAGCTAGCACCTCCTGGTTTACAGTAAAAAGGAAATAAATCATCCCAATAGTAATTACAACATGGAAATTGGAGGAGAGGAAAATGATAACTGGAAAGTTCAGAGACAACTCTGTGGCAATAACCAACCTTGGAAATATTACTCAACCACATACATTTAGGATAAAGGGCAGATTTAGGCAGCATCACGTTTGTTTTCTTCATGCTACCAGCTTTGCTCAGTGTTTCCAGTAGGTTCGTTTTGTTTGTGTGGTGCCAGGGTGACTAAGTGCTCCGTGGCTGGGCTGGGTATTCTGTATATCCCAGGCACTGCTCCAGGAACCTGTCCCCCAGCCAAACAATACCATGACATCCTGGGAGGAGGGCCACCAGTAACAAATATTTACAAATGTGAAATGTAACATCTGTTTAGCTGGAGATTAACCACGGGCTAATCAAAAGACAAGCCTGAGTTTGAGCACATCAACATGGTATTAAGTATTCTAGCGTGAATGCCTTTGGTTTTTCATGTCCCTTTAGATGGAGGAGAAATTTCTGTCTTTTTTAATTTTTTCCTTTCTCTGTAAACCAGAAAAGAGTAGAGGCAAAACAGTTTTGTTTTGTTTTTTTCCCGAGTATGGCTAAACCCTGTGACTGCTCTGCTTTCACTATTGTTTGGTTTCTGTTTAAAGTTTCAAATCAACATATCAGAATAACATCCTAACAAGATGGCTCTACCAGGGATTGTTCTTTAAATACCTTGTTAATAATGGCTCCTGAAAAATTAATTCTTCAGGGAAATGACATTACCCAAAGCAAGCATAGGCAGCAATGTGCAGACAACAGACTATTTCAAAATCAATTACAGATTAAATTCATCTACTACATGCAAAAAAACTCACTATTTTCCTCTGGTACCCCTCTGTGAAAAGAGATAAACAACAGACTTGGGCTTTGTGCACACAAGTCCATGGCCTAGCAGAATTAAGCTAATCTCTAGAGCCTGCAGGCGAGGGCCTCTGCCCAGGCCACCATTAGCGTTTTTCAGCCTCCACTGATCGGATTCATTGAATTCTCTGAACTATTAATCTGAAACAGCTATTCACATGCCTGTGCAGAGCTCGCCTCTTTAGTTTTGGGGACTGAGGGGCTGCATACTGACAGCTTCTTAAATACCTCTTTTTCCCATACCGTCTTTTTTTTTTAATATCTTTTCCTGTCCCTTGGCTTTTTCTAGGTGGTAAACTCGTGTCCTGAATGCTCCACACTTCATATCCATATTTAATATACATGCCACTTTCCTCAAGTAGCTCATGCTGAATAAAAATCATCAAGCAGCTGACTGCAAACTGTATATAAATAAATGCAAAGCTGAAAACAACCCCAGAAATCTGTATCTTGTGACTGGCCTGACTGCGCAGGTGGTTCCAGCCCTTGCCAGGGCATGGGGCCTGCTGTCAGGAACACGTATTATTTTCCAAGTGCTTTCAAAAGTAGGTCATTGGGCAGTAGTACAAAGCAACCTACTTTCAGAAGGGGAGAATCTGGGGTCAAATAAATATTCCTAATGAATCTGTACATCCTAGAACACAAGCTGGGTCTGGTTTTTATGTACACTAACATCTTAGCAACAAGCATATCATTTCTACATGAGCAATGTCATTTAAGCAATCTTGTTTATCTTTAGTTACCAGGGTTTAACTTGGGACAACCAGCCGGTCAGGCCACTTGAGTATGAATAGCAGGTTCAGTACTGTCCCTTTGTCCAGATAAAAATAGGGCTCATTGCCACAGGGAAAAAGTAATGTATATTCCTCCTACCTACCTCAGGACTCTTTCACTGTGTGTGACACAGCAGAATTGTATTTACCTGTTTACTAGCTGTGGAGATAAGTATTTTCTCTCCAAACCTGTAACATTGCAGTAAGGCCCAGTCTTTGCTGAAGTTCCAGCCCCAAGACAAATAGCTGTGGCATGTTCCTGCTTGTCCTCATACTGCCAAGCTCAAGGGTTACAAAAACAGTGACTCACAATTCAAAGCTGTATTATGAGATGACCAGAAAAAGACAACTGAGTTTTGTGTTTTAAGCCTTATGCTAAAAATACCCCAAATAAAGGGTTTTTAATAAGCTAACAACTTCAGGAGCTGAAAGCTTAAGAAAAACAGATAGATATCCAGATAAAAAGAGGAAAATGAGTAATGTTCCTCTGTCTCCCTGTTTGTTTAAAGCATATTTGACTTCACAGGACACATGATACAGCTTTAAGATCCGTGCTGCCACAATAAACAGGCTTGGGCACATCCTCTGAAAGTCTAGATGACCTACAATTCGTGATGGTCCTCATGTAAGCACCCTTCTAAAGGACATTTTATAAAGATGCCATCAGCCTAAAAGCACAGTTTTGCATCTGCATGTTATGCCAGTGAAAGCAATGATTAATAACTAGGTCTATTCTAAAAATTACTTGTCTGCATCTTTCCAGTCTGCCTCCTGCCTGTGAGCCTCTTGGATCTGCTCCAAGCTGCACTGCAGTGAAGGAGTTCTCTTTGTTCACGTTCTCTCTGCTGCGCCTGAGCCGAATTAGCGTGTGGTTTCTGGGGTGAGGTTTTCCAGAAGGATAGCAAAGCAGGACCTTGAAAAAAACAAACAGTATAAATAAGTCCTCAAATGTTGTTAATTGCTATTAATTAATATGTTTTGATGTTTTAATGTTTTGATGGAACCTCTCTAGCAGTGAACAAACCCAAATACTGTCAAGGCCATTCTGAACAGCCTCTGTCCTTGGTTCAGATATGATATCTCCTGTATTTTGTTTTCAGATCCAGCTTGGATCCCCTCATGCTGAGGACAATGTCCCCTCCACCACAGTAAGACTAAAATCCAACCACTGACATTTTTCTCCCCTACACAAACTATGCAGATTTAATTAACTACCTCAGTTGTTTTTAGCATGATGTTAGCTATACACTATTTGCAGTTCCCTCATATGGGATGAAAAACACCCAGTTTCTAATTCTCTTTAACCCACAAACTGCTGCTTTCAGGACTACTTTTGTGATGAAAATGCCCTCGCAGACAGAATCTCAGTGCAAGCCCGGTCAGCAGAGCTGAGTCACTGTTATACAAGCAGCGCTGAGATGGCACAGAAAAACCACCTTTGTACTTTAACATTAAAACACGTCAGCTGCTGAACTTCAAGTATCACAAGACAAGTAACAAGAACAGCGATTTACTGGACTTTTCCTCCTGTCCACCCCATCATCTATCTCAATAATTTTTCCTGCTCCATTTAGTCTCAGAAGCTTAAGAGCAAAGCATTTTTCATCAAGCCATTTGCTTAAGCTTAAGTAGGGCAAACATTTCATCAGATTTGGAAGTATGGCCATACCAGTGAAAACTGTTACCTCTCAGCACTAGGAAACACCTCACTGCCCAGGTACACGGACAGTGCAGTATGGAATCACTGACATTTAGAGCTTGCAATCAGAGTACCCGCAAAATCTATCATCAGCCAGAGATCCACTATAAACCTCTTAAGTTATTATTATTTATGTGAGAGCCAGTGTTGAGCTTTAAGAGTCTTTTGTAGTAAAATATGAAAGAAATTAAAAGGAGGAAGACTTGACTACAGCCTTCTGGAACAAAGCTGCATTTTGTTCTTCCATTTTGTCTTTGAGTTTGTTATCCTGAGGTGTCACAAGGGAACAGAATTTAGCTTCTCAAAATGCTTCCCACATTTAAAATATGCTGAAATGAGTGTGAGGGGGCTCACCGAGCGACAGATTTTGCAGTTACATGGACTGTGTACTCCACTTTTCTCACTGGAACTGTTTTTTCAGGGGTGTGCTAGTTTCTCCTGCCTCAGAGAGCAGGCCATTTGTGTGAGCTGATCATTAACAAGCTCCTAAAATATGTTCTGCCTTTCAGTTTAGCACAGTTAACTGTTTTTAGAAATGGACAGAACATCTAGGCTGAAACCTGCAACTGCTGCTGGCCATACGCCACACTGAAGGCAAATTAGTCCACGCTGCAGACTGCACAGGTTTCGTTTCAGTTTGTGGTCTCCAGTTTCACCTCGGTGACTTTTTCTCCCAAAAGGTGACCAACACGAAATCTAGCTTGACTAAAGTCTGGGAGTGGCTCAGATCAAGAACTACAGATGAACATGCTGGCATCGTCCAGAATTTGTCATCTAGGGTGTATTAAAATGGCCCCATTAGGATGAGTAACCAGCAGAGAGGTTCACATGAGGTGTAACAGGAAATTGTAACTCAGTACCCTTCCTGTCATCAGGGACGAGAGGTGCTGAGCCACAGGATTGTTATGTGAGTCCTGGTATGCGCCATCTCAGGAGGCAGCCTACACACTGTAGTCATATGTTTTTAAAGTTGTTTTCCAGCCCACAGAGTGCTGATAGATGTTTCATCATTGCCCAGTTGCTTTGCTGGCTTCCTGACTGAGATATGACCCTTTGGTGCCTCTTCTACCCCACAACAAGCTGTCAGCTCACTTGTTTACATCTTTCCCTGCTCCTCTTCATGAGAAGAGCAAGTCTTGCTGAAAATGCAAATTCTTAATTAGAACTCAAACAAAATAATTTTCCAGTTTTGCCACACTGGGCACAAAGATTTGTCCTTGGGAGTTGTGTTTCTTTCCCTTCCCCCTCGCAAAGGTGACTTAGACACCTGCAGGTTTTGTACCTCTCCCCTGCATTGAACAGTTTTCCCTGAGAAGCAGCACTGCCTTTCAGAAGTTTGAGAATAACCTTTCCTAAGATATTTATTACTGGAGTGTGCTTTCACATTTTCATGGGCTTTTCTTTTTTAAGACACACTGTCTTGGTTTCCTTTTTTAGACTTTGGAGCCACGACTTGTGAAAAGTTGCCTGGTGGGAGGGTGTTACAACCCACTTCTCTGCAAGGCTGCCATGACGATTTCAAACCTCAGGGAGGGCCAAAAACACGCGTGACGGTGGGTCCGGCTTCCCCGCCGCTGTGCTGAACAGCTCTAGAGGAGCTGGGGGGTGGTGGGGGTGCGTAGCCGAGACGTGGAGTGATGCTCCCCAATAGCACCTCAGTTCTGCGAAGCGCCTCCACGTCTGTGACTACGCGAGGCGCCGTGTTTGCCATAGAGCCCGATGCTGAAGCCTGCGCGGAACCGGCGGGGTTACCGTCAAGCCGCGTTTCACGACGAGCGTGTTTCACGACGGCGCGGGACGTGAATTCCCCGTGACTCCCAGTCCCGCTCGCTCCCGGCCCATCCACCCCACCCATACCCNCAGCGTGACCGCCAGTTCCCCCGCGGGCGGGAGCCACCGGAGACGAGGGAAGAAAGGGGACGGATCCCAATCCGGGCCGGGTGGGCAAACACAGCCCCCCGGCCCTTTCGATCTGGGGGCGCAGAGCGGGCGCTGGGCCGCCTTCCAGGAACGGCACCGGCTGAGCTGCGAGGAGGCGGCGCGGCTGCTGCTGGACGCGTAGTGAGTACGGGGCCGAGGGGGCTCTTCCCGCAGGTTCCAGGCTGGGACGCCCTGCCCGGAGGCTCCTTCCCCCGTTAGATCGCCGGAGAAGGGAGCGGGGGATGTCCCCGCACGCCCCACGGAGAAAGTGGTTTCTTGCGCGATAAAGCATCCGTTGGTTTAGGGCTCGCCCATCAGAAATGCCCTTGGGGGCACGGTGCGGGATCTGCGAGGCTCAGCGAGGCTCCTTAATCTCCACCCATCTCCTGTGCTCCTCTTCCTTCCCCCCTCCGGAGCACAGCGCATCGTCACCGGACTGTAATCAGTTACTGTCCGTGGGAGTGAAAATCCGAGAGGAAAAGGTTTTTCCTTTGCAGTTTGCGGTTGACCTGGCACGGTGATTTTACCCAGTTGCTATGGAGGCATCACAGGGGAAAGGGAGAAGCAGCAGCTCAGAAATGTCTTGATCATGAAGCTCCTCTGCAACTACAATAGAAAATAAACTGCATTTCGATTTTCATGCAGAATGCACATATCTCTGCTTTTCCCAGCTTATACATGGAGGAATATTAGTGGTGCTGGAGCATTGTGGGAGAATTGTGAGAAAATTCAGTTCCCAGTTTCAGGAGGGTTGTCTTGGGATAATGCCACTTGTTTCTATGTATTGCTGTGCACAGATGATGCTGTAGCCTGGGGCAGTGTTCTGACCTGACCATGGCTGGGGAGCACCTTTGCTGTTGCATGGGGAGTACTTTACTTGAACTGTTGCTCATCTTTACTTTTCTCCATTTTAATTAAACAGAAATGTAGCTGCTGCAGAGCCATTCTTCCCTCGCTTTGGCATATTTTATTCAAATACATTTGTGTGGGCACATTTTCAGGTGTTCAGCAATTGCCTAAAGCAGAATCACCTAATGTTGTATATAGCCTTAACTGTTTTAGTGGCCAAAACAAAAACTCTAATCATCAACCCTCTCTGTCGTTTCTCTCTCCAGTGAATACAGAGGTTTGGTCAAACACACGGGAGGCTGTCACTGCGGAGCTGTCCGCTTTGAGGTCTGGGCTTCAGCAGATCTGCATGTTTTTAACTGCAAGTGAGTTATTTTTGTTCCTTATTCTCATAGATGAAGATAAGCTCGTATGCATTTCCAATCAATACCTCAAAGCTAAAAGACAACATCCTCTGAGCTGTTTCCATAGGGTATTCCCCTGGATATGTCCTGATCCTATATGGGATCAGTGCTGGTGATTTCAGGAGCTGCTTCTCTGGGCAGGACTTCAGGTCTGATGTCCACACTCAGAGGAAGTGTCAGGAGAGGTCTAATGAGTACAAGCCATAAGCTGTATGTTTCCTCTAAGTGCAGTGTGCTCAGAGCACATAAACTCCTTTTAATTTGCTCTTCTCAAGTGAACGTTAAACCTCTCTGACCGCATGTGCTTCAAACTAACTGCTAATCGGAAGCTGGCAGTGGACTTTGTTGTCAAGAAATGCACACTAGATCTAAGTGCTGTACTGTAACTTGCCCACTGCTTCTAAAAGGTCTGCTTTTTCTTTTACAGTTGCAGTATTTGCACAAAGAAACAGAACAGACACTTCATTGTTCCAGCATCACGTTTCAAGCTGCTGAAGGTAGAGTAAGAATGCAGTAAAGCATGGCTGTGAACATGAGCAGTATAACCCAGCGTTATCCTCAAAGAGTTTAGGACACTTTTCTGTCCTATGTTTGCTATGGCTGGATGGGGGAAATGGCTGAATTTTATGCTGCCTGGTGTGGGTGTGTTAGTGTCTCTTACTTACTGAGCTGATGTTAAAAATCTCTTTAACACCTTGACTTACCGACACGTGTATATACAAAGCACAGGGGTTCAGAAAAGCAGCATGAATGCAGAACTCGCTCTCAAGTAGAGACATGAAGGTTCTATTGTAAATTTTACATTTCTTAGCTGCAGACCCATAGAGAGTAATTAATACATCTGTTGATGTGGAAAACTTACATTGCTTTTCATTTGCTTAGGGTGCTGATAATTTGACAACATACACCTTCAACACACACCGTGCCCAGCACACATTCTGCAAGACCTGTGGTGTACAGAGCTTTTATACTCCTCGTTCTAATCCAGATGGTTATGGTAGGTAGAAAGAGTAAACTCTGGTAACCAAACTTAACCACATAGCAAATCTTGGATAAAGACTCTGTTGGATGCTAACATGACAGCAGCAAGCAGCATGTGTCTTAAGTGTCACGTTCCCAAAGTGCTAAACATCTGGAACTGCAGTCTCACCCTGTGGCTCCTCCTTAGAAACAGTCACCTATGACACATGGGCTTCTGCCCATGGCATGTTTGTCATCTAGGCTCCTCAGCCATACAGCAGTGGCTGGAGTGAGCATGTACCACTCCCTGCGATGCCCCATCCTCAGACAGGTGCAGGCATCTCCCACACTTTAGCTATGAAAAGATGGTTTCTGTGTACTCTTTCTTCAGGAATAGCTCCCCATTGTCTGGATGATGGGACTGTGCAGACCATTGTCACAGAGGATATCAATGGCAAGGAATGGGAGAAGGCAGTGAAGGAACATAAGACCATCAGAGACATGTCCAAACCCTGACAGACCTTTCCAGCAGCTGAACTTGGAGCACTGCCGTGGAACTGTAATCTGCACTTTCATGGGTGAGGGTTGGCAAAATCAATCTCTACATTGTTATCTTTTCTCTGTTTCTTAAATAAATCTTTCTATGCTGCCTGTCCCACCCACTTGTGACTTTGCATTTTCAAACCACCTTTGTCCCATAAACCACTCCAGGACTGTTACTTCTGTACTTTGCCCTTAGCTGTGTTCAAGTTCAAATCACAACAAACAGCAATATAAAAATAATAATAATTTTAAAAGTCTAATCTTTTCTTGTATGGCTATTTCCTGTGTTTCAAGTCTGGCTTATAAAAACATCCTGTATAAGATAATCTCTTGTACAGGATATAGTATTAACTTACACTGTTTTTTCTCCGTTTGTTCAATGAATTGACCATGGATTTTAAGTTAAAGGAGATTTGAAAGAGCTTAGCAGGCTCAAGTTCAGCAAAGCATAGGCTCAAGGTCTGTGTGGCATTTACACAGATGCTGAGCTGCATGTAGGAGAGGGCCCAGCACAGTTATTCACGTGACTAAGTACTGTTTTGCTTAAGCCTTGACTTATGGTCTTAAGGCTGAGTAGGCGTATGCTTAGGTGCTGACTCATGGCCAGGCAACAGAGTTCAACACCGTCAAGCTCTCAAAACAACGGGCACTGTCTTCTGTGCAACCAGGAACTTGTTTGTGTCTTCTGGAGGAGGATGTGCTCACAGCAACAGATGGGATCTGGCAGCTCAGGTTCTGATCTTGACTAAGCAATGACCAGCTGTGCAGATCCAGGAAAGGTGCCTCCTCTGCACGTGAGCCCATGTGAGTGAGAGCAAAGGCCTACAGAAGTGTTGATTATTGCTGACTTTGTGCCCCCATGACCCCACAGAAACCAACCTCACTGGTAAAACCTGTGTATTGGCTAAGAAATGGAACCACTGAAAGCTGCTTCACTTACCTTTTATCATAAAGGATCTTTAACTCCTGCATTGTCTCTTACATAAGTGGAACAGCTTTTGAAATATCTCTTGCAATTTTTATCTCTGCATGCGCCCTATAAGAGACTTCATTACAGTCTGGGGCTCCTGCTCCTCATTCTTGGGTCCTGTTGAGACTCTTGTGAGTTGATCTCAAACCCCATGTTCTGAAGCAAGAAGAAATGCTCATGTGTCATGAGGGACATTCTGTGAAGGTGGATCCTGCAACACAATGTGTGTGGAATCAGCAGCAGTAGCAGCAAAGATCAGTGTAACTAATAGAAATCTGTGTGATTTCTGATGTTTTATTTGTAAGCTTTGGCCTTTTAAAGTTCTGACTGATTAAGACTGGTCCTGTCCTTGTGGTTGTATCTGTGGAGATAGCATGATCTTTGAAAAGTTACTCCTGATACTGGATGTTACAGAAGCACCAAGAGATAGTTGCCAAACTATCCCTGAAGCTGTATCCTCTTGGGGAAAAGTGTTTTGTGCCATACTTCCTCTAATGTAGAATACCTCTGCTTTTGGCTCCTGATTAGGTTAAACCAAATTTCTTAGCCTATTTAAGCTTCTACATTGAAGAAACAGAGTAGCTGTCAAATGCTGTTCATCTCAATGTATCAGGCAACAAGATACTCAGTTCATACAGTCTAGTTTTGCATAGTCTGAAAGAATGGGCCACAAAGAGAATCCTGTCCTCTTCAGCATTTAACAGGTTAGTTTTCTTTAGTCCTGGGCCTGGCACAGTCCTTTTTTCCCTCATTCTTTTCTTCCTGAAGTTGTGAGTGACGTCTCTTTTACAGAAGGCGGAGTGAATTGATCACCATATACCGTGAGAAGAGCATATAGAGGTGGCGAAACCAGAGGAGCTGGCTGCGATGACACCGCATGGCTCTCTACAAGGAAAAATAATTGAGAAAGCATTACAAGAACCTTCCAGACCTAATGTGAGGGCAGTTTCCCAGGCCTCCCCCAAGGTTCACTGCTATTTTATAGGACAGTCTGTTTCAGTGAGTAGGGGAGCAGCAGTGGGAGATAAAAGGCTGCCTACTCATGGGGCACAAGGGCAGGGAGAGACCTTTGCCACCTCGTGCCTGGTGAAGTGCTGGCCAGGGTTCAGAGGTGTCCTGCTAGAAAGGACATTATTAGCTGCACATTGGTGCTGTGAGAGTTTCTGTCACATAGAGTTCCTCTTCCCCATGTGATCTTAAGCCTGGGTGTGCACATGCTGGGGAAGCAGAAACCTGAGAGGTCTGTATCTGAGAACACTTTGGATGCTGCTTCCGATCATAGATTGCCAGCTGAAACTGAAGTTAATCTATTTATACTACACCATCTTAGAAAGGTCAGATTTCAGAAACAAAAAAAACAAAAAAATCAAGGGAATAATGCTACTTTTATCACAGCAGTTTCTGTAATAACTCTGCCTTTTAGTAGCCTCAAAATCAGGAAAGTTCTTTAATTTGTGGCCTGTTTGCTGGGCAGATATTTTCATGCTATGGAAGGGGAGCTAGTCAGATTCTGATACAGAGCACTGTGAACTAAATGATCCAGTTGGAACTAGATCTTTAAGGTCCCTTCCAACCCAAACCAGTCTGTGATTGTATGATTCTAAATGTATGAGGTCTCCTGCAGCAAAGTAGTTAAAAACACACAGTAGAGAAGGGAACTTGTAAAGAGCTTTGGACCACAAGTTCACAAGCTGTCTCCATCATTACTTAGAGAGATCCACGGACACTGTTCTTGGCAGGCAGTCATGTCATTCTTTGACAGGCCACTCACGTTCAGAATGTCATGTTTGATCCAGTCTCCTTGGAAATACAACCTACATCCTGGTCATGGTGTAAAACACAGTGCACTGAGACAAGATCTCTGAGCTGCAAATCCACTCAGCTGTCCTCCTATCCACACAGCACATGAAGCAACCTGTCTCAGCCACTCATGTTTTACAAACTACCAAAGGTTATTCAGTAGTGACATTTATAACCCACATATATAATTATCTATTAAGTTCTGTGTGAAGAGAGAGACTAAAGTCTTGTCAAACAGGTTAAGCAGGTAGCCCCCATCTCACCCGGGCTTGTTCAGTCTCCTCCTCTGTGAGTATGAAGAGTGCATCTCTGGGCAGGAGGCAGGAAATGGGTACATCCAGGACAGACATGTACTTCCGGAAGAGATTTACTGATTCCAGCACGAGCACCTGGCACCCTAGTCAGAGAAGGAGAATAAATATTTCAAAACAACAGTCTGGTAAGGTGACAGTCTCTCCAGGCTCAGCAGATCTTTGCAGGCTCCCCTGCCATGGGCATCCTTTGTGTGCAACAAAGGGAGCAACCAACTCCTACTCATGCTCCCACCAGGATCAATTAGTCTCCAGTCCATGTCCATGACCATTTGTACTGGTTCTTGTTCTGTATGTGCTCTGTGGAAAGCAAAGCTAGTGCTAAATACCATAGAGTTTAAGTTTGGAGTTTTTTTTCCTTATAATTTGAATTTGTGTATTTAGACTCAAAGGGAGGAGCACAGGTGGCACCGAATGCTAACACTATATCATATAATGGAAATTTAGAACAGCACTCTCTGGTTCAACTACAAAAATGAAATTTCCTCTTTCTACTCTGATTCTTAGCTACAGAAAAAAAATATTTACAAGTTGCAGGAATGGCTGTATCAAACATTAACTCAGGCAGTTACACTTTAACAGAGCTCTGGAATTCAGCGTTCGGATGTTTGCGTTGAAGCAGATGAAGGTAACGTATTCTACTGGGGTGGATTTTTGTTTCTTTTTAAAAAGCCCCTTGAACTCAGAAGTTGGTTTTTTTTTTTTACCATGGCTAAACTGTCTTCACTGATGAGCTCAGAGCTACTGATGGCTGCAGTAAGAGTCTAGATATCAAGGGAGCTGTTTTGGGATTCCTTAGGGCTTGGAAGCTGCTCTGATTATGCTCCATGCTTCAGACATTGTATTGAAGTTTGACAGAAGATGCCAGAGTCACAGTTCATGCAGATGTACAACTAGGTTTACAATGAGATTTTCTTCAGTGTGCCCTTAAACAGTGAAATTATATGAAGAAGGCAAAGACCAATGCTGAATTGCTACAAAAGCTGCCTAATGGACTATTTTAGTGTGTGAAACCTGTGCTCACGTGTCTAATACTGCTTAAACTGTTATGTCCTGAGCACAGAGTGAACTGGTGGTGCTCAGATAACTCTTGCCTCTAAAATGTAGGCAGGACATGCAATTTGTATCCCCTGCATCTTTCCAGTGACACTAATGCATTTCACTGCAAAGAAGGGTCTTGCTTTTACTCCTGCAAAGCCTGCAATGGCAGGACATGGCCACCCTGACAGACTCCCTCCAGTACACCTCCCAGATCTTTCAATTCCTTTCTTTCTAGACCCTACTTCAGGAGAAGGATGTACAATTTTTTTTCTAACTTTTCAATGGTCTTTTCCACTCTCAGATGCAAAACTGGTAACTGCTTTAGCATCAGAGAGCTCCAGGACCACGCTCCCCTTGCAGTTCTCTTTCAAATCCCAGGACATGACTCCTCAGCAGGGTGGAAGGAGCATTCAGAGTTCTTTTCTCCTGCTGTGGGCACAAAAAAGGCAGCGATAGAGGCCTAACGGGAATCACCAGCACCGCTGTGTGCCAGGAACCAGAGGAAAAGCCCTCCTGAAGCTCAGGGACCTTTGCTGCAGGCCCGGCCCGCCAGGACCTGCCGGGAGATGGCGGTGTCCGCCGGCGGAGGCTGATGGCTGCGCCGCCAGCCTCGGGCCCACGCTGCCCTGCCCGGGCTCTGGCAGCTCACTCGCAACTCTGTCAGAGCAGCACTCCCGTCCTACTGCAGCCATCCAACCCTTGCAAGGTCATCGCCCCTGGCCCTGCAGGGCAGCAGCTGTGCAGCGCCATCTGGAAGGGCACCGAGAGTCCCTCGGACGTGTGGGAATGCGAGCAGCTGCCGTGACCTGCGCTGCTTCCCGACCGCACGCCCCGGCCCCCCTCTCCGTCCTGGCCCACCTTGACAAGCGACAGCCAGGGCAGTTGCTGTTTAGCTGCCACAGGGTTTCAGCTGGCTGTTGCATAGGATGCTCTGCAGCCACAAGTGTCACAGTTGCACACAGAAGTGCTCTGATAGTTTTTACTCTCACTGAAGACGTTTCTTGTTTCCAAGTAGCAAACTTGTGATGTGCCTGGAGTAGGGAAACCATTCTTCCACCCCCGCCTCTGCAGAGCCCCTCGGGGCTGCTCAGCAAGGCCCAACCTCTTGGGGGGCAGTTTCTGGGAAAGGAATGAGTACGGTGCTGCACTATGGTGCAGCAGGAATAGATATGGATCCCCCTGCTCTTGTAGTCAGCATTCCCACTGGCCACCTGTTTGCTTTTCAGTGTTTACTGGGGAGGACAGGGCTTGAGCCAACATGGGGCAACAGGTCCTTCCTTTCCTGGATGGGTTGTTAATGGACCTTGGCAGTGCCATGTGAATTCCTATGTGCAGTGATGGAAGAGAGGTGGTGCAGGGTTACTCAGTACTCTCTGAAGTTTGGGCTGCTTTGTTAACAAAATGTTCTCTCCCTTTCCTTGTAATATTTTTTCCCCAAGAAATATTAATTCAAGCAGTAATTATGCCTATTTGTTGCCTGTATCTCAGCAATAAGGGCTCAAAGCAACTGGAAGTGATTTCAGTATTGATCAGTCTGACCTCCTGGGCCCTCATCAGTCAGATCAGGCAAAGGGATGGCATTCAAGGCTCACAAAATGAAGGGCACTGTAAGAGCCTTCTATCTTTCAATATGACAAGGATGTCCACATGCTGACAGCAAAGGCTGCTCTGCAGGGGAATGTGAGATGAAATGAACCAGGGAAGGAATGTACAGTCTGGGGAGAGATGGAAGAGGGTTCAGAGCAACAGGCTGCTCCTGCCAAGCAGGGTAGGAGAAGTGCTGCCATTGATGAGTCTACTCCTGTGACACAAGCAGGTGAAGCTTTGCAGAGCCTGTTGTGGCTGTGACCTGGGCAGGGAGGGATTAACAGTGTAATACAACCTCTCTAGGTTGGCAGAAAGGGCAAGATCAATATAGCAAGTGGATTAGGCCTAGAATAGAAGTGCATGAAGCCTGCAGCATGCTCAGCTTGGCTTTCTACTTCCAAATCACCGGGCAGCGAGTATGCCCAGAATGAGCAGCTTATTAGCAGACCTGTGTGTGCTCCTGACAGACCTTAGCACAGCAGCTCCTTCGGAAGAGCACGGGTATAGCTGGATGGGGCCAGCAGTAGGGGTGGATGCAGATCCAGCAGCTGTCTCGGCTTCTTGAAGCAAGCCACGTGCTTGTGCCTGGGCTGGAGAACTTGATTACAGATTATAAAAAGCCTGTTGTGTTTACACTGGCTAAAGGCATTAGAAAGCAAAGCGGGATATTTAGGGTGCTCATTTGCATATCACTGAGGCAGTGCAAGACAGAGCTGGGTTTTGCATTTGGAGAGAGATATTCTGTGGATTCCCTGATCACACGGGCTTACACAGGTTCACCCACAAATAGTTCCCTCTTACCAAGAGGAGCACTTTTCCATGGCATGACCATGCCTTTCAGCTCTGTCCAGACAGCCTCAGCCTCAGCCCCAGCATCACTCTTATTTCATTAAGCCCCTCTGATGCACAGCCCTGCACGCCTGCCAGATCAAATTATAAATACTGGGAATTTCAATGAGACTGGAACTATATTTGGAAAGGCTTAGCGTAAGCAGCAGCATGGGAGCTCCCCGTTCCTTTGGTGTTTGTAGGTCATGTCAGATGTGATGTAATCAGAGCAGCAAGGCTTTCACATAGCTTCAGGAGTCTCTTAATGCTGCTAGAGAAATGGAAATGTGGTCTATATGCAGGTCTGTTTCAAACCCGAATCAATTTGAGGCACAGACCATATTCAGAACCACAGTATAGCCACAAAACCTGCATCAACAGAACCTGAAGATGGTTCAGTTGAGGTAAGGCCTGACATCTAGCAGTGACATCTACCACTGCAGTTCCTTGTTCCTTCTCTCTACTGCACAAGGCACACGAGGAACTTTTTGCTGCATCCCAAAGCTGAACAAAGGTCCTAGGAAAGATGGTGCCGTGAATACTCCTGTTTGATAGGTGGGAAAACTGAAGAGACTAAAGTCATAACTCAGTAAAAGGGCATTCTGCCATCTTGGCTCATGCTCTGTCCACCAGATCTTGGTCTGCAGATTGCTGCTAGAAGGGAATTAAAACTGATTTGCTGTGACACATCCAAATCCTGTAGTGATTTGGGAATTAGCATGGAAGAAACAAAGTGTGGAAGACTGCTGAGGGAGCTTGGAGGTTGACTGGGTGGGCCTGGTTGAACCACCACGCTATGCTCTGCAGGAACAGCTCACAGCTTTGTGTTTAAACTGCTTCCACAGATTTGTCTCCAACTCGGGAGCTGCAAACCTACTCTGGGACAGCAGCTAGAAGAGGGGGTAATGAGCAGCCTGTCCTTTGCCTACCTCTTTCCCCTACTTGTACTGAGAGTTTCTCAAAGCACTTGCTTACAGACAAAAGAAGCCACTCCAATAATTTGTTGTGGCAGTGCACATTTCAGGTGCCTTCCCCACACTGACCATGTTCTGATGGAAACTTAGGTTGGTAAAGCAACCATTTCTGGCTGAGCTGGTAGTGGTTTCTGAAGCTTTTGTCACACACACATACAGGTTATGTGACCAAAACCACAGGTACTGAGCTGAGAGACCCAGAAATAGAACTTCTGTTTAAGCAAGACAGCAAGAGGCATAGGCCAGACCCTGAATCACACCACTAAGACAGGACAACCCCAAAGGACAGGAAAGTGACCGCAGAGAAACCTGAGCTGATAAAAAACTGCAGGGAGATAAAAGGGAAAGAAAGTTCAGCTGCAGGTTTCATTTGCATTGCAAATAGTAGTGACTTAGGCTGATCAAACTCTGGACAGAACTTTGATGTCAATGATTGCTTAATGCCTGCAGGGTCATGGGTGGATGCACAGTGACATACCTTCAGGTAACTTCCGCTCTGAATGCAGGTACCTGTGAACAGAAAGATATATAGGGGTAAATGCCTGGTTTTACAGGTATAAACTCTATAGATCCTTTTAATACACACACACACATTTACAGTGGCTAAATTTTACAAGAAAGTTCAGAAGCCAACACTAGATACACATTAAGCCTTGTTCCCCACATGGCTCTGCCATTGCTTTTCTCATCGTGGCTGCTGGGACACAGCACAAATAAGCTCCACAAATCCAACTCGGTGTCCAACTGCTCCTGTTGCACAAAGGGGAAGTGCAGGAGGCTGCCAAAGGCTATTCACCTCTGAGAGCACTGGCTCTTTAAAATCTTGTGTTTGCTCACCAGGGACATTGCTTCAGTAGCAGCTTCTCTTTGGGGACCAGCTGCCTTCTTTCTAACCTATGCTGGCACTAGGACATCTGAGAAGCTGCTCTGGCCCTTTTGTCCTGGGAAGTTTCTAGCAAAAATGCATCCCTTGGAAATAGCATGAAGGGACCCAGTGCAGGAGCTGTGAAGAGTGACAGTACATCCATCAGAAGTGTAAACAAATGATCCTGATCTGGTGAAGGCATCAGAGAACAGTAGCTTCAATTCCCTTTTAATTCTCTTGGTTTGCCTGCTCTGGCCTGTGGTTCATGGCTTCAGAGCGCTTACGCTCACATCACCATTTGCATCGCCTCCAGATTTGGCCCACCGCTGGGATGGGAGGAAGGTCTCCAGCAGGTGGCACTCAGAGCTGTCCCACACCCAAGCTTGCTCTTCCGTAGGAAAAAAGAAATCCAAACAATGGAACATTTGCCAAAAGGAGAAAGGAAATGAAAAAAAAGAAAAGTTATTTAACCCTGTGTAATATTTAAAGAGATTGTTATCATCTTATAGTGGTGTATTTAATGAAGGACAATGTGACAGTTCATGTGTAAATCAACCAGAATAAAACATACATTATATGTAAACTGTTTTGTTTCTCCAGTCACTTTCAAACTAGGATTACCTCTGGCTGTTGGTTAAGTTCAAGGAAAAGGATTAGCTACACAGGTGTAGACAAAATAGGAAGCACGGAGTAATGAATACCCAAAGTGATTCAAAGCAAAAGTCAAGCCCGAGATGCAGGTCATGGCAGCACTCAAACAGCAATCAGAAGATATAAGCCTTAAATAAATTCTCCTGCCAATGGTTTTCTCCAGAGCCAAAGATGTGCAAGCAACACCATTTTCTACTAAACAACAGCCTTGTAATACTGACTTGGGCACCTTCTACCCCACTACTCAAGTCCTACTGTTCTGACAAAAATTGTCAGATGTCACCCTGTAAACATTACTAGCATTTTTTTGGGGGGGGGAGTGGGGGGAGGAGGAAGGTTTAAGTATCTCAATTGATGTCTACTCTGCTCTTCTGCCAGAGGTTTCTTCCTCTACAGCTAAGATCTGGCCATCCAAAGGAGTCATTCAGCACTTGGTAAAGCTGGCAGGGTGCAAACTTTTTAAAACAAGCTTGGAGAGAGAAAGCAGTGAGCAACTGTGAGATTTGGCTATCTGAAGTCCTAGTGCCTGCTCTGGGTGTGCTGCTCTGCCACAGAGGGATCTTCAAAGCACTCACTGAGAGAAAATTAAAGGATGTGAAGAGCTGCTTCAGGAGTGAGCTAATAATAACTATTCCTGGCTACTAGAAACAGAAGCAAGGAGAGATCCAGTTCATATGGAAACACTTCAGCAGGAGCAGAAGCATCTTCAGCAGGGAAGGAAAGTTTGATCCAGCATCAAATTAAGGAGTCTGTGTTTGTATAAAGATTCAGGGTGACACAAATTGTATTTTGGTTACTGGAAGGTCCTCAGGGCTGCTGCCAGGCAGAGACCTGACAGAGAGCTGGAAGAACAAACATGAAGAAACCGACTCTCTCCTCATCCTTTCTGTCCTGAGCCAAACGGTTCAGTACTCAGCACTGCCCAGTGCAGAGCTATGGGAATGGGCTCCACCCAGCTGTAATCCTGCAGGGGAACTGCAGCCTTGCTCGGCTGTGTTTCTCAGGCAAGACATGGCAATGAACTGTGGCTGCAGAGAGAGAAACTCTACCTCCTCACACATTCATAAAACCAGCCAATCGTCTCCCAAATCAATCCTCTTGCTCCCATCTCCACCCTGCTGGAGCTGTCTCCGTGGGACACTTCCAAGTAGGGGAGAGGTTGCAGCGCTTCTGTTGTTGCCATTTTGGGAATGTTGTTTTAGAGATTGGACTTGCTGTGGTTTGGGTGAAATGAAAGAGTTTGGCATAAAATCTCAAAATGTCAAACACAAGCAGGTTCTTTTTCAGGAGCTCTTTCCACATGTTTTTTTTTTCCACAGAGACTTTTTGTAAATTCTTTTCAAACGTTAGGTGATCTAAGGCAGCTTGTTCTCACCCACCCAGCAAGTGCCAGAGGCCAGCTGATTCCAGGGCTCTGCATCCTCTTTATTATGCCTGTGGTAGGTTCAGATCCACATGTGAAGGAAAGTGAGACAGACCCTCTACAATGAAGGGGAATTGAAAAGGGTCTGAAAGCACCCATCATCCCTGCACTGCAAGGAGCCTCCTTCAAGGACCAGCTCCTTTGAAAGCTCTTTGCTGTCTGTAGCTATCATGTGGATCTGCTCAGCAGAAAAACTGAAATGGTTCAACAGTTCTTATCCTACAAACTGCAGAACTGAGTTAGCTCCCAAATTCCATTACTTTATTCAGCCATCCTCAAGGAAAGATGCCCGCAAAGCGAGGGAGCCAGTTCCCAAGAGGCACTGACTGACCACTGAGAGCTCCCTGTCATGGCAAGAGGGAACAAGTCCAAATGGAGCTGAAACCTCCATCTTGGGGAATGCAGAACTCCTCTGAGGTAGAAGCAGGACTAATGTCCTGCTGGGTGGATTACAGTTTTGGTGATGTTCTGTTCCTTGAAATAAATTACTTCACTCTCCAAACAGCAGCATCCCATGCCAAAGGCTTAAGCCCTTCACTGACTGCACTGGCTGCTGTAGAGCATGGGGGAAATACAGTTTTGAAGAGCATGGAAAAGAATGGATGTCTCAAAGATGTGTTTGGGCTCCATTTAGAATTCTAACTTCTAATCTGCCCAATGAATCTGATGAAACAGATGTGAAAGAGGAAGAACAGCCAGTCTCCTAGGAATCAGAGACATTAGAGGGATATACTTGCCAGATGTTGAATGTTCACTCTCTGGAATGCCTGTTCCCTCCCTAACCAGACTTTCTGGCTCTATTTCCATGCACCCTGAACTACACCATGTAGCAACATGCAGTTTGTAAAACACTATTCAGGTGTATATTCAGGTACTCTGTACTCACACATACCACAGTGGCAGCTCTGCCAGTCAGAAAAAAAAGATGTCAATTCAGAGACCTTCCAGTTGACAGAGCTGCTCTGCTCAGTCCTTGCACTGTGTGGGAGAAGAATGTGCAGTGTCATTGCTGTACTCATGCTCCCAGCAGAGCAGCCTAGGCTGGGAAGAACATTCCTTGAGGCTATTTCTTTGGAAAAAAAAAAAACCAACAAACTTGTCACAGTGGGAAGAATCCCTGCAATGCTGGTGCCTTGTGCTCAACTTCATCCTAATGGCTCTTACCAGTGCCATGGAAGGGCACTGGGATGAAAGACCTTAAGTCAATTTAAGGGAGCAGAGGCAAAGGGATGACATAAAATATAGGACAACACACCCAGCTATGGGATATATGCCAGGCATGGGGCAGAGTCCTGACGGGAAGGGACAGTCTGCAAGGGTAAACTGAGGAGGACAATTCTGCCTTGACCTTATGGGGGCAGTCTGGGTGCAGTCACAGCCACCACTCATAAGCTCTCACTTAAGATCAGTACAACAAAACACCAGAAGCAACTGTGAAAGGAGTGGCTGAAATCTAAGATAGCAGAGCCTCTTATTTCTTCAGCACTATTCTTTATTTTGCAGGAAATCTAGAGCTTCAGCACAGGCTTAACAATCCCAAACACATCAGTGACAGAGGAAATGGAGTGTTTGGGATTTTCCAAGATGGAGTAAATATTAGACAGCTTTGAAAAAGGATTTTCTGGAATAGGGTAAGGGAAATACAAAACAGCACCCTGCTTTAAAATATAAATGAGGTGCCATTCATTTGAAATGCACAGGCTACAGCTGCTTAAAAGGAGAGAGAGATCCCATTCTGGCCCTACACTGTAAAATGATATCAAATAAAAATGGTCAATGGGATACCATTCATAGTCATCAAGATAATTGCCCAGGAACCAGGGTGCTTCCTGCTTAGGACATCCTTAAGGACCTGGGCCTTGGAGATTCAATACAAGCAGAACTGTGCTTTGTAGGGATGTAATGTCATTGGTGGCTTCTGAGAACTGCACCCACCAAGTCTGTGGGACTTGGCTGAGCGTGGAACTGTTCCTTGTTTGAAATACTTATTTGAAAGTGGCACTTCATCAATCCTCCTCTTGCAGGGAGCCTTGGTGCAACCCTTCTGCATAATGCTAGGTCCCACAGCATTCATAAATGGGGCATTCAGCAGTCAGGCTGTGACATGTAAGTGCAGCTATCGGTGGCACTCAAAATGCATCATAACCAACTTAAGAGTGATAAGGGACTAAGCTTCCAAATACCACCTCTGCACAGTCTCATTTACATCTACCACTGGTTAAGTGGATGTTAAGAAGCATCCTGCAGGACTGAGGGGTGTTTTCCAAATGGAATTGATGAGATGGGCTCCTCTAATGATTCTTTGATGTAGCTTTTTATATGGCATCATTGATACAAGTTTTATGGATGCAGTTGCTATAACAACGTAATGCACAGTGGTTAAATATAGAAGCTCCTATTTTCCACTCAGTTTGCTCTGCCCTAAGCAGAGGACTATTCTTTTCTGTTTTAGCTGAAATCAAATGGATTTGATAGCTCACTGAAGAAGTGGTACAGTCCTTCCTCCCCCTCACAAACACCATTCCTCTCTGCCCTAAGCAAGCAAACCAACAGCCCCCTGTTTGCTAGGCTGCTGGGCAAGGGGGCTTGTTTAAAGTCAAAATGCACAATGACTCATGAAAACTAAACCACCTCGATATTACACGTGATCTCAGTGCAAACACTGTCATTTCAAAGTGCAGGAAAGAGGCTCTCAACTATTCCTGTCACGTAGTATTTACCATGCTTATTTGTGCCCTTAGCAGATAATACTGAGCATCTGCTCAGTTATGACCATCTCCTCAACTGTTTTGTTCGTTGAAGATGTTGAATAATTTGCATCTCCTGAAGCAAAGGGTTGTGGGATTGGTTACACAGACTGTTCTACCCCTGCCCTTGCAGACACTACCTTAGGTAGTGAGCACCAGTCTATCTCCCACAGATGTGGAGCATCCAGAAGTGCTGAGGGTCACCACACCAGCCCTCTGCTTTATCCTTTCCACTTGCAGACACAGCAGAGGCAGAACCCTGCTAGACCTTGTTTAAACATGGTTAATAAATACATTCCACATGATACCTGGAAGGGAGAGTCCATTTGCCTTTTTCTTGCCGTGCAGCACCGGGGCCCCAGGGGCAGCCACCGCTGCCTCCCAAGCCCTGCTGACAGGGAGGAGCACGGGAAGCCTCAGCACACGCTCCCAGCGCTGCCTCAGCAGCCAAATGTGAGGACTCATGGGGGCACTGAAAACCAGGAGTGATACAGTCACGCTCTACTTCCTCCATCACACAAACTGGAAAATAATGAGGGCAAGCAAGCCACTAAAAATAAACTTAACCTTTCAGTAGCCACAGCATCACTCCTGCCACATGCAGATGGCTGGGCCACCACACTTGTTTCTGCTGATTCAGGACAGGAAGAAAGGCACAAACCAGCTCTTATTTAATGAGAGCTGCTTATACTGTGGTGTCCCTATCAGTAAGTGTCTCATCAGCTCGGGGCAGTGTCTGCTGTAGGCTAAGGAGCAATGCGAAGGTCTGAGTTCAAGGGGCTTGCAGATAACGAGTACTTCCTAGAAACATACTCAGAGTAGAAGACAGTTAACATCCCCACTGCACACCCAGGAAACCTAAAACACAAAGATGGGAAAGTGATTTCTGAACAGCCACAGAGACAACAGTTGAGCTGGGATAAAACCCAGTTTTCCTTAATTTCCTCATACATAATTCAGCTGCTACCTTGTTTTCCCTGTATCCCTTCAGGACGTAGGGGGACACCTAACAAGCTGCCCTCCATTCCCATTTGCAGGCCATACAGCAATGGATGGAGCAAATACAGAGGTACAGGCAGCTGTCAGCTCTCTCTAGTCTCCCTGTGCCAACGGTGGGAGCATCAGTCATCAACCCCAGTTCCTCACTGACTCCTCTGCCAGGAAGCATCTCCCTGTTTAGCCCAAACAAACACACTGCTTGCTTTAACCCCCCTCCCTTTTCCTTCTGCTAGGCTACTTCAGAAGTTGCTGGGGAAAACCACTATCCCCTCTAACACAAAATTCCAGCCATCAGATAGCATCAAAGACCTTCAGCATCTTCCCAGAGGAGATCAGCAGGTCACAGTATGGGTTCTGTGGCACTGCAGCTTTCTCTAGCCAAAGGAGAAAGGCAAACTAATGTGATGATGTTAGCAAGGACAGCCAGAGAGTTATTTGAATTGCACAGATGTTTCAGAAAACAAATGGGTGCTAAAAATACAAGATACACTTGCAAAGAGTTTTTCTCATGCCTGGGAAAGGCAGGGGCAGCTCTGGAGGAGATATCTCTAGGACACAAAGAGGTCTGAATGAGCAGAGAATTAAAATAAAATACAGTAGCTGTCTCATCAGCAAAATTTGGGTGATTTTAATACAAGGATTTTTACCTACAACTTTCCCACATTCCAGTGTGGAGATAGAGGATCTCACAATATAAAGAAGAATGTGGTGAACAAACAAATTGATTTAGGAAGAGTGGTAAATAGGGACAGCTCCAGTGAAAGAACTGTCCTTGAGTCAGAGAGGTAAATTCAGGTACCTGAACAGGATGGCAACATCCTCTGGAACAATGGTGCAGAACTTTCCAAAATCCAACTATCACTAGCTCAGGCATCAACTGATTGACACAGTCCTCAAACCAGACGTGCAAAGCGATTGTGGCATATTTTAGTGGGATCAAGGACAAGAAGAACAAAGACAGCACAGTGAAAGGAAGAATGGCAAAGCACCAGCAGATGGAAAAAATAAAGGATACTGCAGGAGGTCATATACAGAGCTGTGAGTTTCATCCAAGCATCATGTCCCACAGCCTCAGCTAATTCAGTGAAGTTAATATTGCTTCTAGCTCTAGCTATTAGTTTTCTGCTTTCACACAAACATCACATTCACCCTCTAACACCACAGTGTGGCATTCAGTGAAGCATACAGAACACTGTACCTTAAAGCAGTATGAAGAGAAATGTGGTTAGCATGACCACTCACTCCTCCTGCATCAAAGGTTACCACCTGAAATAAAACCACAGAACAATAATAATTTTGAAGGAGGAGGAGACTGGAGTTACCAACATTGACATCTAACCCAGCACTGTCCCAGCCCACTGTATCCAAAGAATTGTTTTTGTGTTGCACAATGAAGCCTTGTGTGTGAACTCATGCTACAGAAATACAACTAAACCAACAAGATACTCTGGAAGTAGGTGACTACACAGTCTAACAGCTTTAATAACAGAAAGATGACAAATATCATGTTCCACTGGCAGGGTGCACTTGTTCCTGACCCAAGAGGTCCAGTTCTATGAATCATTCTCTCCTGGATATGAGAACACTAGAATTCCTGTGGACTGCAGGGTGAAACTACAGTTTGTTATACTGTAAATTAAGGACCTATTGCTTTAAGGAGAACACCACAACCATGTAGTACTGTCCTGATTGTAACCAGGCTTCATCACAGGATAGCAGTGATAAAATAACGTGATAGGAGAACAAGTCTTTTAAAAGACTCAGCTGACTGCACTCCTCTCGTACAAGCAAGTCAGGCTTTTTGCTGAATGAGATCATATTGTTTATTGCTTCTCTGCAGGGAGAAATGGGAACTTCATAACACAGAAGTACTGTGTGAATACAGTGCTAACAAATCACCATCCAAAGCTCAGAATTGGCTCCCTGCCTTCCGACCTACTGATAAAGTGTCGGGGTGAAGCATCCCCCCTAAGGGCTCACTCTGCACCCTACTGTCAAGTGGGTGCTTAAGGGTTCCTGATTCCAACCTAGAGGGCAAACTGGCAGCATGGAGCGTGGAGCAGACAGGGTATATGTGTTGTTAGGCTTTCCAGATGATGAAAATGTCAGTGCTTGGACAGGCTGAAGTTAGGGGTTTGCTCTGGGAGAGGCCAGGCAGTGGAGCTTCACAGCTCCCTTCTCTGTGACCAGGGAAATGACAACTTCCCTACATTTCAGTCAGTCTGCTTCCTTGCCAGCTTGTTCTCTCTTTGGGGAAGGAAATGCTGCTGCCTTGCTCACCCACCACAGCTCCTTTCTCAAAATCTGTTTCACATGGAGGGCCCGAAGTACTGGGTTAAAGATCAAGGGAAGATCAAAAGCCGCCCTGCCCGTCCAACTTGCTACTCCACCCTCCCACAGGAGAGGCCCTCTCAAACACAGGGGATATTGTGTAAAGAGGGAGAGGAAACACAAAGACAGCGATAAGAAATACTTCAAAAACCACAAACTCCAGAGAAGCCTGCTTATAAACCCATCCACCCAGTACAAGTCCACAGACTTTCCTCTTTGCCCAGTAGCTGTAATAATGCTGCCATCAAGGAGCAGGGTTATTCACTGATGGCAGGAAGTGGCAGGACCCAATTAGGGTTTGCTCAGGTACAAAGAAGCATTTTCTGGTCAAGGTGTATTTTATGAGGAGAAGAAATATGTGGCTGCTTTTGCTGTGTATCAGCAGTTCCCAAGAGACATTGCAGTGCTGTGCAGTCCCCATCATGGTGCTGAGCCCTCCCTAAAGATATCAGCCTTTTGTGAAGCTCATCTGGGAAATATGTTACTGCATTCTGTACAGCTCAGGGAATGAGCACAGCACCCTGTATTTTAGAGATAAGAAAAAACATGCTCTGAAGTCACTCCTACCTAGAGTGGCACTTTCCTAAAATGACAATGTACCCCACTCACTGCAGGCAGAATACACTAGGCAGGTGAATAATAGCATGAATCTGCTAAGGGCTGGACTTGCACTAAGTCTTTTTACTAAATGGAGACAGAGGGAGGGTTTGTTTCTTCTGCCTGATCATTTCTTTTCATGTAATGTGTACAAACACACCATTTTTAAAGGCTACTTCCCTGCTGCGGTTGAAATTAGCCAATGGGCTCTGGAGTGTTTTGAAACATGCGTGTGCACACAGATATAAATATAATTGTATTATTCTTGTTTCATTAGGAAACCAAGCTAAAACCCCAAGCAAGCCAAAACACACATTTTTCCCTTCTATGGAGGGTACAAGAGAACAAACCAGAAGACCAAGATAAGAAACTCCAGTGAGCAGACTAAATAAGCTAAACATTGTTTTGACAAACCTGGCTCAGGCTCACTGTGGGAGCACAAGGATGGGTTAGGAAATATTCTTAACATGGAAATTATCTGTTCAGAAACACCTTTGGAGGCTTTTCTTCTCCACATCTGTTTTGAAATAGGAGCTGTTGTTCTTAGTGCTTCTGGGCTTATATAACTTCTGAAGTAGCTGATGAATGTCACAGAATTCATTTTCAATGTTGTCTAACACACTGTCAGGACATTTGCCCCCGAATTGCCTGTCTCTTCAAACACACCAGTTTGTAAGCACAGTTCCCAAGGTACCTGCACACTGACCTAGCTACAGTGGCATTCACGTCATCTGCAGAGAGACCGGCCCTGAAATCCTGGCTCTCCTCCCGCAGAGATCCCTCCCAGCACACAGGCCAGCTCTGACACAGCAGCGCTGTCCCTCCCATCCGGTGTGAAGCTTCCCCGTCTGTTGTCTAAACAGAGCACCGACTCCGCAGCATCACTGCTGTGCTCATTACTTAAATATATGTAAATATATTCTGCTGGCTTCAGGGAATCATTTTATTGATAACAAATCTGAATTTCTTTCTGACATGATGAAGATATTTTCACACGGGAGCGTTTGCTTCTTGCACGTGGTGCAGCCAGCTCGTGTGCTCACTCTTACCCCAGAACCTGAACAAGGCTGATGATCCAATCGAGCAAACAATTAGGGTAGGATGAGAAAACCTGAATATCTTGAAACTCTCTGCATTAAAAACAGGTTTAGCCAGTTCTGGAAGCAAAAGGCTGGAATAGGAAATATGCTTGATGTGGAAATTATTGCTCAATGGAATCTTTAGGGCAAGAGGGGGTTCCCTCCCCACACCTGTTCTGAAATGTGGCTGCTGTTGCTGGTGTTGCTGGGTTTTCTTCTGGGTGACCTTGGTATTCAGGAAGTGGAGCTTTCACTAGTGGAAGCCAGAGCAACAGCCAAGACAAACAGATCCTGAAATCCCTTCTGGAGGAGGGGAGAGCACAGAGGAAATGACTCAATTACTAGCAGAAAAGTCCTGCGAGGTCTGGAGTCCACGCTCCCTCTACACAGCACGTGCATCGGAGGAAAAAAGCACTCAAAGCTGTGGGTGTCCCTCACTCTGGTGTCATCCAGTGCTTCAAACAGAGTACACATCTGCTCAAGTTGACTGCTGGGGATAGAAAGCTCTTTTTCCTTTGTAGAAGGGCCATGCCATAAAATACCACCTGAGGAGACTGCAAGGTAAGTGGGGAAGGGAGGAAAAGGAATGCCAAAGTCT
Source organism: Heliornis fulica (assembly GCA_013399135.1). Taxonomy (NCBI): domain Eukaryota; kingdom Metazoa; phylum Chordata; class Aves; order Gruiformes; family Heliornithidae; genus Heliornis; species Heliornis fulica. The sequence continues at coordinate 41,104 of VXBZ01011555.1, read as the reverse complement.
GTCCCAGCTCTTGCCTCCTCTAGCAAAGTACAAGCTGCATTCGGTATCGGGTGTTCTGCAAAAGCATTTAAAATCCTCTACAAATATCACACATTCAAACTCTCCCAAATGTTAGGGGTGTAGAGACTGAGATCCAAAACATGAAAGCTGAACTCACCCTCTGAAACACAAGCTCCAACCTGAATGCCATTTGTAGAAAGATTTGGCTTTCTACACTGATTTGGAGCTGATCCAACACAACAGGACTCTTCCATAAACAGCTGTATGGATGATGGTTCCATCAATCCATAGTGGAAAGAAGCTTCTAAGAATGTGGTATTACTGAATTCTGGTCTCAGCATAGCACCTAACCCAAGCACAGTCTGAATGTCACCTCCTAATCCAAGCTCTGTTGCCACCAAACCTGAGATTCTGAAGAGTAGGATATCTAGAACCTGCCTTGGGCTCACATAATACTATGTAATTTGGTTTTTTGGCACACCAAATACTTTCTAATCTGGATAGAGACTGACTAGCCTTGACTGCCTCTTCCAGCAACACTGGCTTTTGCTTATAAATCCAGCAGGCAGGAAATAATTTCCAAAGTCTATAAAATTAGTTTTGGCTTTGAGTACACCAACTGTTAATTTCTGTGTCTGTATTATTTAATCTAGGGCTTGGATGAAACATGTCCCGATTGAGTTACTCATGGTCTTCCAGGGCAATTGAGGAAATGAGTAATTGTGCCATGGAACTAAACTACACGTAACATGGTGTGACACCCTTGCTTGCAATCTCTCCCTTCAGACTGTTGGAGCTGCAGCTGGCTTATCCACTGCCAGATGACACATATGTTGTGTAAGTAAAAGATACCATTTTCTATGGTATGACTACAGAGAGTACTCATGAAATTTTTCCCACTGGGATAGCTAAACCAATACATGTTAAGTCTATTGAGTTAACTGCTTGTGTTAGAAACCCTCTTAGCTTTCCTTTCCACAAGGCCCTTTTAACCAATTCTGTCGATTTCAATGTTACTGAAAAATAGTCTCAGTTTATCCTTTTTGAGGCAAGGACATTGCCTTAGGACAGCAGAGATGTCCTGACATCCAGGATGCTCCAAGAATGGCTAACAGATAACAAGCTCTGAAGTTTGAAAACACAGAATGTTCAAGAAAGATAATTAGGTGATTGTACTGCTGTACTTGGCAAACTCGGTCTGGTCATATAGCAAATATCTGAGATGTGTGATTACTTGGGACACTTAATGTAAGTTTACAGAGCAGTTCATTACCCCCATCCCCAAGAAGCTGCTTCAGTCACCTTTGGTTCTGTTGGTGCATTCTGCTGCATTAATTTGCCCTCTGTGCTGCTCAGGGAAGTGCTGAGGGGAACACAATGGGCCCTGCCACAGTGTTGTGTGTTACTACAGCTAGTCAACACCCACAGCACAGCAGGGGCAGCACTAGTGACTCTGCATGCTTCAGGCTTTGAAAACCCCGTACTTCGTATTTCAGCTCATGCTGTGTTAGTGGCAGACTCCTGCCTTCCCCAGCACAGTTTAACTTCCTCTGGGGCAAAGACCTAACCTTTTCTACCCATCAAGAGGAGTTCTAGTGTTTTCAGAGTATCTACTGGGACTCTGGTGCAGTTGTCCTAGTGCCCATGAGAGTCACAGGCATGCAATACAAATCCTTTGGTGTTAGGAGCTTTCAGATTAGATTAAACCTACCTATTCATTGGGCCAGAAGGCATAAAAAAAAATCTGGGAAAACTGCTTTTGCTTCTGTGCACAACAATGAATTTCATGGAAAATTAGCCTCACAATCAATAAAATTTGGATGTATGATGCTGGTTTTGTGCTCATGGGGCTTTCGTGCTACAGGAGATGTGGTTTCTTGTTTTGTGATTTGCTGAAAGGCTTTAAGAGTTTAGTGAGTTTGCTGCTAATCAGTGTGTGACAGTGACATGCCCGATCCCAGCAAAGTTCAGCAGAAAAGGACACAACCTTTCCTATGTTTCTGCCCTTATTCCTGCTCTTTGTGTGGGAGAAAAAAAACCCCAAGCTATACCAGTATTAGGAAATCTCCCTGGTTTAATATTTTTCACTCTCGACCTATGACTCTGCTAATCTACCTCTAACACACGGCCACCAGTGTGCTTCAAAACTCAGCCTAAATATGAACCTAAATCCCAGGTGGGCTCTCTTCAATGTAACCTAGTAACAGTTGCTTTAAAATGCAGAAAACATTTGAGGAGTTAGTGAAACAAAATCCCTCCATTGTTCATTTCTCATTGGGAAGCAAAGGAATATCTTTAGAGAGAAAAGATCCATCCAAACTACACCATCATCTTTTCCCATATTTATCAGTGAAACAACTCTTTGTTCTGAGTTTCTAGCAGTTGTCTGAAGTATTCAAAAGAGGATCTGAATGAAAATGTCTTCCTTGTCAAGACATAGGAGCTGGAAAAGTAGAAAATGTCTTAAACTACCAAAGGCAAAATTGCTTTCAGATATAATTTATACCTGGGCTTATTCAGTGGGTCTTCTACAATTAAAGAGCCCCAAATCTACTACCAAGTAAAACGTATTAGTTTCAAGAGAGTTTGTGGTTTTTAACCAATATGAAACTTAATTCAGTGGAGGTTGGTGACACTACAACCCAAAAGAGCTTCATAAGATCTATCCAAAGAAATGAAGAAGCATTATAAAGCAAATATTTCAAAATGAGTAAGCATGCTCTCTCCCTCCTAGGCTATTTCACAGAGACTCCAGAAGCAAAAATCTAACTTTAAAGATTTCAAATAATGCTTTCAGAGGGAAGAAAAAAGCCTAGAACACTAGCTCAAAAGTAATGTGGAAACTGCCTATGCTGTAGAAATTTTCACATTACCATGTTGATGTTATTGGCTTCTATATGCTTTAGCACAAAGGCAGCGAGGAGCTGTGTGTCCCATTCAACGGCAGGATTATCCGGAAGATCCCTGAAAACGAGAAGGGCAATTAGTCACTTCAATGCTGGGAACTCCAGAAAGACCATGCTATTAAAAAAAAAAAAAAAAAAAAAATCCTCTTATCAGGGAATGAAACCAAGATAAACCAAGATACAATTATTTACCATATAAAACCACTGAACCTTACTTAAGTCTTACAAGCTTGTATATTGGAGGGTTAAAAGGGAAACAGCAGTTCTAACATCCCACAGATTTGCCAAGATCATCTTTTCCTACCACTAAGCTAGACTCTGACTGCTTTACTTTAAGCAACATCTATTGTGTTCGATGATTCTTGTTCTCTATTCATCCCAATCAAATTTCTTTCTCTCTTTATTTTAAACCCCTTTTAAAACGCATTTTCCTGAAAGATTTTCTGATCATAATCTACGTGTGAATTACATATGAGAAGTAACAAGCACATGCCTGCTCTGATTTATGCAGGAATAACCCATTAACCTCGAGGAGAGGATAACAGAGCCATCACTATATTGCATGGATTTGACAGCAGTACTTCATCTGTTTAGTTTATGCTTTGCATACCAACTGAGTATGCAAAGCATGCTGTGACCGAATACTCTGCCTGGGTATTTTAGATTGCAGGCTTCTAGGGGCAGGGACTATGAGCCAAATACAAAATAACACTAGCCAGTGAAGAGAATGGCTCCATATTTACACAACTGAGAGCTGAATTTGACTCCCTAGTCTTTATGTATGAAAAGTGCCAAGAAAACATTGCTTGCAAAGTTAAAAAGGTTATTAGTAACAATAAGAAAACACACAGCTGCTAAAGACCAATAATGACATGTTGAACTGGACTTTTTCTCAGACCTTTCCCCTCCTCTGATAGTCTGATAATTGCTGTGAGGTGATTTAGCAGAAAAGTGACTTCTCAGCCTCCTCCCAAAGACACAGGGGTTTGGATCTGAACTCATCCAGCTGCGTGCAGCAGAGAGCAGGGGGATACCTCCCCCCTCAACACACTTCAGGCCTCCATGACTCTCCAGACAGCAAGGACGATAACATCTGCAACAGCACAACAGGAGAATGTCTCCTTGGCACATTCCAAAGTCAAGCCCAGCCTGGGTCTTCATGAGAGGTCTTCTGGCCACACATTTTTCCCACGGCTATTAACACTAGTAGTACTACAAAGAAAAGCCTAAAGTCCAAACTGACCAGTAGCATTTTACCAGTTGCATTACATATTCCTGTAATGCAATTAATGTAATTGCATACAGGCCAAAATAATACACTATTAAAACCCCCAGCAACAAGGGAAGGTGTCTCTACTTTAGTGGACACGTTCTAGCTATGGTCCCTGTAGTGGTATTACCAATAAGAGAAAGTTTTGTTGTTTTCCCTCTTGTGGAGACAGCATCTGTGCCTGATGTATACAAGACATCTTAATTTCCTCGTAGTAAAGATGCTTCGGCACATCTGGCAGCTGTCTCATCAACCTAACAAACCTGCATCTCATCTGCTCAAGACAAAAACCTTCCCATCTCATGCTTGAAGAGGAAGAGGCCCTGTCGACTCCGAAGGTAGCGGAAATCCCAGCATGTCACAGCAACCTTAAAACGAAGCACATTTTAACAACACACTTCAACTAAAACACCTCAAGCAACATGCACACTGAGCAGGGTCTACCTGAGAGCCTCAGCAGTGCTTCAGCTGCTCAAACAGCACCTTCGAGGTTCTGTCAAGGCCTAATCTGATTAATATTAATCAATTAGTCTAAAGGGATTCTTCACCGTCTGCTTACAATGTGGATGTCATTCCCCTTTGTGCAGAGGGGTTACATGGAGCTGTGGAGGAAGTGAAGAGTCCCAGTAAGACAAGAGGGGTGCTCCGACAGGGAGAGGTCAGGAAAAAAGTAGGGCTTGGTATTTATGATGTCCAGGAGGCTCTGGTGTCAGGGCCACTGCACTCAGCTTTATTGGGCCGTCTCCAAAAAGGCTGCCGGTAGTGCAGCAGGTTTTAACTAGTTTAGACAGATAAAGATCACCCTCCTTCAATGGAAATGAACAGCTGGAGGCAACGGTTTAGAATCCCTGGAAACAAAACAATCTGAAGGCATGAGCAAATTAACTCCATGAACACTGAACTGATGGAGCAGGAATATTCTGAAAAAAAAATCAAAAAAATCTGCTTCTACACACACTGCTGCAAGTAGAAAGACCACTTGCTCCCAGTAAGAAAAAGGAATTTTTTCTTGTGTAATATTTGTCAGGCACCAAAGCCAGAGAAGCTGATCTTGCCACACAAGACACCCATGCACATTCATAATGCATTAATAGCCACGATGGCCCACTAAGTATTCTTAGCTGATTCTGCAAACACACAAAGTGACATGTGGGTTAAATGACATGCCCAAAGTCACTCAGAGTTGTCAGCAGCAGAACTGGCAATATCTGAATTTAGACTGCTCTAGGAAATTACAAATTACTTCCCCCCAAGACCTGCCCCCCCCCTTTTTTTTTTCTTGTAGAATAAAAAAAAGAGGTGGTACCATGATAGTAGGGACCCCATATAAAGCATGAGACCAATAACTACCTGCCTTTGCTCTGGTTATCACACATGGGTCCAGGTAAAGATGGAAAGGTGACTGTGAAAACCAAGTTCATATGCACTGTATAGCAATGCAAACAAGATACATCCAACAGGAGGTCTCTACATGCCCTAGGAACTTTGCAAGGGCATCTACACTTGGAAAACTGTTGTAGTTCACAAAAACATCCATTCAGACATAAGTTTTTTTTCTAATAACATCAGTCAGTCCTCATCAAACCCGAAAAGTTCTTTCTGAACTTGTTTCTTACTGAAATTGCTTACATTGTGTTTTTACCTTCAGGACTTGGTATCAGAACGATCCAGCATTTAAAGGGTTAACTCAACAGTGCCTTTCTGCTAAGGCTGATACTGCCACTGAGCTCAAGGTCGAAGGGCTTCGATAAAGGACTATAAAGGAGTGAAAATTAGCACATTCCCAGGAGCAGACTGGAGCTGGTTCCAGCAGACCCGGTTCCTCACCCACCCTCCCAGTCCTCATCCTTGTTGCTGCTGTCAGTCACTGGGCCAGATAGAGATAAAAATCCCTCACTGGAGGCCACCCTGCTTGAGGGTGCTGGTGGGAAGGGTGGTTGGTCACTTGGCCTCAGTTCCACCCACCTACTCCAGTCTGGAAGGGATGTTTCTGGGCATTCTACATGACTGATGCTGAATGTAGGTGGCTGTTTGGATGCAGCCCTTATTGACCAGGGAAAAATAGGGAGATGCATAGAAAAAGGAAAGAAAAACAATAAAAATTAATGGATTAAGGCTCCAGAAATGTTGTTTTCTCAGCTGTCTTCAGTAAAAGTCATACTGTGCACTGTACAGGGAATTTTGAGCTGTGCCAAGGGATCTATAGACAGAAGAGAGAAAAAAAATGGATAATTTCTGACTCTGGATTTCAGCACTACTAGTCATGGGAAATATTGTGTTCTGAAAACAAACCTCTGTACCTTTCTATTTGTCCATCCACTGCTGGTACTAAGAACCAGACAAGACCCCTAGTTTTCTCCTTCCCCGATTGCTTTCCCCCTTGCCAAACTGAGCAGACAGAGCAGACACTGGCACCTCCAGTTGCCCTCCCAAGGTTTGCCTAAGAAGCCACCACAGAGCTACAAGGGGGCTACAGCAAATCACATCAGTACATTGAATCAAAACTCAAACTTGTGCAGGTCTTGCCCAGCACTCTTAGAGCTGGCTGATTGAAAGAAATGTTAAAAATCACTGCATGGTGCCAGCTCCTCTCCAGGCCTCCTCCTCTTGCCTGCTGTGAGCTGTGGAGCACAGCCTCCACTTATGCCTCAGCCTTGGCCACTGGAAAACACTGTGCATGTTGCCAGTAATGCTATCCCTGCCAGCAGCCCGCACAATTTTGTAGGGTCATCCTTCTAGGAACATCTGAGCTCAAGCTGGTCAGATTCTTGTCACTTGGAAGGTCTCTTTTGGCCAAGACAGAGATTGAAAAACCATATATTGCCAAGTTACACCCTTCCTACATGATATACTGCTAAAGTCTGTCCAATTTTCCACTGCTCGTCTTCCACAGATCTTTTAGCAACAGCTAGTGCATTTCTATGTCCAATCTTCTTTCAAAGCATGCCATGGAATTTATTCTGCTCATGAACTAAGCTCTTGTGACTGCTCTAAAGGTTAAGTTAAACCAAACAGTCTATACAATGTCCACGTGGCTTGACAAACAGCAAATGGACACTAGCAGTTAGACTAACCTTGAGATCTGTCTCTCCTGAGATCCTTTGACTCGGGCAACCCTCAGGCCCCCAGGTGCATTATGAAGCTGTGCCTCTCACTATGTGGCAGTCACCCTGCCTGGGACTGGCAAGGACCCTCTGCCTTGACAGGAAGGCTTTCTAGGTAGCAATAGGGTTCCTTCTCAAAGATACCCATGTCTCAACAAATACATTCTGAGACATCAGAGTAAAACTTTCCAGGTGCTCACATGATTTTCCACTCCAGCCCACAACAAAAGGGTCAAGATGAAAGTGCTTTCCCATTCCTTATCGCCTTTTTATCCTGCAGCATGACCGAAATCAATCCAAGGCTGGGGACCAGGAAACATTTTTTGCACTTTTTCTCCTCCTTATCCCTCCTCTCCCAACTGAGTGATTTTTCATTAAATGGGCACAAAGGTCAGTGGTTTGATAGTGGATTACATAGGAAACAGGTGAACTGCTGTGCACTAGCTTCCTATGTGAGTACAATGACCACAGTGTGGTTTTTTGGAACAAAGGATGCCCTTTATACAAAGTTAGAACATCTGGGCAATTGAAATTGGATCAAAACCCAAAAAATCCCACAGAACAAAATGATGGGAGTGCACAATTAATGAAAAAGCCATGTGACAACTAGAGGCAATCAGTGACCTTTATATCACAGCATCAAAGTAATTGAAAAATCTGTGTAAACAGAAATTACTTCATGCTTTCTAAAGTAGAGCACAGAATTTTTATTTTTGAGATTATGCTAAGATAAGACAGGCTAGCCCTAGATCTTGAAGTAGAGCCTCTAAATCCTCTCATTAATAACTATTTATAAATTTCTCTTCCTGTAATGGCCAATTACAGACAGGAGGGAAATATTGCTGTTAGGCTGCATGTACATCTCTGATTCAATTGAAAAGAACACACTTAGATGATCAGCATCCTGCAACATCATGCTGTACAGAAAACAGATGCTGTGTGCTGATTGGAACATAACAACCTACAGTTTAGGAGAGAAATGGACTAAACCAGGATGCTAACTGTCAAATGAAAAGCCACCTACGACAGAAAAGCTCAAGCTGAAATTTTTACACCAGTAGCTTCCTCATTCTCCTCATAGTAAAGAAATCCAAACTATCTGAGATTTGTATTTTAAGACTGGAAATAAAAATCTTATTTTTGGTGTAGATAGAAGGTAAAGGAAGTGCTGAAAATGTCAATGATGGAATATTAAAACTAAAATATACTTTGAATATTTCACAAAAAAAAAAAAGGCAGGATGGACACAATCCTTTTCTCCAATCCTTAACTATTGTAATGTCTAAGTTTGGACTTTCTTTATAGAAATTTCAAAGGTTAAACTAAGTAAGGTTAGATGCCAGGTAAGTGCAGACATCACTAATGTGGCTGTACTGGCGAGGAGTGATGCATAAAAGGAAAGGACACAAAGGCAGAGAGCACTCCATCCATGCAGCTTGCTCAAGACCAGGCAAGCTGTGTGTGTTTCTCCACTGAGCTATTGAAAAAACCTGAGCAACTCTTACAGTTATATCAACAGCCCATGTACTTCCATACCTTCCCAAAGGCAAATGGCAATTACATCTCTAAGGAACAAACTTTTTGACTTGGGCATGACCATGTGTTTCTGTTTGAGGAAAAAGCATCCTTTGCTTTTAAATTTAAAGGAATTATTACAGAACATAGGACTGTTGTTTGCAAAGACCTATCCAAATGTCCCTGTACTCATTTTTTTTAATGAATTATTGATGATTTCTCAGCAGAGTTTAATGTCTATTCACAGAGATGACACAATTGCTTATCATAATTTGAAATCTGGTATTCATTTGACGTCTGTGCCTCAGTGCTTTGTTGATAAATTACAGCACAAAGCTCTGTAGGAACAAGTTCATATTCAATGTCTTTAAACAAAAACAATTGATAGTGCCTTTTGAGAACAGAAATGCATAGAAACTACAGTGGCTGAAGCTAGTTTTTAAAAGTTACTTTTAAAAGGAGAGGGCATTAGGCCCTCCCATGTAAGAAAGAAAACAGGATTCTGCTCAATTAATTCTGGGTTATTTAGTCACAGCTTTCCTATATTCACGCCTGTGAAATAATGATATGTTCATACTTATGTAGAGAAGTTTGAGATTCTTCTAAGAAAAGCATTATGTCTGACATCTACACACATCTCCAACTCCATGTCTGACATCTACACACATCTCCAACTCCTTGTCTGATCCTTGGTCTCACACAGCAACTCCCATCTGTGGCTGACATGCACCTACAGCAAAGCACTGACCCAACTCTTTGTTGCACACCTATGTTTAAGAGTCCCCTATAGATGGGGGTCTGAGCAACCTGGTCTAGTGGAGGATGTCCCTGCCTATGGCAGGGAGGGACCAACTACATAATCTTTAAAGCCTCTTCCAACCCAAACCCCTCTGTGATTCTATGACCTGTGAGAGAATCTGTCTGGATCCCTGGCGAGACTGGTAGTAACAAAATAACTGAATTTAGGAAAATTCTTTTAAAAACACATCTATTCCCTCCCTTATCTTCCACCCTCAAGTTTTATACTATGTTTTATTCCAAATTTTCATTTCACAGCAGCAACACACATTCAGCCAGTCACCATTTAGTCTGTTGTGAGCACCACCAGCAGTTTCCAGCACTACTGACTGCCAGTAGTGTCTTGCCAAGTGCTGGGCAAGAAGCCTCCTTTTCATTTTAAAGAAGCTGGACTTCTGTGTGATCTGCTGGGGGCCTTTAATAGAGTTCACTGAAAACATCAGACAGAGGCCAAACTTTGCAGTCTCATGAGATTTGGGGCTGCCATGCTGAATTATGAGTCAGCAGTTCCTCTTCTGGCCCACTGAAATGTGGTTTGGGCAGCAGACAATACTGCAGTGTGAAATGAAGTCAATTCCACTCACATCTTGGAGAGGTATGCAGGAAAGCAGAGCACTGAAGTCCCTCCTAGTTCGGGAAAACAAGAATTCACCAACCTTTTCCTGAATATCTGCTGGCAAAGTGCATTTCTGGTATTTATCCTAAATAACTGACAGTTAACAGACTCAGCAGCATCTGGCAATCTCATCTGTAGACCTCTAATAAGAGAAACATTTTCAAACATGCAACTGTCTGGGATCTTAGAGCACAATTGCTGGTCAAAGGTATATATGTAGCAGCTCTTCAGTTCAGTGCCTTCATAAGACCAGAAAGTGTTTGATGGAAATGCTCAGTAGAAAGCTGGAACAGTGAACACAGACTGTAGCAGTTGGTAGCCTTTACAATTTTGTTTCACATTCCCAGAACAATCTGCTCCCAGAGGAACTGAACTGAAGCAAAAAAAGTGGACTTGCCTCTACTAACCTGGTTCCTTGGGACTTACTGCTTTGGGATGTCTTTGGCCTCTCTGATATTTCTGACAATAACAGAACAAAGACCACATTTCCCCAAAAGCACCACTTGTATTAGAAGGGATGAGCATCATTAGGCCTATATAAAATGATGGGCAGTTCCCAGAGTAGCTCAAAGCCGTGCTCACTTCCTCATTATTACTGACTTTGCCTAGGAATTCATCTGGGGCCTAAGTTGTCCTGAGTGAGAACAAAAAGTCCAGCAATCCCACAACCAAACCTTATGTTTTAAGACTGAAATACAATCACCAGCACAATCTGGACTCAGAGAAGCTGACCAAGGACTTCACTCCTCCCTTATTAATTTCTTTTGTTTTGTAAAATGCTTTGAATTAAAAAAAAAAAAGCCAAAAACAAAGAGCCAAGCAGGTCAGAACTTGGCACAGCATTGAATTAAGTCATGTCCTGGCACCACTGGTTCAAGAAGGATAGACTTCCAGCTTCAAACTACTGGGCAGGAGGTCTCACTTGCCTGGCAGAAGAGCAAGAGCAGACAGGGGAAGGGGAATACTGCAGTGTGTTCTTCCTACATACAGCACTGGCACTTGAACTTCCTGACATGCATCATAACATGCCCAGGACTTCGTAGTGGAAAAGGTGCAAATCCAGGGTGGAGGAACAGAATGTCTCTCCCAGTAGCCAGCAAAATCCTTTGGAAGTGAATGACCAAAATATCACAACCTCAATATGCCAAATAAACCTAGAGCCACCTCATCACAACATTAGTATTAAATCTGTTTACTTTTGGAATGACAAATACACCATAGTGTATAAGCACAAACTAGTTCTGGATCTGGCCCACGTAAGCTGTACAGAACTTCATCACTGACTTCATGGTATGGGCCAGACCCTCGAAGAGAAGGGGAGCCAAAAGCATAACCACTCCTACCAAAGAGATAGACCTTGGTCTATTCCACATGACAAATAAACTGCTGTCAGAAACCTCTGGAGAAAGCTTGCAGCCAAATCAATCCCTCAGCCATTTTAATTAATCACCTAGGAAGAGAAAGCACAGAATAGTCACTTCATGGACATGTATTTCTCATGCCAAAACTTATGTAAATGCAGATGCAACTTCAGCAGAGATCTCAAGAGGAGATGGCCCATTTCCAAATGCAATTTCCCATGTCACAACATTCCAGCTTCCCAGTACCATTTCCATCCAAAAGAGGTTTCCTTACTCCTCAGCCTCCTGTAACCAACTATCTCCTGCAATTAATTTGATCTATGAAGGGATACAGCAGCATTGCTTCCTGAAGTTCCAGATTACTCTGTAACACTGAGGTTCTGGTGCCCTGAGCTCTCTAGCTAGATGCAAATTATATTACTACCATCAAATCACTTCCTTTTATAAGACAGCCTATGTCAAGAAGCTGAACACCTATCTTAACTGTGAGTTTGAATCCACATTTTACTGAGATGCAAAGTTTCTACTCCTGCAAGCAACCCTCCTGCAGGTGCTGTCTTGCCAGACCCATTCATGTGAATGCCCCAATTAGACGATTACATGAACAAGCTCCAGGCCAGGCCCCACTCTCTCTGCAGCCACTGAAAACACACCCCAGCTTCCACAGCAGCCCGGCCAGGAATTATGCTTGGAACTCCATTTGCAAAGGCTAAGCAGTACTTGGCAACAATGAACAAAACGTGTACAAACGCAGCGACCTTTATCATGTCGCCTTCCTCTCCTCGGCGCTCTGATTTAATGTAAGCGTTACGCAACGGGTTTGCTATAGCAACGGCTGGGGTGATCGGCAGTAACCCTGCCGCTGCCTGCTCAGCCGCCTGCCGCTGAACTTTGGCCCACTGGTGAGCCTCCCACTCGCCCGGCTGCGCTGCCGGCCTGTTTACACTACTCACATGACGGGCAAGAGGGGAGGCTCCTGGCAGCCACCAGCATCCAGACGGATTTCTAGGACCAGGCCAAGATTGCCAAAGGCTGGAAACAATTAACTCTTGCGAGCAGGGGCTTCACACTCCTGCCGCTGCCCGCAAGGGCTGCAGCCGAGCGGTACTTCTCCCTCCGGACACCAGGGCAGGAAACCGAGCAGGATTAAGACATTCAGCAGGGTGGTGGTGTGATGTGTCTGTGTAAGGAGATCAGTAAGCTTTAAAGAAGGGAGCAGTATCTTTCTTTTTGTCTTAATGAGCAAGCATAATGAACTGGAGCTGGGAAGATAATACTCCTAACAAGTGCTGTGTGCTGGGAATTGCAGGTACCTGGGTTCCCTGGGGGTGCACAGGAGTACTCTAGCACAGCCCCATGACGGTGCAGCATCCCAGCCCTGGTCTCTGGTGCACCTTATAAGTACCAGGGATACAGGGGGTACGTTGGAGACAGGGGAGCTGTGCTCTGCAGGTACCTTACTAAAGCAGTTCTTTAATTTTACCACACAATCCTGTAAAACAAAGCTGCAGATTACCAACCCCCCAGCCGTGCCATGGCTGTGTGAGCAGGCCCACTACTAATTCAGCACTTTTACAGCGTTTATTTCCACACATTAACAGATGTTCATTAACTAACCCCACTGTGAGGCTGGCATGGGGAAGTAAGCAAGTAATAACCTCCACATTTTCTAATGAGAGAATTAAGAGCTCAGGTAACTCTCCGGAGAGCCTGAGGCAACAGAGCTGAGTCAGGGGCAGAGCCCAGAATGGAGCATGTAAGCACATCACCCACACTCACTCCAGGAACTTGTTTTATTGCCTGGGGCAAATATGAGCCATTTTTCAACAGGCCTCGGATATTCCTGGGTGCACAGACAGTAGAAAACACATCAACAGTTGCAAATTATCCCCCATTATACCATAGAAACTGCTTAAAAGTACCCCCAAAAGCCATCTTTGGCCCAAGTGTTGACCTCTGCATCACCTAATTGTGCCCTGGACTACACTGGCATGGCACAGTCCTGGGTGACTTTCTATCAATATTCTTGGCTGCTTTTCCTTATGTACTTGGTACTTAGGAGTAGTTTACATAAACTTATGTCTTGCCGTAAAATACTCCAGTATTCTCCAGTAAAACCTAATTATTCCCAGTATGAGGTTGTGTGGATTTATTATCTTTGCTATGACAAGTTCATTGTAAAACAGACCCTGATGATATGCCCTGAAAGCCATGTATGCCTTGGTGTCAGAACTCTTCATCCACAGTTATACCTACAACCAAATAGAAATGTTTCACAAAAAACACCAAGAAGAAATTTGTTAGGTCTGACTACAAATCTAAGCTCTGAAAAAGTTTGAATTAAATCAGTGGCTCAGTCTGATTTTTGCAAAAATAGATGACTGCAATAACCTGCTCTCTGCCCCTTATTGGTACGACCACCTGAATTCTCTGCTGTTTGTGTAGAAGCTCTCCCTGTCACACTCCCACTCAAGCCTCAATCTATGAGTGGACATTCTGCAAACCCCTTACCTCTCTTCCCCACAGATCAAACCTCCATCTGCCAATGTTTTATCTTGCAGTATTATACAATGTCTTTTCCAAGGCAAATGATAAACCAGCCTTGGCAGCTCATCACATGGCTGCTTACAAGAATAAGAGAAATGTTGAGTATTTGGCTTATGAAACAAATACAGGAAGAAAATATTTATAACAATGCTACTGTTTAAATAAGAGAGACTGTAATTTACCACAGATGTGACCCTTCCTTCTGAAATGATGGGTTTAAATATGCTGAAATTATGTAATGATATGAAGTAGAATTAACTTAATGAGGCATATATCCAACTTAAATTGTTATTTGCCCCTTTCATCCCCTGCCATTTTGTACCCCAAAATAAGCACAAATCATTCTTCTTTCAAGCACTGTTTGCCAGACTTTTCAGTGCTCAGAAGATTTAAAAACTGGTTTACAGGAAAACATTCATTCATCCGAAAACAGATCTAATGACACACTCGTACACCTTATGACATTTAGCTAAATATTAACTATTAAAGAAGATAAAATAGCACGTAACTCAGACAAGACTTTTAAACTTAGTCACAAAAACTGTAACAAATGTAGAATGTATCTGCATAGAGGGAAGGCTATGTAATGATTTTTTTCCATACAAATAGGAATTGCAGAGAAACAGACTGCAATGCCGAAATCTGAAAGTACTGTAATCACTGTATAAGGAGAATGAAGGCACAATGGGATAGTTAATACGTGACTTGTTACAAGAGTGGGCATGACCTGGCATGGCACTTGAATCAAATGCATTTAATGCTTCAGTTGGTACAGAAGGATGAGACAACAAAATATTCATCCCAAATCCCATTTCAGTTTCTAAAAAAGTATTTCAGTTTTCTGCACTGCAGTAAGAAGATTTTTTTCCTTTTCACCAAAACTGACTGAAGAAACTACAGGAGGCAAAAGACAGTCAACAACGTTCAGCAATGCATTCATTTCCCTTCTTCCTGATCTCTTCTGCAATAAAACTGAGATTATGGGTCATAAACATTTGCAAAACTGAGTGTACATTAGGGAAAAAAAGGTGAATTAGCGACAAATTAAAACACACACTTATTTGCTTCATCAGATTCTGTTTTCTTCTTTTTTAAAAGTTGGTGTTGCATCACTAATACTGCTACGTTTCCTACAGAACAGATTATGTAAAGTGCTCAAAATTTACTTCACTATCTCCATCAAGAGTAACAGTAAAAATCCATGAGCAAACTAGTAATTCCCATCCCACTACTTTGACATATTATTTTGAGTATCTTTTATACTGTTTTACTCAGAAGGAAAATACCTATATATTTTTAAACATTCTTTCAGCATTACTTACCTCCTAACAGAGTATTTTGTGCTAATCTTAGTTGTATGTTGGGAATTCTGTATTACTGATACTCTTTCTTGGTGGGCTGGGTTATCTTAAACAAAATTCCTATTTGGTGGTGGGGTTACATTAATCATACTCCCAACATAGCAGCTCTCCCTTTAAGGAATTTATTAATTTTAATAGTTTGTTCTAATCTGAAGTACCACACCCACCAATTTCTAATTCAAGCTTACACTGGAACTGAAAACCTTTGTGATTTCATGTATAGTGATTGAACTAAAGCCAAGGGGAATAAAACCATTTGGCTTTCACATGAACTCAAAAGAAGAAAGGCTTCTTCAGAAATATAATAACAGAGCACAGCTATTCTAAAAGGAAATTAACGACAGGCATTTATATGATTAGATTTTTTTCCTCTTTCCTTTTTAATGATAGCTAGGGCTCTCTTTCACTCACCCCTTCTAGTCTAATAGCATATAATAAGGAAATTCTTAGCAGGCAAGAACCAGGACTGTAAGAAAAAGGTGTTTCAATGAGACACTAATGAGTGGAATGCGTCAATGACTTTTGCACAAGACCCACCATCTTGTACCTTCCTGCAGCTCTAACACCTTCCTGAAGCTCATTAAAGAAGTACACAGTGTCTGCAGCCCCTTAACTAGTGCTTTCTTTTTCTGGCATGTTAGAGAGATTATTGCCAAGCACATACCACACTGTATGGAGAATTTGTGTGGTCTCATCCAGTCCAGTTTTGAGTATCTCATTCATCTTGGTTGATGTTGAAGAGTCCTGAACCTATATAAAGACCATGTTTATTCAAGGAACTGAGGTTCTGTTCCATCACATCACCTTTCCACCCTTCAGAGCTGGAGTAGAGAACTGTGAGCCATTTCACGCTGCCATATTCAAATGTTGGCAACACTCTGGGCTGTGGCAAGCAGTGCTCAAGGACAGTGACTAGCTTACTTTGCTCTCTTGCTAACATTGTGTTTGACCTGGGTTGACCCGACCAGGGTGACTTAATCATCATAAGCAGAAGGAAACAATTGCAACAAGTGGCAGAGGTAATAAATGGCCTTTCTCAAACCTCTGTGTCTCACGTTCACAACCTTTGGCCTCCCCTAAGCACTCAAACAACTCTGACTGTAGATACCTGTGACATCCAGTAACTTACAGCCATTTACTGTGCACTGTGTACCCTAGAACTGTATATATTTACTACCTACACACTCCCTATGATTCACAACAAACATTCAAGTTATAAATAACTATTTACACTGTGACAATACTCTAGGATCCCTACTGCCTGTTTGTTACAAAGTAAAGTGCCTGCTTTACCTATGGAGTGTGTTTAAACCCTTTTTCCATAAGGTCCATCTTTCTCTCCCCAGTAAGGCAGCTGCAGAGATCACCTGAGACACTAAACCAAACAGACCATGGATGGAATCGTGAGGGAGCTGGAGGAAAAGCACTTTCAGCAAGAGCTGTGACACTAGAAACTGCTTCTGACTTGTTCTCCTAGGAGAAGCAGCATGACAGAATGTTTTGCAAAAGATTTGTGTTTATAAGTGTGGCTCAGTCCAAAATGTCACTCCTTGTCCTTATAACTACTAGACTGCATGCTCAGTGGAGGTATTTTCTAAACTGAAATAAATAGAATCAATACTGACTTAACTGCACTGCCATGCTGCATGAATAAACACACTGCAGGATACTCTTGGCTAGTATTCAAGAGGGATTTTGGTCATTGCTATCTCTGTGCAAACTGCATTTTAAATGGTGTGCTAGCAGTTAAAAAATCCCATTTCTGTCTAACTTTTATCTGCTATTGTTACCAGTAACTCCTAGGATTCCTCAAACAGAGCGAGCTGCATATTTACCATATTTTGTGTATACAGCACAAAGGAAGAAAAAAATTAAGAAAACAGATATTTACAATTGTAAAACCACAAATCTGGATAGGGGTCTAGGGGATAGACATTATAAAAGAACTACTCAATGTATATTTACAAGTTAACTTCAAATCATCTGCATCTCTTGTAAGGATTTCTCCAAGACCAGACTGTTTTTCATGCTGGCTCATCAACTGCTACAGTAAAACAGATTCCTAGACCTTCATTTGGGTTTGTATTTTATATATCCTTTAGAAGATCTCACAAAATGACTGCCAGACGTCTAAACGTGATCACTTCCTATCATCCCAAACAGACAAAGGTTGTTTCAGTTCACTGCTAAGGCAATGAAGCATGTACAGGTCTCATCTGACTACAGAGAGCCTACAATGCCCTGAGGCTGCAGAGTCTGTCAACACAGCTGTCTTGTGTACCAAGACAAATGTCCTGCTGGGCAATCTCTGAATCAAAATGGAAACACATCTTCTGAAATGGATTAGGGGTAAGGACAAGGGCTGTAAATAGGCCAGGCAGCCAGGGAAGTTTGTAAGGTTTTATTAGAGGAGGTTCTATTGGAAACTACCTTGGCCCTGCTACTGTTCAGCGAGTGTAAGTGTTCTTTAGTATTTTATTTCTCTTGTCACCTGTTGCTAACAGAACTGTATGTATAATACCTAACATTTTCTAAGCCTGTCTTGCTTTAGCCACACAAGACCGCAGAGAATATGTACAAAGCTCACAAAGAAGGGAGGAGCAGAGATCTGCACACTAATGGCATAATTAGCTCTTGCCAGAAAAGCAGCTTGCTGCATCAGCACAGAGCAGCTCTCAGCCTCATCCATCCAGCCGAGAGGCAGCGCTGATTTATCCAGGCACAGGGCTGTGCTAGCACAGCAGTTCTGCTCGGGGGACCCTCATGAGTTATCCCTGCATGGCAATATCTCTGCACAGCAGTGCACATACTGCTCCTTCTCAACTTGGGGAGGACAACCCCTTCAGAATTTCCCACTGTCACTGCTGAATAAGAGATGAGTAAGGACACTTTCACAGAAATGTGACACTGTCACATCAGTGACTGAAAGGTCTCCAAGCCCTCTCTAAACCTGTGACCCAGTAGCTACCTTATCCTCCCTTTGAGGTATAACTGACATTATGGATAGAGTTATATGTGTATGGAGACTGCAATCAGTGGCAAAATTTCTGGAGCTTGGTTTAGGAACTTGTCTGTCCTGACACACTGCAGCAGAAGCAAACTGGAGCAATCCTGTCTCCCAGTCTTTGACTCCAATCACTGGACAAGACATTCTCCTGAATTTAAATCCTGAGGGCTAAACATTTCCAAATAAATTCCTGTTAATGCACATCACTTTAAAGCCAAATTAGTCTGGGTGACACAGTTCAAATATTAAGTTCTGCAGGTTTACTTCTCTAATCTCTCTTC
>VXBZ01011555.1:306-22311 GCA_013399135.1 Heliornis fulica | reverse complement strand
CCCCCCCTTCTTTAATTTCCTGGTCATCTGTGGCTTAGAAAATGATTGATTCAGTAGCTACCTACTCCCATACCTGGACTTTATTTAAACAAAGTCACAAAAGCTATTAATCTTCTCCTACATTTACTGCTTCCTATGGTCATGCTTTTTGTAGTTTAATCATAACTGAGACTCGCACACTGACATCTCAGCCTGTACATTGCACTGAATAAGAAAAAAAAAACAAAAACATTTTAGGTTAAAGGCTTGCCCAGACATCTAATATTATATAAAAAAAAATCTGAAATTTTCCTTTGCTCTGAGTCACTGATAAAAAATTTACTTCATGGAACATCTGATGCAAGGAGAGAAAGAAAAATAAAGAAAAACAGCCGCTTAAATCAGGATCTCTACAAGCACTGGCAGGGAGCAAGGGCACATTTCTGTCTCTGTGCCTTGTCTCTCTCAATTAAACCACTCAAAAGGCCAGCAACGGTCTGTGACACTGCAGCAGGGACTGTCTTGCAGGCAGAGGTGGTAAGGGCCCAACACTGGTGATTAGGTGCTACTTTTCATTTCCAAGGAAATTACAAGCAGCACATGAACAGCAAAATTCCCACTTCCCCCTGCCTGCAGTGCAGGACAGGCTGGTTTCAGCCCACTCATGTTAAGTGATTTAGCTATTTCTAAAACAACTCTATAGCTAAGCACAGAATTTAATTTTTACAGTTCATTGTATTCACAGACAGGGAGTGATGTGCCCCACTAAATGAGATTTTATGCCATGGCTTGGGCAGTTTTGGGTTAATATGAAGCTGGAGCTCAAAGTCATTAGAATGATATAATTGTTTTCTAACAACTGAGTCATTTGTATTAGAATTTCTAGAAATGTACAGAAAAATCTACCAAAACATTGTTTACTAGATCTGTTTTTTGTACAAAGACAACATTAACTGTAGTTAAGAAGATAAATCAGTTGGTTTTGGACCACACATGCTCTTCAGACATGGAAAAAATTGGCAGAACAGACTTTCACATCTATTTTTATTCACAGACCACAAGATGAAAAGAAGCTCTCCTCCTCCTTCAGTTTTGAATGAGCTTCTCAACTCTAAATTACCTAGTTTCTGAAGTCAGTCAACTAAAATGGAGTTGTTCAATCTAAAAAAGTCAGTGCTTAGTTAGAGACCTTCATCAACTCAGTGGTTTTACTTTCTTTTAAACATTGGCAGGGAAAAGCATACTGCCTGCCTCTTTAATTTCATGTAAGTTATTTTATTAGACTATGTGAAGCTTAGCTCTTAGTACAGATGGTCATAAATGCACATTAAATCGCAGTGTTTTATTTTAAACCATTTAATTTAACTTAATAAAATATTAATAATTGGAATAATATTTTATCAATCCTGCTCCAGTGGCTTTTGGTTTTGCAGTCGAAAAATCAGGCTTGCCAGTTAATTAATTCTTATGATTGATTGTAGTTATCATCATCATAGATTTTTAAAGCCAGCAGGGACCACTGTGGTCATTATTCTAACATGCTACCTAACAGCTCAACAGACCTTACCCGAAAAAACTTCCCCATGCTGATCTTCCTGTCTATCATGTCATCTCACAGAGAATGCAAATAGCTCAAGCATCTTAAGCATCTATTTCTAGGCCTTCTTGCTACATTCTTCATCATGCTGGTGACCATCTCCTAAGTATTTTCCAAACATCAACATCCTTTTGTAAATGTAAAATTTATACCAAGATACTGAACTAGAACAAAAGACTCTCAAACATTATGTGAAGAGGGAATAACATCTTCTATCTGTTATTCCCTTGCTCACCTAGACCCATTCACATGCTCTGTGCTAGCTATGGCACTGGGAGCTGCTTTTTGGCTGTCTGCAGTCACTTCCTCAGAGCTTCCTAGTGTTGCTTCATACATCTGGGAATACTTCAATGCCTAGTTTTTAGAAAAGAGTTAATTTGTATTTGACTGTAAATGGCTATATATAATTGTGGATACAGCCACTTTCTCACCCTAGTTCTTGCTGATTCTAGCTCATCACACTATTAATAGGTTCTCACCTTTGAAAGCTGGGAAATACACATGCAGGGGTGAAGGGATCTATTCAACTGACACAGGACAATACTCACAAGCTAGGCTTGGCTTAAAACAAAGGCATCTTGGCTGTCATTTCCAGGTTCAGGTTACCGAATACACTGCCTCAAGCAAACGAGCGTGTAATAATCAGTTCAACCCCTTCATCTGTTTAAATGCTGATGAAGAGTAAGAATAAACAGTGCAAAGGTGCAGAATCAGCAAACTGTACAGGTATTTTCTGCATCTGTGTGTTCATTTTACTGGTACAATAAAGAACTGATACCCTTGCATTTGCTCACAGGTTCTGCTGAGAGAGCAAAAAAAGCCATTGGTCGTTAACTTTCCACCAGTGAACCAAAGCATGTGAACTCACTCATATGGATTCAGTATTTGCCCTTGAACTGGTGCAGGCTGCATTTGGCACTCTGCTTTTAGATCAATATATAACCCAAGCGTAATCTTATCTGGCAGGAACAGGGCTATTGGGGGGAGGAGGGGAACACAGCCTCTAGAGGTGAAGAGAGCAGCTCTTCTAAATGTTAATGGGTTAAGAATAGAAAGGTCAAATGCCTGCCTTATCAGAAGGCCCCATGTGCAAACAGGCACCAAGCTGCAGCAGTCGAAGCGCAAGGCAGGTATAAATGTCAGGAGTTAGTTACTGTAGCTGTAAACACTAGAAGCAGGATGGCAGACAGAACTGGGAAACCTCCCAAGACACTCCTGGTTAATACAGGTCACTGGGAAAGTCCAACTGCCAAGACTGGCTGGAGATTACTCGAGTAATATAGCTGCTGTGGAGGCAGAGATCACTCGTGAGCTGTGTGAAGGCCTCAGCAAGGGTGCTGTGGAAGAACACTGCGTGAGTCAACAGAATGAGCCACTGCAGCAGAGGGTAGAGAACATGTCTATCAAACATCCTGTGCTGGCAGAGCACTGCTCTAGACTGCTCTTGCAAGAGCATATCTCTTCTGGAATAAGGATATAGGAGGATCGAGGCAGCAAGTCCTTCCTTACCCCCTTGTAAATACTAGATAGCACTAAACATAGCAGAAACTGTATGAGGACTGTATGAAATGTCTTCAACTCTGCATTACAGTACCTCTTTGAGCATAACACATAAAGAGTTAGGATGGAGTAAGAGATGAAGCAGCACAGGAAAAAATATATCTCCCTTAAATACCAATACATTTTTAGCCCTGCTCTAATTAATCTTCTTAGTGGCATCCAAGGAAAGAGGCCATTACACTGAACAGTAATCTTGCAGATACAAGCAAACAATGTAAAGAAGCAATAAAGTGTACCAACACACACTGGTGTGTAGTTGCTCTGTTCTGAGTAATATTGTGTAGATCTGTATCACTTACCAGTGCTTTCTGTCTAGCATCTTTTGCCCACAGTAAGTTGTCAATGAAATGAATCAACCAAATCCAGTTCTCAGAAAAGATCAGCAGTGAGTAGTCACGCTTGAGATTGCTGTTCCTTCTCCTGGCACAGGGATTTCCCCGGGAGACTGCTACCTGAGTTTGGGAAAGATACAGGATAGCTACCTGGCACAGTTCCTTCCTTACTGCAGGACAAAGAGCACCATTCTTGTCAGCCTGTTTTTCAGTTCTCAACAACTATCAGAGATAGGGTTAATAACCAGTTAAAACACTATGGAGGAATTATAACTACAAACAAAGCAAGATTAAATATATTTTATCACACAAAAGGGATAAGCAGGGTTTGTGCTCATAGCTCAGAGATCATATTCTAAACATTAAATAGCTCCTTTAATTGGTAAAGACAGGGTTACACTTAAAAATAAAAATTTAATGCACCCATATAAAGCCATTGCTCCCAGAAAGACAATTTTTGTTTAGCTTCTTCACATTTCTTTCACGAAGTGACTAGTCTGCAATTACCTGGGATGGCCTCTAACCCCAGCCAGAGGGAAGAACATCATAACTGACTCAAATTTGCAGGCTGCATCCTTTATGCTCCCAAATGGGCACAAATGGCTTATTTTGTACACTAGCATTACTCGGCATCTGCTTATCCCCCAGTCTTCTGCAGGCATCTGTTCATGTGCTGACAAACGTGCACTGCTCGTCTGCATTACCAACTGCATTCTCGGCCTAGAAACTCTGAGTTCATTCATTTCAAAGAGCACAAAAACCCGGCAGCAGACAGTTTTCCTACACATGGCATTATTGAGTGCTATCACCAGTTGCTGTTTTAACCCAGAAACTACTGTATCTTCAGTGACAGCTCTGATATGCTAATGATTCAATATTTTTTCTGAACTCTTTTGCAGAAGAAAAAGGCTTTATAAAAATATAGGATTTTGCCCTTTTTATTCATAGAAAGAATGACCAAACTATTTTATCCTATGTCAGATCCTAAAAGCTTCACATGACTGACAGCCTCAGGAGATACAATATACATTCCAGAGAAATACTGTAGGAGAGAGAGTCTTTTCCATCTTGAGCTAAGAGTTTAATTCAACTTGTTCAATGTCAGGAGTAAAGAATACAATTCCAGCAACACAGAGGCATTTTCTGAGTTGTTACAAATTTAAACGAGATAATTCATCATCACTGGATGAAGTTACAGAGATTCTCCTACAACCCCTTCTGTTTCATTATGTAGAAGGCAATTTTCAAAATGCTGCCTCAGCTTGGATGTTTATTGTGTGTACGTGTCTGCCTGCTACAAGTCCTCTTTATGCCTCTCATTCTGACATGCACTGTTGTTTTTTTGGCTCTCAGTCACAAATGCCAACAGAGTAAGAGCATGAAGTTATTACAGAAATACCAATGTTCTTTATCCCTGTTTAACATGTTCATATTTCCAAAGATGATTATGTGATCCCACTTATTGCAGCTGAAACTGCTTAAAGACTCAAAGGCATCGGACATCTAAAATATACAGCCTAACACAGCATTAAAAGCAAGACCATATGCAATTTTCTGACCTGGATTATTTCTATGCTGTCATCATTTTGAGGCATTTGATATGCTGCTCTTGGGTTTAAACCAAATTATGTCATTTAAATTTTTACCATAATAAACCTTCTCAACAGACTTTGCATTTTCATTATTCTGTCCGTGTAAGCCACAAGGATATTTTTCCTCCCTAAATGTCCATTCTGCAGGCAATGGTTGTGAAACTCCATTATTTCCAGGAATCGCTGGCAACCTATTGCTGTCTGTTCTTCTCAGTATTGCCTGTATTTTCCTTGTTCAGCTTTAAAAGCCAAACTTGGTTTGCAAAAATGTCTGGTTGCTTGATGCCAGAACTGAATAAAGTCTAGAGCAGGACAGAATTAGATGGTTTGACTATGCTGAAAAGCCATTAACTCACATTAAAGTCTATAAAACAACAAGAGCATAAAAATGGAAATAGATTCTCAGCCTTAAATTCTGTTACTCAGAAATTTTCCTAGACATTCCCAATAGCCTTTCTAAGCCCCATCACCTTTACCTGATCTCTACTGTCAAAACAGCAGAGATTTTAAAGTATAAGTACTTGGATTTTCATTACTTAGTAATGTCAAAATAATCTGTAAAGAAAGGTAGCCTCAATTTTCAACATGTGTGATGTCTGTCACAATCTGGTCTTCAACAGGCAGTGGTAGAGAACACAGGTATCTACTCTCAGTAGAGTACACTCTAGCATATATGGTCAAGAAAGCTGTTAGATGTAACAGTCATTTTTTTCATCCATCATGATACTCCAGAAGTTATAATGGAAAATTCTCCACCTAAGTGTTATCTGCAAGACCACACTGTGATCTCTGCCACACATGGCAGCAGCATCAGAGAAAGCAAGGGAATTACTCCAAATTTACTTTGGCAAGACCAAAATTAGAATCTGATTATATCCAAACAAAAAGCAAACAATGCTACAGGCTATAAGAACAATCATCAGTAGATGGGGTGGAAAACCAGGGAAGATCTCTCTGATTCTGATGCACTTCAGAGACTGAAAAGATTCTAGCCTTATTGTTCCTCCTCTCCAAAATATCCTGGACTTCATTCTGTGTTCCCAAGGCACTCCAGACATACAGCTCTAAAATCATATCTCACAAATTCACAACTGACCAAGCTTCTTCAGCTAAATGTTCTCTTGCATTCACTTTGGGAAAGCCATAATACACGGAGCAATGTCTGAGGCCTGTTTCTGAGAAGAGGAAATCGACCATACACAATGTCAACCGAGTTCATTCCTAAATGCAAACCACATTGGGCTGTCGAGCATAATAATAAAAACCTGCTGACCTAGTTTCCTGCAGAACAAAATCCTATGTCTTCCCTCCTCCTGTGCCAAAGCTAAATCAGATCTCTTTCTTTGGAGAAAGATATTAACCCTTTGACTAGCACGGAAAACCCTAATAATGATCCTTAATGCTTACACAGCATTTCACACCATGAGAATAGTATAGAAATGGTAATTGGTCCATCCCCACAGCTCTGCAAAAAGGCAGGATTATGAGAGGATGAAAGTAAAATAAGGTCAGAGACCTTAGCAAAGCTCTGCAGAGAACTTTAAAATTTCACTTCCTTCCAAAGGCTTTTGAAACATGAAGCTCCCTTCTCAACCACTTTGCTTGGTGACCCTTCTACATTTGCTCTATGCAAATATAAAACCTTCATTCATGATGTGGCAAAAAAAACCCTCAAAACAGCACAGCTCAGCTTTTTGAAAAACTGCATCAAACCACTCCAGAAAAGACTATTGTTCTTCCCAAATTTTGCAATGTCAACTTGCAAGTCCATTTCTGGTAGATGAGAACTGACTGTATTTGCTCCAAGTGTTTAGTGAAAGCATTCGCTTTCAATGGCTTCACTTCCTCGGTGATGCAATGCTCCTTTTGAAGGGATGCCCGGGGGAACTTCAGAACGGACACAATGCAAAAATATCAGGGCATGTCACAACAAACTCAGCCAAAAGAATACAAGTGGGAATTCTCTTGCTGTGGGGTTGCTTCAAAAGGTGGCCCTGGACTGTGCTGTTGCAGAGCAGCACCCTACTGCAATCTAGAAGCACTGGGGGAACCTCAGATTCTAGATGGCTGAGAACCTTTTTGCTGGCTCACACTGTTCCTGTCAGCTCCAGAAGCTTTCAATCATCTGTCAAATGGGGCTTTATGAATGGAAAGAGTGAAGATAACAAATGCTGTGCCTAACTGCTAAAGAGCTTTATGAGCAGCCTTCTACAATGAGGTGGCCAAAGGGCAGCCTGCAATGGCTATCTGCAGTGCAGCCAGAGCTTTCACCATCATTATAAGACCTTGCAATAAATACAGTTTCATCATGCATTGCTCTCTTATGAGCTGCAATAGCTTTACCTATATCCAGACATTACCCCAGGACCTGAAACCTCTCCACGACCACATGCTCCACTGGCATCTGTCTCTCAAGATACAAGAAGTTCCTGACAAGCTGTCAAACAGACACCTCTGCATGGCAAAGTTTGAGAGCCACTGCTACACCAAGTAGCACAGTTTACTAACATATCACTGGGGAATAGACAGAAACAGGGAAGTGACAGCTAACAGGTATGCCAGCAGTGCCATTTCACCTGCAAAGTTACTGTCTCTGTCACTTTGACAATCTGCAGGGGAGCTGTGAGTAGAGGCTTACAGAGCAAAGACAGCACTTAACATAGCATACCCTTCAGGGAGTCTGAAAGTGAAAAGCAAAGCACCTGGATTAGATAGCACTGCAAAGGTTGGCATGTCTGTTCTCTGGATGCTGCCTCTTCACAGAACTACATAAAAGCCTCTGCTCCAGCTATGAAATGAGAAAGACAATAGTCCAAGTTCTCACAGACTTACTACTAACATTATCAGAGAAAGAAATGTGATGATGGGAAAAAACCCATCTTATTCATTGTATCTGGTCCCTGAGGGATTATGAGTTGTATATGCTTATTTTATTGACACAAACACGCTTTAACTTCTATTGTTTTGCAGAGGAAGAGCAGGCTGAATTCAATTCTGGCTCACATATCATCTGCAACTCCAGCCAAATCCCAGCTACACAACTTTTATTAGTGGGAGGATGTCAGAGGCAAAAGACACAGCTGGATATTCAGATCCCAGACTGAGTTTTGCTGTGCTGGCAGTTAGACAAACCAGCTTTTGATTTGTATGTAAACAGAGCCAATCTGAACTGGAAGGTCATTAAGAGAAAACATTTTACACAACATCCATTGTACAGTTGCTTTTCCAACTTTCCCCATACTAATGTTTTTTGGGTTTTTTTGGTTTTTTTTTAAACAAGGCTTTGTCTTCTTTTGCTGAGTATTTCTGGTCTGACTGAAGTCAATGGTCAACCTTCACTGATTTTGATGGGAACAGAAGGTGGCTCTGAGGAAGGAAAAAACACACCGACAAAAGTTGTGCAAGAGCTTACAGCTCCAGTTCTACCATCTATGTGGAAGAATTGGGTTGATGTAAACCCAAAACCATGTTGTTTAGAACCACACGATTTGTAAGTCTACATTCTCACAAAAAAATCACTGAACCTTTAAAACATCTGTAGTCCAAACATTGTTACTCCTATAAAAAATAAAATAATTCAATAAATATAAAAGTAACTAAGCACTTTTTTATTACTCAGGAGTGATGGAGTAATGCCAATTAGTTTTGGTTTTTTCTTTCCTATCCTGACACTGGCTCTTCTATAAGACAGAAAAGTCCCCAATGGATGCTCTGCAATTATTTTTAAGGGGAGGCCAAGGACACTCTGCTTCTCACCAGTTCACCAATATTGCTGGCATTCAGCAAGACTGCATATTGTAGCATTCAAAGTGGGCTGACAGCCTTTAACATTAATGTTATGCTTTGCAATTGGAAACTTTCTGTCATTAATGAGGCCAATAAAGGTCTTGCTCCCAATGCTCAGATATTGATTATTCCGTAATTTTTCTAGTGACCAACCAACCTGGCAGTTAGATGAAGGGAACAAAAATAAATCAACAACTGGTTTTCATATCCTGAGGCCCCTGGACACACTGAAACTTCTTGTCTCCCAGAGGCTGTGGCAACTTCAGGGGAAGTTACTGCAATTACCTCCAACTACCTGCAGGAGCTACTTACTAAATGTAGGAACCTGACCTTTAGGAACTGATGACACTGGACTTATCTAGACTAAATCCCAAAAGAATTTGACTAAGAGAGGCTGCAAATCCCCTTCCTCTCTTTTCCAGCACAGTAATTACCTGACATGCAGAAAATGCAACTCTATTGCAGACACAATGGGATGATGTTTCCAACCCATGTCATAGCCTCAGATACTACAGCTTTATTTTAACTGAGACACTCCACATTTTGTACTGCAGCTACATTTAAAATAAGATTATGAAAACACACAAAGAAACAAAACAGTTCTTGTGAACAAACCGTTAATGCCCAATCCATTACTGAAAGAAGGCTTTCAAGAGTGTTTCCAGTAGAAATAGGAATAGATTTTCCCTGAGTAAGCTGGAAGGAATACAGATTCAAAAGCTTTAGCTGAATCCCCAGTAGATTTTTTGTTTGTTTGTTTGCTCCTCTTTAACTTACCGTGACTATTTGATATAACTGTCATTCTTTAAGGAAAAGTGTTGACCGATTTCTCTGATAAGAGATCTCAGTCTGCCTACAATTAACAGCAAGGCATTTGCAGCTGCAGGTTGAAATGAGCAACTAACGGCGATGTTGCTGGGCTATCAAAGCAGGGACCCTTCTGGCGGCAAAGGGGAAACGCCTGTCATTCTCCTTAGTTCCTCGGGGTGTCTGTTGGCAAAACATCCTGTATTGTTCCACTGTGAAACTAGCAAAATTAATAGGTTGTTATAGATTGTCATAGTTTGCCATGTTTAAAAGGGGACTCTTTGGTGTAGCTGTTGAAAATATCTCTAATCTATAGCTTACCAGAATAATTAAAGTCCATTCAAAATATTTTTATATCAAACCCTGATTTTTATCCTGGAAACCATCAAACCCAAAGGCACTTCCTTCAGCATGGACTCAAGTGCTCTAGTTACAGAGTCCTGCAGGCAGCAAATGTGGTTGTTTTACTGGGAGAGGCAAAGCAGGGACATGAACAATCTGCAAATTCAGGATGGATCATTGAGACTTTCTTTGCTCCAAAGAACATGCCTGCTGTTAACATATGGGGGGACTTTAAAAGACACTAAAGAAAGAGCAGCAGAAGACATTTCTGAATGTGAGGACTAAGACAGGATTAAAAAAAAAAAGACAAAAAGAAAAACATTTCTAATGGATTTCTCTTTTCTAGTGTGTTTCCCTGTCTTCAGCTATTATGCACAGCCTTATTTCTTTTCTTGCTATCATCTTACCAGTGCTGGTTTGTTTTAAGTTGGATCAAACCTGCATTACTTTCAGGGGATGACTGAGATCCCAGTTCTCATCTTTCATGTTTTGAGATCAGTATTTCCTAATTTTTATTCTGCTAAAATAATCTTGAGCATTAAAGGTAAAAATATCAATGCTTAATATTTTGATTTGTTTTCCATAAAGACATTCTGTCCTTTAGTAGTATTCCTTCACTTCCCCCCTGGCTTCTCTAGCCAGACTATTGCTCTTAATCAAACCCTGCTGTGACTTCACTGATGTGGTTTGACAGGTCTCTGTTGACATCTGAAGGATGATCCTTGAATGTTTTGAAAAGGACCATTGCTCTACAGAGGTAATCTGGGGGACATGCCCCCTTAGCACTGAAAAGATCATTTTCCCTTTCACCACATACCCTTCCCTCTTTTTTTTTATGGAAAGGAAGTTAATTATGCCAGAAAGCTGAGAAAGGACCTGATTCACAGTTGCCCCAGGGAAGCAAAAGGGCAGATCTCCTCATTGGGGAAAATATCTAACTCAGGACAAAAAAGACAAACCTAACTCACTGCAATACAAGCCTTTGCTTCAGAAAGCAGCTTTGCTGGAGGGCAAAGAGACATCTCAGTCCCCAGAAAAATTCCATCTTAAATTATTGCTCAGCACAGCAGTTATAGAAACAGAAGCCAGCAGGAGACTTTGATGTAATCCTTTTTATAAAGTGTTCTGATGTCCTAAAATACCAGTATGAGCTTCCATGTGGTAAGCATTTTTGAAACATAAATAAAAATAGGTGGCCAATATTTTTTTGTCTTCTCAGAAAGAAAACAATATAAATTGCATGAACTATACCAAACAGGAGTGACATTTTGCTACAGTGATTACATAAACATTGAGATATCCACTTGACTGACAACTGGAATGGTAAAGTGTGTCAGGATGATTATCAGTATGTTTGACTGATTCAGAAGATGTAGGTTGATTGCCCTGTAATACATGCTGAATGTGTGACCAATTTACATCCTAGATTTTCTGATTCCACAGATGCCATTCTTAATTAAAGAAAATTCTGCAGAAGGATAAAGACCTTTTACAGCATTGCTAGGATAAGTAAGATGAAGAGGATCACATCACTCACTACTGAAATATGCAGCTCTTCTAGAATAAAGCATGGCAGCAGTTTAATGAGCACACAGATCGGTTCTTCAGAATTAGGAATAAAATGTCAAACTATAATACCATGAGGAACTTAGGAAGACAAAATGTAACTCATTAACACCATTTTCCCCCAGCAGAATCAAAACTATTAAATACTGTTATAAAAATATGAAATATGAGAACAGAGAAGGAAGAAACATCAGAGAATAATATCACTTCTCTGATCAGAAACATGTAAGGTAAATATATTTTAAAAAATCCTATTCAATGAGATGACACAGGTCTGTAAATGAGTGAGCCAGAAACTGGTATGAAATCTCTGACAGCTTTGCCACCAGATTTCATGAGGCCAGGATTTTCTCTCTATTACTCATGGTGCCCTCGGTTTTCAGGCAAACTTCCTTAATTGCAGTACATATTTTCACTATATAGCTTTCATCTTAGACTTTCATGCATTCAGCACCTTGTATTCAAATCAATAAAGCCATCAACAAGCCACCTAGGTATAGTAAAACCAAACTGGATCAATAGGATATACTTCTTAACTATACATATGTTTCTAAATTCTAATTAAAAAGGTTCAAATTTCCAGTTAAATAATTCATTCTCTGAGGGGTCTGAGGTTTTTTTATATCTTTCTGATCATCACATCAGGCACACGCACTATTTATTTAAGGATGTATTTTTCCCATGAAGGTACAGACTCACTTCTCTGATATGGGGAGCCTGTGGAAGGAAGTTTATTTGGAGTTAAATATAATGAAGTGCAATAAGGCCTATTTACCTCAGAGGAGGAAAAAAACCAAGCCAAACAGCAAACAATATATGGAGAAAAAAAAATAAGCCTTTCTGCAGCCTCATAAAAGCCTTGCAGACAGTCTGTGATTCGGCATGGGCAAATGTCCTCTCTCCTGTGCACTGTCTAATCAGAGCCCTTTTGCACTTCAGTAAGGTAATAATAATTTAAAAAGTGAATGGAGTGCTATTTCCATAGAAACTTGGAAATAGATTTAACATTATTTGCAGCAAGCTTTTGTACTGTGAGTGGAAAATTTTCTAGTTTACACAAATCTTGGCTATTATTTTCTTTGCAGTGTAAAGATGGGCCAAGTATTTTCTGTCATATTAACAATTCAAATAATCAGGTTTAGTTTCTGTCCAGTACAACCATGCACAAAGGCTTCAGAAGGTGCAGCAGAATCCTTAGTATTTATCTTTCCATGAACCCAAAACAGATACTAGAAAAAAAAAAATTGGGCTTTCTTTGTGCTTATGTGCTTCAGAAAGTGAAAACAGCTTAGAAAACATCTCTTGTTTATATGTAATGTTGCAGATTAGTATGCAGACAGAGCACTGGCAGATCTGCTCCATGTTAATGGGAGCTTAACTAACTCTTAATATAGATCAATTAGATACTAACTCCTGGTTTTCCATATACCAGGAGAGAGAGCTCTCTAACTCAGGAGCATTTATTCACAGATTAATTACTTCGAGATCACTTTCTCAGCTATAAGTAAACTCCTAGTCAAGTACATTTACCAGTCCCAAACCATGGCAATGACTTGTGATAACTGGTTTTGGAGACTAGAGCATTTTCATCACATCATGTTCTCCAGATCAGAGAGAGCAGCAACCAAGAAAATGTGTAGCAGTGCCACATCAAAGAACAGCACCCAAAGCAGTGCTGACACAAACATTTCTCGTCACATTGTTACTGAATCATTCTTTTCAGCATGTTCTAAAGAAAATAGAAAACATGGCCATGATTTATGATAATGCAAGACTCACTTTTTACTTGTTTAGCTCTCCTCTTGCAAAGGTGAGCTTTGCCTTTGCCACACATCTGAAGTACAAATCAGTTACTCAGACTTGTTCTCAAGATGGAGGGAGTTCTCCCCTGCTCAGCAAGCACTCATGTCCTTTAAGTGGATCATCTGCACTTACATTACCAGAGAAATTTAAACTTCCAACTTAATATTGTAGCAAAGTAACACATGCCTAAAGCACAACAGAACTTTTGGTGAAAACAGATAATCCTTTTTGTTTGCAGTGCAACCAAGTGCTGTAAATTAGACCTTTCTGCTACCACAGAAATCTTCAGCATCTGAATTATCTGCTATTTTAGATTTACCATTGTAGCAGATTTTTCAGCTGAGCTAGTCTGTGTGAAGCTAACTGGGGAAATAGCTATACCACTTATATTTCAGCTGTGCTCATTTTGCCTTCACTGCAGACCTGCAGAACTGTACCAGTCTTGCTGAAAACTAAGCTGGTATGAAACAAATGATCTCTCATTTTCACAGCTACAAGAAAATCCATTGTTGCAGCATGTAAGATTAAAAAAAAAAAAAGGAACCAGAAGCACAGTGTTTAGATTACTATTTATATCATTAATGAAGTGACTTTCACTTTTCAGTTTCAGACTTCCCTCCCTTGCTACTCCTCCATCACCCAGCAGCAGGATTAATTGAGACAGCACAGAAATTAATTTAGAACAGCACAAGTCCTAGTCCTGAGTGGTTCCATATATTAAGCCCAGAGTGGGAAGGGCAACCAAAGTGCACTGTAAAACACGTCTCCTTCAAAGCAGCTGTTAGTGTTGGAGCTATAATAATTGCATGGCACCCCAGAGGACACCTCTGCAAATCTGGTGCCTGAGCTGTACTCACAAGTAGGAAGAGTCCAGTGGTCTAGTCTAAAATACTCTGGAACAGGTTGTCTGCATGCCCAACTGCTCATGTGCAGTAACTGGGTGCTGCAGAATCATGCATGCTCCTTTCCACTCCTAGACATACCTCTACAGCAAAGAACTCTTCTGTGGGAGATTCATGTGGATCTCAAGTCTCTAGGGCTGAAACATGGGTACAGCCTGGGACCATATTTGTGCAGAACATTTGAGTTGTCTTTAACTGAAGGAACAAACAGTGACATCAAACACCTGCAAAAGAATGAGTGCAAAGCAGTTTTCTGGAAGAGAATGAACTAGCTCTGCCCTAGGAAACCTGGCTACACTTGAGAGAGTCATTGTTTAAGGCAAGGGAATGCTTAATAAGGATTTGGTCTTTAATACAGATTTCATCATAGGCTGACTGATTGAAGCTTTCTCTTTACAAGTTCACAAGCAACACAAAATGTCCTGTTGGTTTTATATTTGCCTGGCCAACTGAGATTACAGACCAAGTCAATCACCTTCTTTTTCAGATTTATTTCCCCTTTTACATCTTGAAAATTCTACTCATTTTCTTGTAGATCATACAAAGAAAGAGGAAGCAGCATGACTCAGCTCCACACTACAATGGTTGGAGCAGATCCAGACCTAGCAATCCTTTGGGCTGTCCTTACCAATACAAATCTGCAGCTTGGATAATGTAAAGCATCCAGTGTTTGTACAAGAAATGTTAGATGGGCAGCATGCCAGCAGCAGTCCTTAAGCAATGTGCTAGTTCTTTACATTGACAGAAAACAATCCGAGCTATTTGTCTGAAATGGCCCTCACCTTCCTAGAGAGCAAAACCAAGTATTACTTGCAAAATGCAGTCCTCTGGACTGTGTACACTGGGGGATGACTGACAGTGTCAGGAAACTTGCATCACATACTAACCAACCTCACACCGCGTTAGGATGAACAGTCAGTATGCTGCTGGGCTCTGTGCTACTTTCAAAAGATGGTTCATTGAGCAGACTTTACAGTTTGTGAAGCTTAGCAGCTTTTTTCCTTATCCCTCCCCAGTATGTTTTGGCCATTGTCATATGACTGTACTACAGAACTTATCCAAAGTTATCCAGGTTACCCAAAGTTATCCAAAACCAG
Source organism: Heliornis fulica (assembly GCA_013399135.1). NCBI lineage: Eukaryota > Metazoa > Chordata > Aves > Gruiformes > Heliornithidae > Heliornis > Heliornis fulica. The sequence goes on along the minus strand of VXBZ01011555.1, from coordinate 6,948 downwards.
TTCACGAGAAGTGAGCGGAAACATCTCTCTTCATTCCAAAGGAAAAACAACTCCTATGCTGTTTTTGTAAGAGAGCTGAAAACTTGGAGAGAAACCTAAATCTAAAAAAAGAACTCGAGAAGATTCATATTCTGGACTGTGGTTTTTGTTGCCTTAGCTCAAGGGAAAATATGTTCATGGGAAAAGGGCCTGCCTAGAGCCAGGCTTTTTCCAACTCTGACTTTTCTAGTTGGCATGGCTTTAAGGCAGTATGTTGCTGTTAACATTTTTTCTTCATAAACAAAAATATTATTTATGGATTATATCATAGCTGCTTACAATTGAAACAACCACTTGCATAATGTTTCCTAGCAATCAGTATCTAGTTCAGCTCTTACCAACTCTAGGTAGACGGTGACTGGGAAATTTAAGAGGCCTTTACATTGTTAGCTCTGAGTTTCACTAATTCAAAGTATTAAATGACCTTCCCAGAAGTGAGCTCCTGAATTAATCCCAAAACAAAGAAGTGTCTGCATTATCAACTAAAGAATACATCACACCTTAGAAAACCAGAAATCGTGTGCAGCTTCACTTGAACGACTCTTACTGTCATGTTGTTATGGACTATCTCTAACACAGCAATTCACTTCTGGCTTTAGCCAGCACTCAACCAGATTATAAACATAACAGAATTCTGCTCTAACCCTGTAAAGACAATCTGTAATTGTGTAACACTATAACAAGCCTAACAAAATGTGGTCATGCTGCCCAAACACAGTGTGTCAGGCTACAACAAGTATAGTTATCGTTACTCTAAATGCTGTACCAACCCAGCCCAACCTGGGGATAAAGATCCTCATTATACACCTGAATTGGCTTCTGTATTAACTAGATTTATATTAGGAATTAAGAAAAATATCTAATATAGTCTCTTTTTTATCAGATTTTTCAAGACTTTTCAAGTTTTCACTGAACTTTAAAGTGAACTTCAGCCCCTATTTAAAAAATACAATGAAATTATTCTGTGAATGAAAAACAGTTACCTGTGATCAACAATTGTTACATCGGAAGCAGGAATCCCCAGAAGAAAACAACTCTGTTCCAGTTCTTTCTTACGAATCTCCCCTTGATTGTAGTAGTTTCCTGAAAAAGGCAAACACAGCAATAATGTCTAATTTAGTTTACGTTAGTTTGAAATAAATTTCTTTTTATTTTCTCCAAGCATTAAGCATGAGGTTCACACATTAAATAAAAGGTCGGAAATTGAGGAACAGATCCATTGCAGGGAGCAAACCCCATAGCTTTGACCTGAGCAACACGTGGCTTTGCTGAGGGTAAAATGCTCAGGTGAACATTCTGCCCAACTTGACTACATTCCTCATGTTTATAACACAGGAGATGTTACAAACAATTCTGGAATGACCTGCTTGGGAAACAGCTTCCAACAACCAGTTTAATTAGCAGGTGTCTTTTTCCTTGAAACATCAACATTTTTCTGAGATTTTTGTTTGGGCTGTTTTATTTTGGTATATGCCTAATTCACTTTTCAACACTGGTAAATTTTTAGCAAGATTTAATATCTCTTTTGGTGAATTCTATAGGCTGGCCACGGAGGGTGAGGGCGGGGAGAGGAGTCTTCTAATATGTGTGTACATGGACTAACTGCTTACACATTATCTGAATGGAACTCACCCATACACTAAAAAACAATTGAGCAAGATCTTTTCATAAACACAGGAGAAACTGCCTTTGCAGTGAGGTGACTAAAAGTTCTTACTGCTGGCAAATTTCCAGGTTGTCTCTGAGAAAGAGGTTAGTGGAATCTTAGTCCACCTTTTTAAAAACAAGAATTCACAACAAATCAGTAATAATTAATCTCCCTAGGAAGTGCCAAGAGTCACTACCCCTTCACTATTAGATGTGCTGCCATGAACTCCCTCCTGTACCTCTGGGCATAGGCCCACAGAGCCAAGTCCAAAGTCCTCGCAACAGAATTGTTAATAACACGTGGAAAGCCTGGGTATTCTTTAAGTGATTAAAGTCTGTAGTTTAGTCTGGGCCACTTCTAATGAGCAGTCATTGTTATATAACACTGGGACACTTCAGTAGAACACAGTGACATAACTAAAAGGATTTGAAGAAATGAGGAACTCTAACATAACAAACTCTGGCTTAAGACAAAGATTTTTCAGAAGTCTGCATCATTCACAGAGGAAATTCGGGCAGAAACTAGTATGTCAAAATTGCAAAGAACTCAGAGTGAAAGGAAGAAAGGAGACCTAATGTAGATAAGGCACTTGGGAAAAGTAATAACAGACTGAGCCGAACAACTAGCAGGGAAATGGGATTCATTATCTTACAACAGAGACGACTTCTTCACTGAATTATTTCCTTCTCATCTTACCCTGACATTCCCTTATTTTTTCTTGGCATCAGATGTGCAAAATCAATGCCAAAGCTGTGAGGGCTCCTTCCTAAACATTGCCCTGTGCAGGGCAGTACTGGCAATCCAATTTTAACTTTGAAGCAATAAATTTTTTTTTAAAAATATGGTTGAGTATTGATGTTGAATTCAAGTTTGGAGTCAGCTGTCTTGAATTACACTAGAGCTTTTTATTGCTGTGGGTGTGACTCATCTACAGCTAGCATTTCTCTTGAGCAGTGTTGCAATCACTAGCGAGCTTTGTAAAATTTTCAAAGAGGTAAAGAGTAACTAGAAAATAACCCACCCTTTTCTTGCAGATGTGACTGAATGATTTTAGGAGCCTATGACAAAGACAACCTGTGGGTTTGGTGAGCAACGCATCAGCTTGGTAGCCTGCAGCTTAATTGCAAGTTCCAGGTTCAGCAAAATTACTTTAACTGTGCACCCTCCCTAGATGGATTACATGAGTACAGTGGGACTTTAGGCTGGATTTTGCTTTGCCAGTAATGACACTAGCGTTTAAGAGAACATATCTTTTGCTGCAATGCAGTCTAATAGCTGACTGCAGGTGATGTTTTATCCAAATAGTACCACTGTTCTCAGAATACTTAACTTCTGCTGAACTCAGAGGAACAGATCTGTGTTCCACGGCTTGAGAAATGTGTCAGGACTCCAGAAATACTGAAATATTAACAAGAAAAAATGGGCAGCTATTGAGAGCAAACCCAGATGAATAGCTGCTGCTGCTGGACCTCATCCATGGACCACTCACAATAGAGAGTCAGCTACTACAGAGAGCAAAGCACATTTATACTGAGCTATTATTTCAATTGAAAATTATTTAGTGTGTAAAAGACTGATTTTTTTCCAGAGTGGTGTAATTCTAATTCATTTCTAAGTCATTTTGATTGACATCTGAAAACTGCAAGCATGGCAGCTTCTAAATAATGATTTTGTCTCAGTGTTACAATTTGCAGTCTTTGATTGACTCACTTGTCATCATCAATCACACAAACAATGAGAGGATGAACCTTCTGAATTGCCCAAAAGACTAATAAGGCACAGGAAAATCTATTAGCTCAGTGAATGTTCTCTCCATAATGGAACTAGCAGCCCATATAGAAGATATGCAAGAGACAACAAATGTTTGTAGTCTAAGGTACTGCTCTATCGAAACATAAAAACCCCCAATATTTAGTTTTCACCACAGACCCAAGATTTCTGGTACATCTGCATAGTCTGAAAGATCAATTTAACCAAGGTTGTTCCTTATGCACAAAAATAAATTAACAATGTAATAACTGATTAAGTATCAGTTCTGCAGAAAAAAAATAATCTGGAGCTTTAACAGATCATGAGAACAACACAAGACTACAGTGTCAGAGCAAAGACTGGAGCCTGCAAGAATCTTTCAAGTCTATTCAGTCCCACAAAGCTCTCAGTAGGAGTACTGCTTCCAGGTTTTGATCACTGCAAAAAACAAACAACAACAAAACAAACAAACAAAAAAAAACCAAACCAAAAAAGAGATGTGAACCAGCTGGAAAAGTCCAAAAGAGAGTGATGAGAATGATCAGAGGTTTAGGAAACATGATCTCTGAGGAAAGATTGCAAGAAATTGAGTTGTTTAGTCTGGAGAAGATAAGACATAAATGGCTGATAACAGTCTTAAAATATGTAGGACGCTGCTACAAAGGGATACTCTGGTTTCCATGTCCAGGGCAGATAGGAAAAATAAACAAGCTTAATTTGCACCAGTGATTCAGGAAAAAGTGATCTGAAGAAAAGTTAATGCAGCTTTGACACAGACCACACAGGCCGGGGAACCTCCCTGGAGGCTCCAAAGAATAAACTAGACATTTGTCTGCAGCAAGTGAAGATATGCTGATGCTGCCTTCAGGTCAGCTGACGGACAACACGACCTCAGGTTCCCTTCAGGCCTGATTGCATTGTTACACAACTGTTATTTTTAGATGTGCTACAGTGAATATATCATTATGACACTAAAACTAGATCATCCAAGGAAGTCCTCTACAAGACAACAGAACCACATGGAGATGGCAAGGGCCGTGCCTTTTTACAACTCAGCCACGTTCCCACACAGTTTACAAGTGCCCCAAGGTTGGATTTGGAAGCCACTGTGCAAGGTTCAGAACTAGAGAAAGGCACATTCTCACCAAAGCAGGGTGCTATGGGAGTGTGCCATGATCTAGAACTATGACATCAAACCACAGACGGGTGGCACCACACCTCCTCCACCGCCTGAGTATTTCACAGCGGCGCCACGCTGTCAGCATAAAGTGTGGCACTGCAACGACATCACATGCAGTGTCATAGCTAAGTGGGCTCACCCTACACCACAGCCACCGCTCGCTGCTCCAAGGCATTGACACGCCATCATATCCCGGGGCTGACGTCACAGCGTGAGGCCACATATGCGTAGAAATCATGGCGGCCTTCCCATGACGTCACGGGCAGGAAACCCTGCCTCTAGGGGCGGCCGCGGTGGCGCCTCGGAGGTGGGTGTCCCGCCGTTCCCGGCGCGACCTCCCGCCCCTCACCTGCGGAGCAGCACAGCACCGCAGCGCGGGCACCGGCCCTGCCCAAGCCGAGCACCGTGGGGGCGAAAAACATCGCTTCGTCATCAGGGTGCGCCGTCACCAGCAACGCGCGGACGCCATCCGCCCGCGCCGTCGCCCGGCCCCTCAGGGAGGCGCGAGCCCCGTCGGCCGCGCAGCGGCGCCGCAGGCGGCGCGCGCCACCGAGCAGCAGCGCGAACAGGAGCAGCAACACCGACCACCCCACCGGCCCCCATTCCCACGGCCCCTCTGCCATATCGACCGGCGCCGAGCCCGCCGTTCCGCGCGGAAACGGGAGGGCCGGCACGAAGGTTCCGAGACACGAAAGGGTTCGCCCCCGTCCCTCCCCTCTTCCCCGCCTCGGGGCGGGGCCGCTCGTCCGCTGTCGCGGAAACGTGCCCAGGCTCCGCTTCTTCAGGGCTGCCAGGAGGAGGGGCCTCTCACCGTCCTGCCCTGCTCTGGCCAGGCTTGGTGGAGTCCTAGCCGCGGAGAGGGACTTCGCAGGTGGCCTCTGCACAGGGGCTGTTCCCGCGGGGAGCTCAGTGGGGAGAACCTGCGTTACCCGGGCGCTGCAGCACTCCGCTGACCCTGCTGGGGCGTTAAGAAACAATAATAGTGGCAAAAGTTGAGCTTGTCAGTGCGTAGTACCTTTTATCCCTGTGCTGGGCTACCGTAGAAGAGATGCAGGTAAAGGGAAACCTCAAAAGCAGATCAAGAGGAGCTTATCATCACCCACGTTCTGCTATCTGCGAGTCTGCTGGCTATCCCAAGTGTGGCTGCAAGGGAAAGAAAAGTTTGTATACCTCTTGGAAGTGAACTTCACCACTGGAGAAGGTTGCAGAGCAAAGGGAGAGTGGAAGCAGTAAAATAAACATGAAAAAGGCAATCAGATACATCATGGCTTGGAAACTTCTTCACAAACAGTCAATATGGAAGATAAGTGTATTAAGTCAACAATGGTGGAGTACATTAGCTGAGTAGGTTTAACGAATAAAATGGTGAAAACAGACTTTTGGACACCTTTAATTTCCAGGTGCACAGAGGCAGTCACAGGTGTTTGTGAGGATTAGTCTGCAAACCCTTCAGTCCAGAAATGGCTTGTGTTACCTCAACACAGCACTTAACAGAGTGCAGCTCCTCAGCCGTGACAGCAACATACTTAGTAAACTACATGTTTTATACATAATCCTGTTTGTCACAGAGTGAGCCCCTGCTTTGTTAGTCTCACTAAATAATTGTACGAATACACATCCTGCAAACATGGGATATAGCTTCTTGTGTTCAATTGCAATTGTAATAACAGCAATGTAATTTAATCTTGTCTAATAGTAATTTCCTTATTTAACCCATGGTAACCCTGGCAAGAGATCCATTTGTGATTCCAGCACATCTGGATTTACATATTTGCAGGTAAAATGCCATGCGGATTTTAGACCAGGGAACGATATTACATATTCCTCATTGGGGGTGGGGTGTAAAAATACATTTGAGATTTTAAACCTCTCACATTTTTCAGAAGTCATTCGTCGCTAGAGGCAGAGGCACGACGTCAGTGACAGCGCGGGAGGCTGACGGGGCCGCGGCTGTGGTGCCGCAGCCCGGGAGGCGGGAAAGGCACGGCGGGGCCGGGCGATGCTCGACGCCCGGGACGGCTTCCCG
>VXBZ01011554.1:534762-573716 GCA_013399135.1 Heliornis fulica | reverse complement strand
ATTTTTCTGGATAGTAGAAATGCTGTTTAATGTTTCCAGTGCTCTCTCTGAGAAATTCTATAACTGTTAGATCTAAGACACATTATTTTATTCACCAGAGGCTGAGAGATTGGGGTCCCAAAATGTTTCTACATACAGCATACAGCAATAAAAATTTAATCTGCAAGTCAGCCCAAAAATAAGAACTTGTGAATTAGTTTCTACAAATTAGTGTATGTAATGGCAGTTGTATAAACAATGTCTGAGTGAAGGTGAGCCATAATCACATATAGAGCATCTTCAATGTCATTCTTAATTCACTTTGTTCAAGACGAGAGAAAAATAGCAAAATCTATGCAGCAGAAAGTCCTGCATTTCTTCCAAAGGTTTCTTCCCATGCTTTTTTCTATCGATTACCATTAAGTCCTTTAAAATCTCAAGAGCAGAGAATTACAAATGAAATTCACATTTACATTTTTTTTTCTTCACTGAAGAATTTATTCAGATGAACTACTGCTTGAGTTTTTCATTAAATTAATTCCATCCTCACGACTCATTTTTATATTTTTACAACTGTCTAGGAAATGTCTCACTTGCAGATAAATACAGTCAGAAAACCTAAAGACAGCACATTAAATTTAATTCTAACCTGTTCAGAGGTAAGAAAGATGCCCTGGAAAATGTCTGTATGGTCGATAGGCCTTTGGCATCTCATCTTTTAAAGATAGCATCTTCCAAGCCTGGAGGAAAGCCAGGTAGCCCGCACATGTGGGGAGTCAATGAGAACTCTGGCGGGGTGCCAAGCTACCTGATTACTGCTCTCCCCCTTTCCCCTCTGCCCCCACTTTTTTTTGCATAGCAGACCCTCAGAGTGGATGCACTCTGATCTCTGGAGGAAGCAAAATGTCCATAAATCAGTCTGCAAAGAACAAAAGGAGGGCAGTATGTTGCTGCAGTGCTTTACTATGTGGGATTGTTTCAAGTTTCTGTAAAATACAGCTAGTTCTAAGCATATAAAGTTACAGCTGCCCATTTATAGGATTTAGGGATGGGTAGGTTAATGCAGAGGTTTTTTTTTTCTGTCTTTAGTGCTGAAACAAACTGTTGATAAGCTTCTTAACTTAAGGTTTCTGTGTTTTGTGCAATTTCTTCTTGCGAGAAAGTTTGGAATAGACTTTCTGAAAGTACAATACATTTCAAAACCTACATTTAGAAAGTCTTCACATAAAGAATTAAAACAGTATTTGGATTTTAAAATTGTCTTTTGGTTAAATTGGCTGAGATTTACATTCCAGAGAGATATGAATTCCTGAGACAATTGTGACAAGAAATGAATAAAAAGGTTTTGGCAATTGGGTTACTAAAAATACTCCACATCATCACTTGAAAATCTGCTGAGATACTAGACAGAAGCAGACCTGAGAGAGCCAAGAAGATATCTACAACTCCTCAACTTTGAAAGCCATTAAATATAAATTCTAGGTTGGGGCTTATTTATGTCAGATGATTCTGGTTTCCACAGGGGGTACACCACAGAATTGTTCTCCCTTTTAGCTTCATCTTCTTTGCAGCTTGTAGGATATAAGAGGACTCACTTTGCAGTTTGCAAATTGTAGATTTGGGAACCTTCCCATGGTAAGAGCATCTGCAGAGCCAAAACATGCTGAACAGCATGCCTGCCCTGCTGTAGGCTTCTGCTGTGTCTCAGAGATACTGAAAGTTGTTTTATATGCTAATGATGTAAGTAAGATAATCACCTATAAAAGGAAAGGAAAAAAAAAAAGGGGACTAAAGAATTCTTTTATAATTATGTTTGGTGTCTCTGAGACTAAAAAAAAGTCATTGTTACTACATGTGTTCAAGATGCAAAACAAATGAGATGATCAAGAACAACCTTGCCTAATGCTACCATTTTAAAAAATACTTTGAGCAAGAGCTAAGCTGAAAAAAAAAGAATGTCTGGAGAGTTGAGAACAGTATGATGAAAAAATAAATTTATGTCTGAAATTAATTTTTTCCATCACTGGGAAAAGTCTGCTCAAAAGAATCCACTGAAGTGTCTTCTGCAAATGAAAAAAGACTGCACTTACCAGTTTGTTTAATTAATGTGATTATTGTTCATAGTCTCTCTGGACTAAAGTCTGAATGCCCAGTTCATATAAAACTACTGTGGTTTTTCAGTGTTTTAAAGTACCAATATTTTTTACTTTGATCTACTGTCATCTGTACTTTCATGTCAATTTTAGGTCTCAAATCCAAAGGCAGCTAACCTCTTTCATTCAAAGGAGTGATAGAGCATGAAAAATTTGGAAAAAAGTGAAGACTTTAAGCTATATCATTTTGGAGACCTGACTTTTGAAATGTATTTATTTTAGTTTATGACTTGTTTCCTTTCCTCTAATACAGCTAAGGAAGAAGCTGTTGGAAAATCCTTTTGCAGAGTGATACATAAAAGGTATAGGGTTGTATCTCAGACACTGAATTTGTTGTTGGACCACCACCATTATTTATTGGCTTGATAATTAGAGGGCTCCTTCTGTTCTGCTCACAATTGGATTTATCCATGTGCAAATGATATTTTGGTAATTGACTTTTAGTTTCTGGGAACATTAAACTATTGAAGGTTTAGAATATCAAACAGCTTTGACATTTGACTGTCAACAATTTTTACATTTTGACATTTGACTGTCAACAGTCTTTTCATTCTAATCTGAAAACTCAATTTCCTGGGCATCTCCATAACATAATTTTCTTTTTTTTTTGGAGGGTTTTTTTTTGTTGTTTTTGTTGTTGTTGTTGTAGTGGTGTTTTGTTTTGTTTTGTTTTGTTTTGTTTTGTTTTGTTTTGCTTTGTGTTTTTTTTAAGAAAAAAGAGAGTAAAGAGATTTTTAATTTAAATTATTTACTGATTTATTTCAGTTAACTGAAAGTTACCTATGGGATTCAAGTATGCCCAGAGTTCTTTAATACAAAATCGAAGTATTTTTATTCACACACACAGGTATTTCTATTTAAGTATTATGCATTGAGTGTGCACAGAAGTTGTGGAGATCAACATCCAGACTATACTGCTGTGTTACCTGAGATAAATATCCTGTCTACCTTAGTAATTCCATATTTCAAACTTAGTAATGCTCAAGTCTAGGTTATAGGCTGCGGAGTAGAAAGGAGTCTTTACTGTTACACAATTAATACCTTCTCCTAATTAACTTCACATTCCTTCACAGATTCCACATGATTAACTCCTACTGCAACTGTGGCACTACTCTCCAACTGGTATTCATTGGACCAGTCATGGAATGCTGGGAAATAATTACATTTATGTGCTGTTCATACAGTAACTTTCTTAAGCATTGTTTCCTCATTAACTGTCGTATCTATGTTGGGTACATAAAAATGCTCTGCCTATTGTGAAATAACATACTTGTCTCATATCTCACCTAAAAACAAGGTTCAGGCAGGGTTTAAGACTGGAAAAAAAAACCAAAATATTTGAGCTTCAAAATGATTGAGTCAGATACCTTGCTCCCATAGCACTGCCACACAGAATTTCAGGTAGCTGAGATAACTGAGAAGTGGATTTAAAATCCTAATATCCTCTAATACATGAGATGGAAGTTTCTGAAATATGATTTCTACACTAAAATTAAAGTCATGTTGGTGTTCCCACAGGTTTCATGCAAGCAGTAATGTAGGCAATCAACCTCTTCGTTGTCCTCACACATCTTTAAACATTGGCTTCCTACTTACTTCAGAGATTCCTGGATCATAGGAGGGTCATACAAGTTATTAAAGTGTTTAAAAAGAGAGATCATAAAATATTCATGTGTTCACCAGTAAAAGTGTAAGTATCGTAGTGTTGCCACGATCACAATAAAGATGACATGCCAGGGTCACAGACAACAAAAGCAAACTATTCAAAAGAAATCCCCAAATTCAAACCACCACAGCCCTCAACTAATATTCTTTTCACTTTAATTTTTGTATTGTTTTAATAGAAACAGATCTGGTCAACCATGCAATAGATATTCCATGGAAGTAGAAGGAGGAACAATACTCCAAGATCCATGATCACCTGAAGAATCAGAATGTGCACAATTCTATGGGACATGATTGGAGGGAATTGGCTGATGTAGTTGCCAAGCCACTCTCCATGACATTTGAAGGATCATAACAGTTAAGTAAAGTCACAGATGACTGGAAGAAAGGAAAAATTACACCCACTTTTAAAAAGGGTAGAAAGGAGGATGATGGGAACAACTTTCCTGTCAGACTCACATCTGTGCCTGTGAAGGTTACAGAACAGATCCTTCTAGAAGCTATGCTGAGGTACATGGAGGGCAGGGAGGAGATTCAGGACAGACAGCATGGCTTTATCAGGGACAAGTCCTACCTGACTAACCTAATGGCTTTCTACAAAGGAGTGACTACATCAGTAGACAAGGGAAGGACAACAGATGTCATCTATATGGACTTCAAAGCCTTTGACATGTTCTCCTACAACATCTTTCTTTCTAAGTTGAAGAAATATCTATTTGATGGGTAGATTTTTCATCAGATAAGGAATTTGCTGTATGGTTGCATCCAGAAGGTAGTGATCAATGGCTCAATGTCCAGATGAAGAGGGGTCACAAGTGGTGCCCATCAGAGATCCATACTTGAACCAGGGTGGTTTAATATCTTCATCAGTGACACAGACAGTGGGATTGAGTGCACCCTCAGCAAGTTTTCAGAAGACACCAAGCTGAGAGGACATGCTAGAGGGATGGAAAGTCATCCAGAGGAACCTGGACAAGCTGGAGAGGTGGGCACATGAAATCTCATGAAGTTCAACAAAGGCAAGTTCAAGGTCCTCCACAAAGGTCAGGACAATCCTCATTAATAATATAGGCCAGGGGATGATGTGAGCAACCCTATGAAAAAGGATTGGGGGAACAAAAATCAGCACATTAGCCAACACCCACAAGGCCAAATGCATCCTGTGTTGCTTTGGAAGAAGTGTGTCCAGGATATCAGGAGAGGTGATTCAATCCCTCCTCTGTGCTCTGGTGGGACCCTCAACTTGAGTACTGTGTCCAGCTCTGAAGCCCTCAACACAAGAATGACATGGACCTCTTGGAGAAAGTCCAGAGGGCTGGAGCACCACACTATGAAGGCAGGCTGAGAAGCTGAGAGAGTTTGTGTTGTTCAACCTGGAGAAGAGAAGGCTCCAGGGACACCTTATAACAGCCTTCCAGTACCTGAAGGGGCCTACGGGAAAGCTGGGGAGGGACTGTAACAATATAATGAGGGGCAACATTTTTAAATTAGGTAAGACATTAGGAAGAGGTACTTTACTATGAGGGTAGTGAAACACTGGATCAGTTTGCCCAGAGAAGTGGTGGAGACCCCATCCTTGGAGGCATTCAAAGTCAGTCTTGATGAAGCTCTGAGCAGTCAGATCTTATTAAAGGTTTTCCTGTTTACTGCAGGGGAGTTGGACTAGATGACCTTTAAAGGTCCCTTCCCACCTAGCACATTCTATGAGTATATGTTTCTAAGTGGTGCGTCCAAAGAACAGCTAGGGTGTCTCTGATGTGGCAGAATGATTTTTTTTTTTATTTTATAGACAGATGGCTTTCAGCTGATATGGGAATTCTGACAAAAAATAGATACTTCTAAACATCAGCAGTTTAATCCAAGCCCTATGAAGGAGAACAACTCCCATTAATTTCAATAGTTGTTTGATTAGGTCTGCACCAAAGCTATTGCAGGATCAAGGTGGGAACTACAGCTCAATTTTACGTTTTAAATTAGATGCATGCTATGTTGTTACCCAACAAAATAGACTAGATCCTGGATTTTGAGAAGCAAGAACATTCATAGTAATAGATATGTGGAAAGCCTTTTAAAGGCACACACAAATGCTTAAGAAATTTGTGCACAATAGAGGATGTGAAATAATGAAAAAAATATGTTAACTGCCTTTTATTAATCACAGAATCATATAATTGTAGAATAAATAGGGCTGGAAGGGACCATAAAGATCATCAAGTTCTAACCCCCTGCCATGGGCAGCGACACCGTTCATTAGACCAGGCTGCTCAAGGCCCATCCAACTTGGCCTTGAACACCTCCATGAAGGCAGCCAACACTTCCCTGGACATCCTATTCTAGTGACTCACCACCCTCATAGTGAAGAATTTATTCCTAATATCCCATCTAAATCTGCCCCCTTCCAATTTAAAACCATTCCCCCTCATCCTATCACTACATGGCCTTCCAAAAAGTCCCTCCCCAAATTTCTTTTAGGCCCTTTCAGGTACTGGAAGGCCAATATATATTTCTTCTGGTTTAATTTGACAATGTTAAACCTAGCAATAAGTTGTTTCTGTTTATTTGGTTTTGTTTTTTTTTTTTAGAATAAACCCCAACATTTTCACAGGAAAAGTACAGAAGATTCCACTTCAGCCTTGGGTCCAATGCCATACAACAGATGCAAATCTATTAGATTCCTCTATCCAGTGAGCACAGACATTCTTCTAACAAGAACTAGCTGAAGAAAACCAGTGGTAGCAAGTGCAAAGGAAACAAGTAGCTCCAGATTATAATAAAATACATCACACTAGAAAAAAAAAAGCTTTACTTGAGAAAATGTCTGTTCTGTCATTAGTGTTATTTTAAGAGCTGACATAAAGATATTCTGTATCGGACCTTGTTCAAACAATTTAAAATCACTTCTGCCTTAAACAAAAAAAAAAAAAACAAAAACATTGGCATAATGCAGCCAAAGCTCTTGTGCTACTCTTGTTCACTACAGTGGACCTTTATAATCCAGTCTACATGATTACGCATTGCTTTAGAAATAACTTTCTGTCGATGTAAATTTTTAAAAATAGCATTGATCTGAAAAAGATTCATGGATTAACAATAAAGAAACCAAGGTGCCATCTCATCATGTATACACATGATACTGGAATTGATGAACAATGCTGTTTGGTATGCAAATTATTTAAAACTAACCAACATCCAAATCTGCTGAAACATAACTCACAATTTCACAAATAAGGGATAAATCATATTTTATGTTTGTCTTCCCCTTTCACATGTCAACACAGTGCTCCATACACCAGTTATCAGAGTGCAAGGGAAGAAAGTCTTTACTGCAAGGGAACTTTCATTTGAGAAAAGAAACTGTCTTCCAGGGCTGCAACCATTGCTGCCTTAAAGCATAGGCAGGATACTTCAGTTGACAATACTGCTCTTTCTCTTCATAGCAAGTGTCAGGGCCAGAAGTGCTTAATAATACTGCTTTCTGAAATTTGTGGGTAAACATAGATGCACTTACCAGCACAGAAACAAAATGGTAAATCGTGTGTGGAGCATGTAGTTTTTATTCACAGGGACAGCATCATACACCTGTGTTTCTAATGTTTTCAACCCCATGTTGAAAGCAAGTATTTCACTATTCCTACCGGAGGTTTTTCAGTGATTAGTATCAGCTTTATTCCAGCCTATATTTAATCACAGTTTGCACCTTTTTAGCATTCTTCTAGAAGAATTCTTCATTTTAAATCCCATTAATCTACTCTGTATATTTTTTATAGAACTGGATCCTTTCTCAGCTTTAATTTATCCAACAAAGTAAAAATTTTCTGTTGCCTGTGTTATCCATATATGCCTTTACTATCGCTTTTCAATTTTTATTTCCTGGTGTTGTGAAAGAGGTCCCAGCAAGGTCCTGTACAATATCTCTCCTACACAGGCCTCATTTGAAATTTCCTTGAGTTGGTGTTACTTTCTCCTTTATCATAACACAGAGTCATTCTGTGACCACATAATATAGCTAGGACTTTCTCCTCATCTGTCATTTCCAGTGGCTCTGAGCTTACAGAGAAAAATTGTATTACTCCATAAACGATCTTGTACTTCACACCAATAAATTTTGTCCTATTTATATTACTAGTGGAATGCACACTTCAGACAGAGCCAAAAGGGTCAGCCATTTCTTCCATCTGCAAATTATCTTAAAATATGTAAAGCAAAACCTATCTATCAGTTACTTGTAATGTGAGAGTTTTTGACTCTGTAGCCAGAATTCAGGTTCTGTTGTAAAAGGCACTATGTAAATGTACAGGTCCCTTCCTTAAAGAATAATGTTTACAAAACTGTTGCTATGAATATATATGTCAGTACATGGTAAGATTGCTTGCGACTAATTATTGAAAATACTGTATGAACACTCACTCTGCAGAATTTTCTATTTGTGTGTGCTGTAGTTAGCCAAAATTCCAGAATATTTTCAGCTCAGAAATAAGATGGCTTTCACTCCCAAAGCAAAAATTTAAAGCAGACAAATAAAGTTCAAATTCCTCAAAATTACTTTGAGTTCTCCCCAGCACATGTGCTTAGTAAATTAGTACTTCTAGTTCCAATTACACATGGAAGATAGGACTTGAAAAGTTAATCTAAGAAGCAGTTCAGTCTGAATCCCCGAATTTTAGGAAATCATGGTAAAGTAAATGTTATCTCAAAATAAAAGATTTCCTTTCTATCAGAATATTACCGGGGAAAAAAAAAAAAAATAAAGCAGTATTAGGTGCTACATTACTGCCTGAAAGAAATTGTTGTGATTGTTGTCAAAGAACGATATCTTTTAAGTGACAGATGTAAAGACACCTAAACAATAGGAAATCAAATTCCTTTAATTTTTATCAAAGCCAAATCACAATCCCACTGTTCTTTAGCTTCACTTAAAATGTATAACTTTTTATTGAGGAAGAAATTTTTTAATGAAAAGAAGCATGGCTGATAAAAGAGCCCAAAAGAAGTTACAGCCAATGAATTTTTACAGTACATAACATTTGCGAAACAGTGTCTTCCAGTTATTCCAGATTCCACAATGAGAGTGCAAAACATTCTTATTGTGTTCCCTTCCAACAGACAAAATGAGCATAAAAATATAACATCATGAAATATTAACTTTCAACTTCATCACAGAGTGTGTGGATGTAGGACCAAAAAGGTAGTAGATGAGTCTTGCCCACCCCCTTAATTGTGGCAGCATGATACAACACGCTACTACTAACTGCAGAGAAAGTATTTGGAAACATTTAGGTCTGATACTGAATCAAAACATCAACTCAGCTCTAAAGTGCCAGCCACGGAGAGGAGGAGTGCTTAAGTGCAGTTCATTTAGATTCGCTGCAATTTGATTTGACAGAGCAGGAAGCCCATTCTCAAAACCATGTATCTGAATCCCTTTTACTAGGATGGAAAATTTTTCTTGTTTTTCCTTTACACTGCAATTATCAGAAATGTGCTGAGGATTATTTGATATGTCTCTGGAACTCTACAGAAGTAGATTTTGTTTCTAGGGCTCTCAGATGAAATCCAGAGCACATTTATTAAGTAGAAAATAGAAATCCATGAAAGTGCTCTCTGAGAGAGAAAGAGCAATGAGCCATTGCAATATCTAATTCACATAATACTGAGAGTAGCTGCATAGAAAGAATGAACATAAGTTGATGACAAGTTATATGAGCTCATCCTTGTCAAGGAGCCCATTAAGGGGGATAAACCTGAGACACAGCTGGATTACTGAAATTTCTTGTGTCACATCAGAGTTAATAAAATAATAACACAAATGCGTTACATAATCAGAAGCTAATTGAATGCTGCCAATTTTCTGTACACGCTCTATTTGCCCTTCATGTACTGTCTTCCAGTAAAGAACAAACCTTACGTACTTTCAAAGCATTCTCAATATAGCGGGGATCTTAGGTCCTGAAACATGAAAGAATGACATTACAGAAAATGAGCAGTAAGATTAAATTAAATAAAATTAATTTAAACTTAAAGGAAATACATTCATCAGGTGTTCATGGATATTTGAACATTAAACCAGCAAATTTCTGTTATTTGAAGTGGATATACCCAGAAAAAAAATAGTAGAAAATATAGGCCTATAGAAGACCTTTTCCAGTCTAATGAGGAAACCAGAATCTCCCCTTGACAGCTACAACTCTTCTAGACACATACAAGAACATGCTCCATCTGGCAAGGCAACATTAATTTAGAAGTCTTCAAAAATATATTTTACATGTATTTGTACACTAAATCACCATATATATAGCAAGTCATTTGAAATGTATTGATTCCTCTCTGCAGTCAAAATATCCTTTAAAACAAGTACTCTGCTTTTTAGCTGTTGCACATGCCTCTGCACTTCTTTGCAAAGCTGATCTTTGTGATCTTTTCTGTGGACAAGGCATTTTTTTCTTGTGGTAGATGGATTCGTAGTAATGATCCTCCAATCAGTCTCAAAATATGACATATAAGATCACAGGGAAGAGACACAGTGCAAATGTATGAAATCCAGCCACAGTAGCAGCAAAAATAATAATAATAATAAAAAAAAAAAAACCAAAAAACCCCACACATATACTGAGTAGATTAAATACATCAATACTTAGGACTAGGAAGTAAGTGCACAATTTTGGAGTGAATGCTTTCCTTTCCATCATGCTGGACAGAAAGCTCAGATATAGCAAGTTCAATTATTTGCTCTATTCCTATCCACACAGTTAGCTGTTGACCCAAGAAGACCTGAATTTAGCCCATTATGCTGGTTTAACTGTGTTTGTTATGCAGAAATCACATCACACCCTTCCATAGCCTGATGTATGTATGCATGGCCACTAAGGCTAGTACACAAATGGCTTTTGAAGGGGATAAGTTCCAGTTGTCTGGATAGGAGTAGAGAAGAGAACGAGCTAGGGGGTTTTGTTTTCTTTTTTTTTCTGTCAGAGATAAGTTGAGGCAATGCTGTGGCTGGACTTTATGAGCCTTGGTAAGTGTATGGACTTAGGCTAAACATATCAGGAAAGAGGCCTGTTTTTCGAAGTCGAGAATAAACAAAGCATGTTTGAATGCTCTATAGGTATGTTAAACTGACTTTTCCTCTTCTCAGCTGAGCATGCTAACCACTTGGTTTCTTAAGCATGAGTAGCTAACATGCTATAAGCATGTTGGTTCTTTTGTCCTCTGGGTCACTGCGCAGTTAATGACGCTATTTGAAGGGGAGCAGAAGGGCACAGGAGAGTCCTACTTCAGAACAGCTCCAGACTCCTGCTCTAAAAATATATTTGGAAGATATTGGTTTAACTGTCAAAAGTATATCCCTGAAGAATGCTCCAACTACTGACCAGTGGAATAAGGAGAGACATCAGAAAATCTTCCATACCTTATCTGCAGAAGTACTCAAAAAATACTAGATCAGCCCTTTGACATATGCCAAGGAGCTGAATGCTACATTGTGAACACAACTATATGAATAAAGCTACCTAGAGTTATTAAAAATTTTAAATGAAAAACGTTGGCACAGTTGGCACATTAGCTGACAAGATCAGTAAGGTGATGAAAATAATATCCATGTGAGAATAAAGACAATATCCAATTTGAAATTATATTATCTTCCATAGGGAGAGTATTTTTTAAAATTATATAAGGTAACTAGGAAAAAAATATGTACTCTTTAAACACCATGTTGAACTTGCTACACAGTCTCAAAGTAATATGGCTATCTGAAAGTATATGAAAGTTACAATGACCTGAGGTTATCCATCTCACTGCAAAGAATGTATGTAAGTGCCTGATATACTTCCTCCTTTTTATGTTATCTTTAATGTTTTGCATCAAAATGTGCATAAAGTCACTTCAAAAGAATTTCATTGTAAATCCTTGCAACAATTAACAGCAGGTTCTTGCTTTAACAAATCATCAGCAGTGAGAAGTTGCCTGTTCTGAGAAGCAGCATAGTGACCTGAAAGCTTCAGTCCTGAAAGCATCTTTGCTATAACACCTTCTCAACATCCATAAACTATTTTTATACACCTGGTTTGTTGATGCATTTCACCATCCCACTCATCTTTTATGTTACTGATGCTTTGAAGATGTTAAGGGAATAGGTTTGATTTTGATAGTTATTTCCTGGGATTTGGGGAGTGTGATTGTTAATCTATTGCAAAGGAAATTCTCATTATTCGAATAAAACATAATCTGAGGTTACTTTGCTTTTATCAGTTTTCTTTTGGCTTATGAATTCTGTTTTTCATTTCCTCTGAGCTCTTTTACTAATTGACAGGTGGTCCTGATGTGGTTCACTACAGCAACCTCTCTCAGGTTACTGGCTGACTCTCCAGATGTTTAATTTCATCATTTTGATATGCTTCAGTAACATTCTAGGCTGCTTCTATCTAGCAGTGGTACACTTATCTCCCTTTCTATCCTTTTCTCCCATTAGAGAAAGTGTTTGTTTGATGTTTTTGTTGTTCTTCTTATTGTCTCACTTTTAAATTAATTCCCCTGACATTAACTTCAAGATTTTAAAGAATCCCTCACACGGATGGTCATGGAAAAACTTCAAATCTCAGCCTATTTCCATCTGCAACCTGAACATCTTTGTGACATTATATACAATTATGATGCTTGATAGTAAAGCATCCACAAAAGACAGCACTATGTTGTGATCCCTGCTATGATTCAGGTTCTTTGATTTACAGATATGTAGAAAAAATTATGAGATATTTATGAATGTTGTAGTTGTCTCAAATTTGGGGGATGGGAAATGCATTTCATTTATTATCCCTGGGCACTGTAAATCTTTTTGTTTGGTATGTATGACACCTAGAATGATAAAATGTTCAAATCTGTAGCATTTTGTCAAGGGATCATTTTACAGGCTCTGGATAAAGAACATAATAATTGCTATGCAACACCTGAAGCCTCCTGTAAATTGTCTTATGCTGCCAGCTTTCCTTTATAACATTTTTCATGCCATAGATCTGTGAATGAACAACCGCTTTTAAGATGACACTCATTTATTTTAATACATTGTTGTGTACTTGACAATCTTGGATTAAGTTGATTTACTTCCAGTTCTGCAATATGTTGGCTACCATATCGAGGCAAATATTTGCATTTAGCTAAAGTTTAAATCTAAATATGTAAATGAGGTAATCTATTTAAATTGCCACTTTTGATTGATAAAAAATTGTAATCCTTGCTCTTCAACTTCACCCTGTGTTAATACTATGAGTGTAGAAATCACTTAAAATTCCACAGTTCTTTAGATCTTTGGGAAGGATTCATATAAAAAGGGTTTCAAGGGAGCCCTTTCTTTCAGCAGTTCTGTCTACGACAAACCTTCTGACAGGATTTTCAGACTTGCTTACTTTTGAATTGTTCAGATGAACTTTGAGCTAGGCATTCCAGGAGTCACTCTCACCGTTCCTCTTCAAAACAAGATATACCTACTTTGGAGAAGCATCCATTATAAATTCAGAACTGCCTTCATTACCAAGAGCAAAGAGCTTTCAGCAGAAAAGCATTTTTTTTCTGCTAGGTATACTTCTTATTCTAAGAAGATAAGGTGGAATTGCATGCTTAATTAAGAACTAGAACAGAGGTTTGCATGTTTTATACTATGCCAGGATCATATTAGACCATGATTACCTCTTGCTACTTTTCACATAGATTTAGAGATTATAACCCATGCAACTGTGCTATCTATCGTTCTCTTTAAGATATCTGTTTAGCTTTCTAAAGCCTGACAAATGTCAAGCTTGCCCACATACTAATTAGCAACTGTCACCTTTAGTATTCCTGTGTTATCGCCTAACCACCTGTCCTGGTTTCAGATGGGATAGAGTTAATATCCTTCCTAGGAGCTGGTACAGAGCTGTTTTGGATTCAGGATGAGAAAAAAGCTGATAACACACTGATGCTTTGGTTGTTGCTAGGTAATATTTGCCCCAAGCCAAGAACTTTTCAGCTTCTCCCTGTTCTACTGGTGAGGAGGCCTAGGAGGAGGCCTAGGATTCACAAGCTCTTAGGGGACATGGCCAGGAGAGCTGACCCAAACTTTTCCAGTATAGAATCATAGAATCATAGAATTGTTAAGGTTGGAAGAGACTCTTAAGATCATCCAGTCGAACCATTAACCTACCGCCACCAAGTCCACCGCTAGACCATGTCCTCAAGCCCCTTATCTACCGGTCTTTTAAATACCTCCAGGGATGAGGCCTTACCCTCTTCCCTGGGCAGCCTGTTCCAATGCTTGATGACTCTTTCAGTAAAGAAGTTTAGGTTAGAGTCTTTCTGTTTCAATACACTGGTTCAGGTTAACAGTCACTATAGGCAAATAAACATCCATGTGCCCGATAAAAACCAAACGTTTGAATAAAATTCTATAGATTTAATCACTAAGTGAATATATGACCTCGTAAGAAGTTTTAGGTCTCATTTTTTTAAATATGACCTGCTTTTTCTTAGTACCAAAGAACATACAATTTTGGAGGAAAATATGAGAAGCTTTCAGAAGTGTTTCTTGGCCTGAAAAATGTGAAATTTTATAATGTAAATTTTATATTGTACAGGAAAACCAGATATATTCCAGAAGCTCTGGAATCAGCAGTTGGTTTTTTGGGAGCATCCGTAGTAAAAAATGTAGGTATGTTAGTGAGTCCAAAATTGCAAAGTTTGCACATCTAACCAAAATTAGAAACAGTTTGTGACTGAAATTAAAGTCAATACTTACCAGTGAAATTATTTTAGAATGAGATAACTTTCCAACACAAAAGTAAAAAATGGTTTGTTTCTTTTTTTTTCGTTTAATCAGTCTAAAATAGTCCTTCATCAAAACCGTAGTGAAAGGAAATTGAAGTGTGAAGTCATACTGCAGTGCCAACCTTATCACATACCATGCTGTGAAAAGTAACATTTGGTTTCTTAAAAAATGAATTTAAACAAACAAGAAAAATAGGAGTCACCATGTATCTGTTCTGACTGTGCTCATGAACTGTAAATCCCCAAGTGCCCCCAATGAATTTGAGTTTTGAAATCTATGATAACACTTGAATATACCTCCATGAGGTGATAGCTGAAACAGACATTGAAAATTTCTGAGAATCTTAAGTCATGGAAGAATATTTTGAAATTTCTGAGATGAATGTAAAGTACATAAGACATTCAGTCCTTATACAAAATTTTAAAAAACATTATTCTAGAGATTCCATGGCTAAAATAGTGATCATGCAAAGCACACTAGCCCAAGAAAACACAAACTGACAATGTAAAGGAAGATTTATACAGCTTATAGATTTGTGTAACAGTTATACATGCATCTTGGTTGCATGAATCTTAAGCAAAAGACTGCTACCATATTAAGTATTTCACATATTGTCTTTTGCTGTGATCATCTGGTTTATGACTTGGGAGAGGTTTTTTTTCTTTTCTCTCTTGTGAGAAAGCAGCTATCAACAGCTCCTTTCATTCTGGGTTGCATTTTTATTTAATAGAAGCTTAAAAATGTTGCATTAAATGGTAGTCTGCAGTCTGCTTCATTATAGTTTCACTGAATGGCATCTGTCTTTTCTATAAAGATCAAGTCCTGGAAAAAAAAAAAGATACAAGCATAAAAATATAAAAATAAATAATCTTTCAAACAGCTTTTAAGTTAAAAGCAAAAAAAAAACCCACATTTCTAATTCAAAGGGCAGGAATGTAAAAGAAATAAAAAGTTTTATGAATTAATATATCCCCTGAAAACTACCTTTGTTCACGAGTGCTAAAATGCAGAAAAATCAGTCCTCCTCACCGTGGTTTTGGTATCAACAGTGCAGAACATTTACTCTGGGGCAGGGCATCAGTGCTCACATTATACTCAATGGAAATCCAGTCAAAGTGACCAATGAATTTTAAGGTACAGATTGTCCTAAAATAGACTGGAAACAAGAAAAGCCAAGCACAAGAAAACCCCAAAACCCAAACAACCCCAAATAATTTTAAATAGGAATAACAGTCTATTGCACATTAGAGCAAAACAATGCTGCATTGAAGCACATGGACTGGGTTAACCTAAATGAGGAAATATGCTAGTTGATAATACATTTTAATGGATTTCATCTTCCACTGGGAAATAGTTTCTCACACATGAAAAAGTCTGTTAAACAAACTCATTAGTCTGTCTTCTATGTCCAAATATTTTCTTGTTCCAACAACTGGCAACACTTAAGCAGCACAAACTCTTGAAAATGTCTGAACTAGCTAATTGTGGATTCCCTGGCTAGACCAAATCTGGAATGTGGTATTTCATGCCCATTAACTTTGGCATAGGACAAGAGAGGACTCTTCATTTGGCAAGAGAACAATTAACAGCATTATTATTACAGTCTCACATGTCTCTGTAGCTACTTCTAACTTTGTCTGAATTAAATAGTCCTGATTCTGTTAAACTGAGAAAGGGTAAATGTCAAAGACAACCAGGGGAACCAGTTTACCCTGGAACAGCCTACCATTCTTTTCTGTTCTGCACCTGACTAAGTGCAGGATACCTACACTGTTGTAATTTTGATTGCTAATGTCATATAGTAA
The DNA here is from genome assembly GCA_013399135.1 of Heliornis fulica. Taxonomy (NCBI): domain Eukaryota; kingdom Metazoa; phylum Chordata; class Aves; order Gruiformes; family Heliornithidae; genus Heliornis; species Heliornis fulica. The sequence continues at coordinate 557,325 of VXBZ01011554.1, read as the reverse complement.
CACAGATTCACCTCCTTATATTTGTGACCTATCTTGTTCACAAGGTTATTTAATAAATGGCATCCTCTTGGTAAGATGGCCATAATCAATGCGTGTAAACTAAATTTTTTATTAATTATAATTATACGAGTCATTTTTATTGGTGCATCTAGATTGATAGATAGCTCTGTAATTCTTTTCAAAGACACAGACAGCTATAATGCAATTAAGAACAAAGGATTGATCCTAGCTGCATCAAAATCAATTGAAACTGATGGCACCCAGAAAGTCACAGAGAAGCTCAATAGACTTCAGGTTATGTCCTGAACTGAAACCAGCTCAGAGTCTACCCCCATTTCTCCACACATTCTCGGTTTACTCTGTATTTAATAAAAAAAAATCTTTAAAACATTTATAATGACAGCATTTTTATAACAGCCTGATATAGCACAGAAATATAAAAAACCCATTGACTTGTCAATAGTTTGGATCTTTGTTGATGCTACAAAGCTGAAAGTTTAAAGTGTTATCTAAAATGGAGCAAAATCTAACCCTTTATTTTTTATTTCAATATGACAGATGTACTCGCCTTGAGCACTAACAAGGCATAGCTAATTACTGATACAGTTGCAGAAAAGGCACTCTGACAGTCATGATCTATGAACAAATTTGTCTTCCAAGTGACAAGTCAAACAGAGGTTACAGAGGATCTTGGGCACTGCCAACACTGTGGGTGGGTTACAAAAAAATTTGCACATTTGTTTTTATGGCTGTAGGGGAAATATTCCACCTTCAACTCAAATGATGTCTGTGACCCTTTCATGCTCATACTGATCCATTAAAGGCATCCTTCTTTAATCCATTAGTTTCTTAGAATCTAGTTTTTATTACAGTGTCCCATGATTATATACTAATTTAGTATATACTAATATAGTATATATTTTAGAGATATCAATTTATGAAAAATTAAAACATACATGATAAAATAATTCTCTATTAAAAACCCAATCTATAAAAATGTTATAGGTAAATCTATTTTTAATGTGACTTTTTGTTAATTTGTGTTCTAGTGAAATTAAATGACCAAAAATGATGTTACTGCACAAAATCAGCTAATTCTATTACAAATTTAGGGTTTTTACCAACTATGATAACTGAAATAAGGTGGAAAACATGCTTAAACAGTATTGCTCTCTTTTTTGAGTCTACTGTCCTCATTTCTAAAATGGTTCATTGGTGATATTAAAACATTCTCAATTCTTGCATCTCAAAAGGGTTTGGGTAAGATCAAATAAATATACCGTTAATTTTTGCAGTAAAATATTTATCCCTATTTATGATAAACAGGAATAGGTATTCCTTGTGGCAAATCAGTCTTCTCACTGCTATACTGACTGGTGTAATATGAGGATTGAAATACAATACTAATATGAAGGATTTCTTTTAATCAACATTTACTCTCCTAAAGTAAACACATTACTCGTATTTATTTCACAAATATTAGAAATCTCCCATAAAAGCTATCACAAGGCCTTTGGGTGTAATAAGATTAAATCATTTGGGTCAGATCCCAAATGGGATTAGGCTTCCTGGCACAAACCATTACAGCAACTCAGTGTTAGGCAGTGAGCCCAGGAGTGTAATTCAGGGATTTCTTATGATCCCACATTCCATGTACAACGGAAGGGAAAAATTGGCATTTCACTAATAGGACAAGGAGTATGACAAGAAGTACCTGAAACGGGAAACTTATGAGCACCAAACCACCAACATAATGAAACTTCACTTCACTTTATTGCATTAAGTGTTTGTATCTCACCAGGTTTCTGAGCTTAGAAAAATTTCCTCAACATTTTTTGCTGAGTATTTGCAGTGATTTTTCATTACACTTGGTGGATGCAGCAGGGTAATTCAGTTCAAGATTATCTTTGGTTTAATGGATTTCAAATTCACGCTTCATACTTCTGATGAACAGATATTGATCACTATGAAGCAAACCTACCCTCTGTTTGTTTATTCCCCTTTCATAAATCTTGTGTTAATGACTGCACAGAAACGTAGTACCTACATCTGCAGTTTGTGATCTAGATATCCAGCAGATATCTTCTGGATTTCTTCACAGGTTTCAACTTAAATCTAAATACTTGGGTGTTTTCACTTTATTTCTTAAGCAGTGTGTACATTATAGATAAAGAGCATTTAATTTAAAGTTTCATTTCTCATTTTCATACCATATGCTTTTCAACTGATATTTAATCCTGTGCCAAGAATTTTTCAGCAACACTGTAATGAACTGATTTGCCAGAAATTATAAAACAGGATTGCTTTTTCTTCTTCAGTTTTACATTTTTACAACAGGTGCATCACGTCCCCCACTTAAACATCCAGTTGCATGACAACAGTGTAAGAAAAGTTCAGACCAGATTGTGCACAGTCAGTAGTAGATGTTGGGTGGTGTATTTCTGAACATTAGAGAAGAGTATACATACAGAAATATTATTTTTTTCTCCCAGTTTTCTTCATTGTCTGGTGAAGCTGGGAAGATGTCCCTACTGTTCTAATCCCAAAGGTGGTGTTCATGCTCTACTGAAGAGAAACAAGAATGGAAGTCCTTTGCCTGGTTGGGACTTGCAGAGAAGTCTTGTGGCAGTCTGCAGATGATGTGTAGAGGTGAAAGTTGAAGAATAGTCTTTGTAGGTTGCAGGCAAGACTAGGGGAAAGGGAAGGGAANAAAGGAAAGGAAAGGAAAGGAAAGGAAAGGAAAGGAAAGGAAAGGAAAGGAAAGGAAAGGAAAGGAAAGGAAAGGAAAGGAAAGGAAAGGAAAGGAAAGGAAAGGAAAGGAAAGGAAAGGAAAGGAAAGGAAAGGAAAGGAAAGGAAAGGAAAGGAAAGGAAAGGAAAGGAAAGGAAAGGAAAGGAAAGGAAAGGAAAGGAAAGGAAAGGAAAGGAAAGGAAAGGAAAGGAAAGGAAAGGAAAGGAAAGGAAAGGAAAGGAAAGGAAAGGAAAGGAAAGGAAAGGAAAGGAAAGGAAAGGAAAGGAAAGGAAAGGAAAGGAAAGGAAAGGAAAGGAAAGGAAAGGAAAGGAAAGGAAAGGAAAGGAAAGGAAAGGAAAGGAAAGGAAAGGAAAGGAAAGGAAAGGAAAGGAAAGGAAAGGAAAGGAAAGGAAAGGAAAGGAAAGGAAAGGAAAGGAAAGGAAAGGAAAGGAAAGGAAAGGAAAGGAAAGGAAAGGAAAGGAAAGGAAAGGAAAGGAAAGGAAAGGAAAGGAAAGGAAAGGAAAGGAAAGGAAAGGAAAGGGAATAACTTCTACAAACAACACTATTGAAGTAGGTTTCACTGTTTAACTCACCCCCTCAAACCTGACCATCTCCTGTGGGGCATGATTTAAGTCCTTAACAAGTAGGAACTGACTTTATGCAAACATTGCCATCTCTTCAAATAGGGAAAGCTCTAGTTGATTTGTACTGATATATATCTTACAGCTTAAAGCAATTATTTTTAAATGTACATGCATCTGAATTGCTGATATAAGAAATAACAACAAACAAACAAAATATAACCAAACAAACCCCCTCTTGGTTCAAGTACAAAAAATAGGAGCTCTCCTTTTGCCCTCTACAGAGGCTAAGTGCCTACACTACAATGTAACTTAAGAATATTAATATGCATTTTTCGTTTATGCAAACCTTTAACCAGATAGATTTTGATGATAATGTTTGTGTTATGCTACTCTTAAACAATCATTTCTGACTGAACTGAGTCTCTGTCCTCACAGCTGTGCCAACACAATGCTGGGGCCACACATTAAACAGAAGTGATGAAATTATCTAGAATAAAAGAAAACCTTCATTTAATAAAATATTTTATATAAATTAGGTAAACCCTGACGTGTTATGTTAGGGCGCTATGTTATGTTCCAATGAGAATTAAATAAAGGGCTAGCTGAAATATGCTGTCAGCACAGCATCTGCTCATGTGATCTTTTAGTCATAATAATAGCGTTAATTCTCAGTATATCGAAGCAGACAAGGACTAACACACACAGTGCATGCTCTGAATATTCCTTATAAACTGCTCATGAGCAATCTGCAGGACAACAATTTATTCACTGAGGAAATAAATGAATATTTTCTAGATAATGAATAAATCCAAGAATTTTGCCATATGTTTGTGGACAACTGGTGAATGGGAAAAAAAAAAGTTGGTGAAATTTAACCCAATAAATAATTCATTACAAATTACTTGCCTATTCTAAATTTAAACCCACAGATTTAACTGTCTCCAAGCTCCTTTTTTACAAATAGCACTACTACCCAGCGCGTTCATTCATGATATGCTTTGCCATCACCATTGGTTATCGTCAAAAGCTTTACATCTTGTCAACAGAGGAAGAGAGCAATCCCTTTTGGTTAAAATGTTAAATCAAAATACATTTCACCGCACTATTTCAGTGCTGAAACTATCACCTGCATTTGAATGACCAAGAGACTAAGTCAGATCACAGGCATAGAATAATGTGGCGGGTTGCCTGCCACTTCATTTGCTTTGACCCCTACTTTGTAACCTGCCATTACTGAGTTTTAGAGGAAAAATGACTAGAGCTGGGGAACCAGGCAGAGTGAAAGTCAACATCATCATCTCTCTCTCTCTGCAGGTCAATAGTTCAGCATCATCATTCCGGAAGAACTAATCTCATTTCTGAAGCCTATTTCTAAGCTTACAGTTGTTATCTAAAAGACAATCTGGAGACGTTTTTAATGCTTTCAAGTAGGGGAAAGTTAAAACAAAGTGAAATAGAAGAATATAGAAATGAACCTCTGCTATACCCTTATTTGGAGGGAACAGGTATTTAACATTGCCTTTCCTAGTCAAAGCACAGGAAATGTTTGCATCATACTCCCCAGAAAACTCTGCTTAACTGATCTATTTCACTTTGATGACCCACGGCAGTTTTCATTCCATAAATGATGAAGAAACTAAAAGCTCAAAAATATTACTTGCTATGAACACCATTCAGACAAAGAATATAATGGGTGCCACCATAAATTATCCAGGAAGCCAAGGACTTACATGGTTACTTTCACAGGTAAGCACAGCAAAAATAAAATCTATCAATGTGTTTCCATGGACACAACTGTAACATGAGAAAATTAGCTTTTTTCCATTACAGTTTACCTTATATCCATTTTCCTCATATAGTCTTTGCCCAAGTAATGCTGCAAATTTGAGTGGCCAATGCAGATGCTGGTGTATGAGTTTTAATTGGGTTTATATGGTCAAAGTCTTGCCACAGTCCCAAGTGGATAATGATAGCGTAAAACTTAAATACTTAAACACGTATTATGGAGGCCTTTTCCTTCCTCAGCTTAGTATGACAGAAACATTCATGCACATGGAACTTATATGTCAAGATCCTGCATTCAGACAAGGCAGAGAGTTCTTAAAACAGTCATCTGAAGGGATACATTTTTTTTATTTTATTATCTCATCTACTAAATGATGGAGAATCATCTGCAGTTATATAAAGTCAAGGGATGTTTTAATACATAAATACAGAAAAGGTCATTATGAATTTTTTTTCCAACTCTTCATGAGTTTTTTCAATTTTCAAACTTTCAGCAACAAGCATCCACCCTAATCTTACATGTGTAATCACATGAAATCTACAGCATCATTGCAGAAAACAAATATTACACTTTCAAAATAAATTTTCAGTATATCAGTATATTAACAGTGTAATTTAAATCTACACTTACCAGTCCTTTCCTTTTCCTTTCCAGCCACTCCTTAGGATATATTTTAACTCAAAATTCAAGAAATATTGAAAAAACTATGCTTCTGAAATATATGCTTAATATAGGGGTGAAAGTTATTATGTCTAGATACACATACTCTATTTTTTTTAAAGACTGATTACAAGAAACAGAGGAAGAAATAACACACAGTACCCTAAAGATACAGCTCCATAGTTCAACATTAAGAATATGTTTCTATACATATGTCTTCAAAAGCACTTATTGAGATGTTTGACCACTTTCTAAAAGGGTTCCATTAACCTCCATCAACTGCATGCTTAGTTTAGCTAATCTATCAAATTAAGAAAAACACACGTGTGCATAAAGGTCACATATTTGTGTATTTTCATTAGTTGTGATCAATGATGACAGTAGCCAAATGTACATCTCACATCCATAGCAAAAAGACTCCAGAACAGCTGTCTCCTTGCCACTCAATTGGCAGCTATAATGGCTTTTAAGAAATGTCTCAGGGCATTAGTTTGTTCTTAAACCCAGCTCCTGACATCTTCTAATTACGCTAGAATTATTTAAAAATTAGTGCATCTCTAACCACTGTTGTGGTTAGAAATTTTTAGAGCATATATGAGAAGGAAGCGCAAAGGGTAAAGACCACACTCTCCTCCTCCTCTCATACCAAATTGTGATTTTCAAGCAAATCCCATAATACTTGTGTCTTGATTTATGATTCTTGAAGATTTATGGGAAAATCCTGCCTTCCCTCTCATAAATAAAGCTACTGTTTAATTCTGAAGTCTGATTGTTCTGCTTACAGTGTCTCCAAGAAATCCACACTAATACTACCCTTTGTCTTTTTTTCTTTGTGCTAAAAAGTAGGGAATTAAAGGAATAGATACAGTACACTATGGTAAATAAAGTAAATTAAATCAAGTCAGGAATCAGGAAAATTAAAATTTCTAAGTCAGAAATCTACATAAAATAAAATAGTAAGGAGAGAGGAGATGTGAAACTCCAGATTCTTCTTGCAGTAATCAAGATACTCATTTTGACCTGATTACATGTAACAAGTCAAGTAAAATCAGTTAAAGTCAGACAACACAGTTTTATTTTCTTCTTCCATATTTTTCCACTGATCTCTAAAATCTCAATTTTAGCAGGAAAAAAAAAACCCAAACAATTTTTAAATTATATTTTGCTTCTGAAATAAAATTAACATACATTTTACGACCAAGTTTAGATAGGTATGTGTTCTTGACTTTTCAGAAATACTGAGTAGCCCCATTTCTTAGTTAGGGTGTCTGATAAAAACATACAGTGTGAGGCCAACCACATAGATTAGATAACCAAAGATTATAGCAACACCCTGTTTTCTGATACTTTTTTAACCATGCTCATGACTAGAGATAATTAATACAGGGTTATTGTCATTATTATGATGTATACAAATATTTTAATGTTAATTATATTATTATAAAGGTACTTAATTTATAGGATAGTAATTATCCAAATATTTCAAACATGCAGATTATGTTTGTGGAATCACTAAGACTTAGTAATGACTTCAACACAAAGGGAATCAAAGGGTAGAAAAACCCTATTTCACATAACCAGATAATGAGAGATGACTGCAGGCAAAATGGCAAAATAGTGCCCTAGTATAGATGCAGTATTATTATAAAACCAGAATTCAAAGCTAACATAATCAAAGTGAACTGAACTCAGCTCCTAACACTTGGAGGTAGGTCACATTTCAGATTTAGCGGTGTTAAAGGCTTGCCCTTCCAATTTATTTGGTAGTTACTTCCACATTGTGAAACTGCTAGATCATCGTTGTTGGAGGGATTTAGAGAAAGAACACAGACTTTCTTTCCTGTTTACCCAGTGTAGCAGTTAATGGTAAGCCTACCAGATTGGGAGAATATATCCAATAATAACAGTAAGTTCTGTGTCTTTTCTGTTTTCTTTTATTTCTCTAAAGTGCTTAGTATATGTTATGGAAGTAAATTTTAGCTCTGATCAACAGAAATTGGGGTCGGACTTTGGCAGTTATATAAATCCAATGAGGTTAACTAGCCCATAAAAAATAAGTGCTGAAGTGTTCATTTCTCTGTGGGCTACACTGCTAGGTGACTTGCTTTTCCTGTTATAACCATTTTATTACAAGTTTCTACAGCAAGGAAAATGCTAAGTGATTTCTGTAGAAGACATGAACAATAAAAGTCACTGTAGCTTTTATAAGATATATGTTATTTGTGTACACCAGAATGACCCAAATAGAGTTTTAACTTTTTTTTTTTTCCACAATGGAAAAGTAAAAAATAGACTGGATGGAATGTTCCTAATTTAGTAACAGGTTTTTTTAATTTACAGGTGAAATACATTATTTTTTTCTGGTGCTGTAGTAGATTCTGTGATTACAAAGGCTGTTTTAAATGAGGTTTGCTCTGAAGCCAGAAGAATAAAGTAAGGTCTTGGGAATGACCTGGCTATCGGCACTACTTCCCTTCTCCAGCTACCAATGACGAGATGTTAGAATATGACCTTTCATTATTTCATTGTTAGAAAACCACATTTTTCATTGTTTAAAATACACATTTTGTTCTCATAACCTTAAAATAAACTTACTTTCTGTATTTATTTCACTGAGAATTATGCTGGGAACCATACCCTATTTTGTGTGAAAGAAAGGTTTTCAAGTGGGATAAACTTTGAGCAGCAGAACCTTTCCCTTGAGAAAGGAATTTAAATCTTCCTTATATCCCTTATTTAACAGGCAAATCTCTTCAGCTTCCAAAAACCACAACAAACCAGAAGTTACACACTGAAGTTAGAATATCTTTAGGTGAATGCTTCTGAAATATAAAGGAGAAAACAGCATTTAAGTTATTTTTATATTGTTTGCTTTCAAAAAGAAAACATTTGACACTGATTTTTCTTTCATTTTCTATGGGATTAAGTGAACAGAGCCTTCAGGACATAGATAATTCTAATTGTATCTATGTATTCTTATCAGTCAGCATAATAGTTCATATGATAAAAATTCAAGAATAGGGTTAAGAGGTTTGCTCTTAAGACATGGAAGCCTTTAAACTGGTAAAATCCTGTACAGTTCTCCTGAAACCAGTGGACTAACTAGCAAAGTGTTGTGCCCTTTTGAATTCAGTCTTCTTTTTTTTTTTTTTTCAAACAGGTTGAATAACGATCTCTTAGGTTTCTGAAGTTAAATAAAAACTTTCAACAGGAAGTAGTAGCACTGGCTATATTCTGTGCATTTACTGAATTTAAAGAAGAGGTCTATGGCTGCAGTTGTTGCATCACACTCTTGTCTCTGACATTTTACCAGGCAGCCGAGCTCTCTCAACCTTTTTTTGTCTTTTAACTCCCCAGCCTGTAAAGCTGTAAAGCCTTCCAGACAAGCATCTGGCTTTTATAGAGTGTATAAGTAGACCCTCCCATGATGGCTCTCCATTGATCTGGTATTGTACAGGTAACAAACAACAGCCGTGGGCTGGAGTCCTTCCACACAGATTTCATATCCCCTGAGAAGTTCCTTACAGCTATGCATGAAAGCAGACGAAACTTCGCAAAGGCAAATAATGATTTCTTCACAGAACAGTAGGAATGTCTCAAAAGACCAACTATTAAACAAGAATGCTAAACATATATTTATGAAATGGGAGATATCCTCAGATAAAAGTCATTATGATAAATAATCACTGTTCATCTGAAACTATTTCTCTGAAGAGAATGCATTGATTTTTAAGCACTGAAATCAATGGGAACTGCTACTTAAAAATTGATGGTGCAATATGGCCCATGTTATCAATGGTTTACATTTATTAACTCTATTGTCTGAGATTCTCAGTTGATTGTCTTTTGGATTAGCTGTCGATCTTCTTGAATTGTAGCCCAAACTTGATCTTCTTTGGGATAATGCTTTGGGATAATGCTTCTACCCAAATTTAACAGCTACAGAATCTGACTTAGCACAGTTCTTTTGGTGGAAACTAATTATTCTATGACCACATACACTATTACCTACTTGAATACCAGAATTTCTCAGCTGGAATTTTTTGATTGAATGTGGTAGCTCCAGAGTTCTTTATTTAGCTATAGATGACACTTTTATGTGTTTCCTAAGCAGAGTCTTTTGAAATAGTCTAATGTCCAGAGAGCATTGCTATCTGCCAAAGAACACAAATACTTGCATTTGCTCCCCCAAGACAGGACATTTGGGAGATGCTATATAGAAAGAGCCATTGCTCTACTTATTTCAACCTTCCTAATGCCCAATAGACAAGAACAAATCAGTAAGATTCTGGTTCACCATAGATCAGCACAGAAGGTCAGGTTGCATATGCAGAAAACAGTAGAGAAATATTGTAAAGAAAATCAATAGCCTGAAATACCTGGAACACCTGAAATACTACATGGAGTTCAGGCTAATCACTTATCAACTGTTATTTGTATGTTAGTTTAAACCTCTCCATGAATCTACTGTAATAAATATAAAAGTGGACTATAGATCTGCTTCAGGGTGGCTGTTCTCCTGGTGAAGCTCTGGGAAAGGTCTTTGGAGTTTGTTTGGGGGTTTTTTTTGTTTGTTTTGTTTTTTGTTGTTGTTAATTCTGGCAACGACTGGTGCAACATCTTTTTTTTTTTCTGATAAGGAGAATTTCTCTAGAGTATAAATGGTGAGATTTCCAGAGCTCCCGGTGTATGAGCACATCTTAATCACACAAGTTAAAGTTTGCCTGATAATAACTCCTCAGCCTAGTAAAAAATAAACTTGCCCGGTATAAAGAAAGCAGTATTAGTATATCAAAATATAAAATGTGTACTGAAGATTTTAGACTCCCTGAAGGACAATGACACAATATACAAGACACATTTGACCTATATAAAAGTACAATTCAGCAGCTAAACTGATTTAATATGAAACTAGATTTGATTTGAAATTACTGCAGGAAGCAGTAATTTAGTGCATTTTACATGGTAACAGTTTATTATATTAGTACAATTGAGTTTAGAATTATTCAGAAGAAAGAATTCTTTCTGTGCTCCCGTGCCTTAGTTTCTATAGAAAAAAAAGAAAAATCTTCATTATTAGAAGCAATAATTCCACAATATTATTTTATTAACTGGTTAATAAGAACAAGAGCATTTTTTTAGATAAATAAAATTAAAGAGAGAGTATATTTCCTCCCTTCTCTAACAACTGCTTGTCATAGTTCTCATCTTACTGTAAGTCTCTCATATTCACAAAAAAAAAGAAAAAAAAAATACCAAGAAACTCAAACAAATCCAAACCCTCTTTATCACTCTGCTAGGTCTGATTTGCAAAAGGCGGGGTGAAGAGTTCAGACAGGCATCTAAGCACACCCCAAAGAAAATAGCTGCGATTCCTGTACTGTACATGAACAGACAGGAGACGCATCCCACCGGGCTCTCGACAGCTCCGTCACTGTTTACCATTAGCTCTGTCATATTCGCACGCCCTGTCATCCTGTGCAGCGGGGCAGGGGCTGGCCGGCTGCCGACCTGCCGCTCGGCACNCGAGCATTATTTTAGCGGACCCTTCTGTTTCTGGAAGGCTTCTTCTGCTCAGTATAGCCGTTAGTGCTCTGAAATACTANCAAAAAAAAAGAAAAAAAAAATACCAAGAAACTCAAACAAATCCAAACCCTCTTTATCACTCTGCTAGGTCTGATTTGCAAAAGGCGGGGTGAAGAGTTCAGACAGGCATCTAAGCACACCCCAAAGAAAATAGCTGCGATTCCTGTACTGTACATGAACAGACAGGAGACGCATCCCACCGGGCTCTCGACAGCTCCGTCACTGTTTACCATTAGCTCTGTCATATTCGCACGCCCTGTCATCCTGTGCAGCGGGGCAGGGGCTGGCCGGCTGCCGACCTGCCGCTCGGCACAAACGACTCGTGTCTCCCATCTCTCCATAGGAGGTGCCGGCAGCACAATTCCTGACGAAAGTGTGCTCCCTAGTGTTACAGCGCTACAAGGGCCGGCGAGCTCCGCTTNCCCACAAACCCCCCAAAAAACAGTTTCGGGTCATTTCCTCTTTTTCTTTCACACCAGGTTAGAACATTTTCATTGTTTATGACTCAGTAACAACTTTTCAACATGGAAGAAAAGGTTCTGCTGAAACAAGCTCAGTAATATGGGCATCTGAATACTTCAGCAGCCTAATACCTAAGGCTTTCCAATGCCAACAGTGGCATGCGATTTCCATTGACAATTTGGGTTGTCAGCCATCTTAAAAAAAGGTTCCCAGGTCCGAGGTGAGCTGGTGGCTCAGCTGTGCCTATAAGCTGTCACACCTGCTGTGTATTACAGAGAGCAAAGGTAAAAACCAGTATATTTACCTCAAAGGCTTCACAGACCCTGCAGGATCCGCATTCAGCCCTGGTACACTGAGCTTACGGTGATGGTGGGTTAACCCACGAGACTTTCAGCATTTACATTTAAGCAAGTTTAAAGATCAAGCTTTTAATCTGCCACCAAGGCTAATCCTGTATATGGTGGAGAGACAAATATCTTCAAGTAGTGGTTCGTTTCACCTATGTTAGAGACCTCCTTAGGGTGGAATACATTACGCTATCGCCGGATTAAAACAGGTGTTGAATTTTCACATGAGCAAAGTCAGACAAGGCAAAATCCACTGTAAGTGCTAAGTCATAAAATTTTCATGTTGTAAAATGTAAATACATGTAAAATGTTATATTTCCTCATTTTTCACATATGTACATTGCTGCACCAGACACCCCTCCCTGGGGAGAAAAGCACATGTTATTTAGTGATGTGAATACACATAATACCCGTACTATTGACTGTGGTGAAGTCACCCCAGAGGCGCAGCACGCAGATCAGAATCCAGGTCAGTGGAAAGCCATGGAACCGATCTCACATCCCTCCAGCACCTCAGACAGAAACTACTTACTCTGGTGACATCACAATTCAGTGACAGTGTCACAAAGAAAGAGTGATAATCTGATGTAGTAAATAGCAGAAAAGGGCATAATGAAGAGGAACTTCACATGATTTTCTCACATCACTATTTTTGAAGAGCAAAAGATATTGAATAAATAATGTAAATCTGTACTTAAGTAAGGGTTTACAAAGCAAAAATCATACATTTGCGAATCTCATCCATAATGTACCAATTAACAGGTGATAAATATTTCCATTATAATTAATATCTGATAGAGCTTTAGGCATCTGTTTTGCAGGCACAATCACCTTCTTAATTATCTAAGGGATGTTATTTCTCTCTACAAGAATAGTAGCAAGAAGGAAGTCTATATTTTCCAAATTGAGTTACATGTATATTTATATTTATATATGTACTCATGGAGCATAAAGTTTACTATGCAAATAGCCTATCTGAGCATAACAGTAATACTCAAAGTGTAAAATGATGGTATTTTCTGGAATATTTTTCAGTATTCTGGTATAATATTGGAAAAACTGAAAATTGAATAAAGGATTGAAACTTTTGTTTTTCTGCATATCTCTTATAAAAAACACTACATTGGTAACATACCCAAGCAAACATTTTAATACACTGGTGACTACTACTACTACATGGGCTACAGAGCTAAGTGTAGCTTAAAAACTAAGAAAAATTAAATAAACATAATAATTATATATGCAATGCAGTGCAGAGAAGCTGATACATTAGTCTTCCTTCCAAATACAAATTTATCTAAACTTAGTAAATATTCAGGATATATAAATAATGTGGGGTTTATTTATCCTATTTTACGTCATCACAGTCATATTTTGGAAATGATCTCCCATCAGCAAAGCCCTACATTTTATTACATACAGGAAATATGAACTACACTAAAAAGAAAAAATAACAGACACACCTCTTCATGCCATGATGTATGAATTAAAGTTTTAAATTTCATTAATATAAAATGAAAATTATTTACAAGCTGTGAAGACTTGATGAATTTCTGTAATCTACTGATCCTGGTTAGAAGGACTCTCTCTGATTTCATTTACCTCTGAACTTGTTTAAAAATGGGACCTTCTTGTCCCCCCATTATTTTTTGCTTCTTCAGGTATCTAAATACCGCAGGAAGTAACAGCACAAGGGTTTGCATCTAACACTATGTTTTCTATTATTTAAAGTAGTAAAAAATCTCCATTATTCTCACATCTCAAAGACTGCACATGGAAGAAGCAGCATAAAAAATATGCTGATATATTACTATTTCATCAGTGTGTCTACATTTCTCTTGCTTGCTAGTGTATGGTAGACTATGGTATTAAGCTTTTGTGAAGAGAAATTAGCCATGCTTTTTGGGGATGCCCTCACACGGTAGACAGGAAACTACCTAGTGGGAATTGCTCTTCAAAACCTGTGACACGGGGTTTCTTTTGTACTTAGAATAGTCATCAGCCATCACTTGGTTGATGATTCAACCCATCCTCCTTGTACCCAAATGCAATCAGGGGAGTGTTTCAACCACCACGCTATTATGCAGTTTACTAAAAACAGCAGGGTATTCTATATTTATTAGATTTCTGCCTTTCTCAAATAATTCCTACAATGTTAGATACAATAGTATTCTGCTTATATGGAGCTTAATCATTACAATTTGTAATTAATCCATTTTGACCTTTTAAATTGCAATTTATGAAGAGCAAATAGAGTCTGATGGTGTGGGACCGTTCTGACATTTATTCAAAGGATAATTTAAGTCTTTTAAGATATCTACAAGAAAGCAAATACAAACAACTAGTGACATGAGTTCATTCATACCACCAATATTTTTTTTAAGTTTAGTATTCCAGATGTACCTGAGTTTGGTTTGTTTATTGACTGTTCTGTATATTTTACGAGGCATGAGTTATAATTTAATGAGCTGCAATAGTCTACAGATCTGTTGCACTCCCAGTGACTTGCTCTTATCCTTTTATATTTTCCCTGCTTTATCTATAAAGTCCATCTAAAGACCAAAAAGTACCAAGTACTGTTTGATTTGAAAATATATAGCTTATAAAAGGCTTGTAGTGACCTTTGAACTTTACTTTTTGCTAATAAAGTACTGAAATGCTTTTTTCTAACAATTGGCTTCATAACACAGCTTAAAAATCAGTTTATTTCCTACCCGTACATCAAAGCCCTGATCTTCTAACAAGATCTCAAAGGGCATAGGATTCAGCTCAAATGCAACTCATTTAACAGTTTGGATCCTACACCACGCCTCTACTTTTCTTCCCACTAAGGATTTGAAATAGTTTTCAAAAGCAAGCAAAAAGAATCCCTGAAAATCCATATATTTTAAAGGTAAAAACCTGAAATTACCAATAATAATAATAATAATAATAAATATTACATATGGGAATGATTTGACAAATGTGGTGAAGAGTATGTATTTGGGAGAAATATTATTGTAGATCCAGAATTTCAGTGGGAAATATATTGTACAAGGTTTGCAGAAATCAGCTGACACTTACTATGAATAGATTGTTCTAATTGAAGGTATACTTGCTTTTCATGATAAATGATATGATGATTGTATTATAGATAATTATAGTAATTTTGAAATGGTTTATATATTTTTAAAGTTTATTATATTAATGTTGTGTATTATTGCCTTTGATGTAGCCTTTTTTATACAATTCTCAAACAATTTATGGTATGCATTAAGGAACCAAATCTAACTTACTCATTATTACTCAGTAAGCTTCACATACTGTTGGGTAATCTTTCCTTTTCCACCAGTTACCCTCTTCTGCTTCCCCACCCTTCAGCTAATAGCTAGGTAACCCTAGGCGCACAGCCATTTTTAAAGGAAAAATAAAGGTCTTATATAAAAATACACATGCCAAACAATATCAAAAACAAAATGAGGAGGACATATGGAACTTCCTAGACAATGGGAAGACTATCTGAAGTGAAAGATTAATCTTTTCTCTATACAGCATGATCAGTGGTACTGCTGTGTTGTGGAGCAAGAAGAACAAGAAGACAATCCTATCTTTTCACTTATCATTTTCACTTTATAGAGGTGAGTATGATTTTCAGAATGGAGTCCTATTCATAAGCCTCTTTCCAACAGGTTCCCTAAAATATCTTAAGAAAAAAATTATTCAGCTTTACTGTCAGGAAAAGTCCATGTTTCAAAGTGTACTTGATAACGCTTTACAAAAATCTGAAGACAAACCACCTTTCCACTGGCAAAAAAAAAAAAAAAAAAACATGAACAACTCTTTCTTAGTGAATATAAAACTTTGATTTTCAGTTTCAGTTACTCTGGATCAGTGTAAGTTTGGATCTTCTCAGTTCTGAGGATATTTTTCCCCAATTTTGAAACAGATGTAATACACTTCAGACAGGTATTTATTGGTTTACTTGCAGCCAATATCATGCAAAAGAGGTAAAGGTCTCAAATTAGTTCAAAGCTCAACAAAATTATTTATTCACAGCCTAAATCTGAATTAACTTCTGCATCACTTTCATTCACACTCAGTAGAGAAGGGAGTAGGCTATATCATTCTGTTTCTACAGACCTAGTCTAATACATCTACCAATGACTCTGAAGTCTGCAGCTGTTTCTAAATTCTTAAATTTTGATCCCTTCCCAGAATTTTAACAGTATTCACCTTGGCAGAAAACTTGTACCTGAACTGACATATCCCCTGGAGAGCCAAGCTCATCTGCTTTTCCCATACGTTTTGTTTCCACATTTGGGAAGGATAGTCCAAATATGGTCTTTAAACACATAGAAATGGCCCACGTGGTGCACACATTTACTTCTGTGTGCTTCCTTCTATTAAGCAAGAGCAGGATTTTGAACAAAAAGAAGGTTTGATTCCCCATATGAAAGAGGATTAATGGCTCTCCTCATCATATGGAACATATTGTAACTCCTCCTCCTTACTCTCTCATGTCTTTTTGCTTGATCTTACATGTCTGGCCTTTACCAGCTGAAATGTCATATAATGAATTAGATGAAACAGTGTTGTCATCAGAATAAGCATCAGTAGTTCTGTTCGACCTCTGATTTTATAATGGCTCAGTCTCTCTTAGGAATTTAAGGTCAGATAAAATTTTAATATTTCTGACATGTGGAATTGTAAGCATATGTTTAAGACACAGAAAATAAGAAGAAAATTGCTGGGACTTAGTGAAACATTTCCCAAAGGAATCATCTCTCTCTTCTTCACCTGCAACCATTAAAAAACAAATTAAAAGAAATAAACCTTTCTCCAGCTAATAACTATTAAGTAAAAAGGTTTTTGTGAAGAAATACCTCATAGGGCAAACAGAGGAGACTAAGAACGAAAGGAAGCAAAGTATTTAGAAAAAAGCTAGAGGAGCTCAAAAGGGATGAAAAGTAGCAAGGAAATAAAAAAGAAATCTTAACCAACAGGAAAATCTTGACTATAGAATCTGTGAAGATCATGAGAACAACACAAGTGAAATAGTAAAAAAACCCTATTTCATTTCTTGAACTATTATAATAAAATTTCTTAGACCTAATGGCCCAACATATTAATACATAGGTGTCTTTTGCAACTATAAATGTAGAGCTCCCCTCAACATAGAATTTTCTTGTGAACAACAAACAAAATGGTCATTCACACAATTCTGACAATCAGTAACTTGCAAGATTTACCTCATGAATCACAAAAAGGGCTATCAAATTCAACTTGAATTAGAGGTTCTATGCTCTGGCAGAAAATATTATTTAAATGGAAGATTAAGCTGCTATTTCTCAAAATCAGGCCTCTGTGGTAGAAGACTATATGGAAGTACCTATTTCAGGGAATGCTATTTTCCCAAAGATATATGTGAGAGCCCTTTAGGTATGTCCTTGGTCATGTGAGGCCCTGACAATGATCTTCCTATACTTCGCTAACGTTCTCTTCCACAGGACTACATTTGTAGGTTGTTTCAGTTGCCCAAAACAAGAAGAGAAATAAATATGGGGAGCAAAAGATGGTGTGCTTCACTTCAGATGAAACCAGAAAACTGACATATATTTAACCCTTAAGACCTTCTGAAGACAGGGTAGGACCTGAATAAATCCATGGTCCTGAGTTCACCAGCCATCCCATCCACCATGGAGATGCAATCTCAAAATGTCATGATTCAGAATCTGAAATCTTGTGTTTTAAAGTTGTTCTGTAGAGAGGAAAAAATTTAGTCATTGCTCAGAAATAGAATATATATGAGCACATACAGGAGCCAATACAAAAAATACAAGAAGGGTTGCCGAAATGATTTCAACCTGTTCAAGTGAAACTCAGCTGCTTTGATATTGCTATGCAAAACGTAAGGCTTGGTTTTCACCATTTGAGGTTTTGCAGTAGCAGTTCGCTCAGCTCAGATTTCGTTATAACCTCCTGGTTTCACTTATATCCAACTATTAAACATTTTCTTTTGGTAAGAAACTTGTCTTAGTTTCTGCCAGGTTAGGAATGACTTTGGAAAGTCTGAGCAAAGTCAGTCCAAATTAGATTAAAAGGGTGTGGAGAGTGAGCCACTAACCTTTTTCATTGCTAAAGATATATTAAAATGGAAGTCTTTAAACCAAAAAATGAGAAAATGTTTGTGCATGTTTACTGAATAATATTTGCCTGAGTAATAATACAAATAAAGAAATAAACTAAAAATAAACCAAAAAAACAATCAAAAAACCCACAAATACCACAAAACAATAATAACCTAACAAAAAATCCCGTCCCCCTCAAAAAAAACCCAAAACATCCCAAACCAAAAGCTGATAACAACAAAAAACTAGACTGAACTAATCTTATTATTATGGTACAGACAAGCAGACACCAGTTATATACACCAAGGAATGATTCTAGAGATTGAACTGCTAGAGCAATCAGAGAAGAGCATGAAAAAGATCAGGGGTTGGAGCACCGGTCCTACAGTCAGGCTGAGAGAATTGGTCTTGTCCAGCCTGGAGAAGAGAGGGCTCCAGGGAGACTTAATTATGGTACACGGATACTTGAAGGGGTCCTACAGGGAAGTGGGAGAGGGACTGTTCACCAGGGAGTGTAGTGATAGGACAAGGAGGCAATGGCTCCAAGCTGAAAGAGGGCAGGTTTAGGTTAGATGTTAGGAAGAAATCCTTTGCTACGAGAGTGGCAAGGCCCTGGTACATGTTGTCCAGAGAGGTTGTGGAAGCCCCATCCCTGGAAGTGTTTAAGGCAAGGTTAGATGGGGCTTTAGGCAATCTGGTCCAGTGGTGGATGTCCCTGCCTACAGCCAGGGGGGTTGAAACTAGATGGTCTTTAAGGCTCCTTCCCACACAAAGTGTTCTGTGATTCTATAATTTTATGAACTCTTCCAGCCAGATACCTCTGAAGCCCACTATGGGCCAAGCTAACCTCTGGACCACAACAGAAAGAGTTTCAGTATTTATCTCCTTGAAAAAGAAACAATTTGCTGCCTATCCAAAGAACATAGGTCTAAATAACAAACTGCAGGTACCAACATAAGCTAAAATATACATCTCTCTTGTTCTGAAAATAATTTCATAGCAAAACCAATACAAATAATCTTTAATCCAAGCCACAGTAATTAGTTATTATTCAGTTTTATAGAATTCCACTCCTCAAGAACAAACAAATAAACAAATCCCCCAAAACCCCACAACCAAAGCCCTACAAGCTCCCATTCAGGAGTGACAAGAAGTATAAAGGTTGCTGAGAGCTCTATTCTTTGAGCAATAGATATAAATATGCAATAGGCAGAAATCCTGAACCCAACTGTTTGAAAAATATTTGACATGTTTCTGCACTTTTTGTGTCTAGCCTGGTTGGAGGACTTTGTGAATTTTCATGAGTTTGCATCTAAGGAATCCTGTTGACAAAGGATTAAAATTAGTTTAACTCAAGTACAGATTAATTTGGCTTGGCTAGAAAAACACTAGCAGTTATTATTGGGGGTTAACCAATAAATATAATATACATATCACCACCACATAGGGCATTGAATAGATATGCAGCCATATTTTCTAATTTTTTTAGCTACAAGGTAAAACAAATGCACAGTCATTTCAAAGAAACATCTGCACTTTTTTGGTCGTCAATGGTTATTAAGATGTTTGTTTCTGAAAGTTTACATTAACCTGACCCTGAAGCCCGTCACTGGTAGCATTAGCATTCCGAAAGACCAGATGAAAAGGTAAGGAGAATGTAACTTTCACAAACATGTCTTAAGTTTTGGGCGTAGGAACTCAGAGGTTTAGGGACAGAAATTAATAGCTCTCAACCTCAATCATTGCTGTAGGAAGCAGAAGTGTGTCAGCACACCTTTGCCAAAGCACAGTTGTGCCATATGCTACAGAGGCTTGTCCCTCTACTGAGCTGTGCTAAATAATGTTCTACAAGGCAGAGCAAGTACAAGTAAAAGGGAACATTTTATTGAAGAAATTGAGAGAGCCGTTTTAGGTAGCAGAGAGCAGGAGGAAGGGTAATACATTCAGAAGATATTACAGAAAAGCTTGACTGAGTACATTTTCAGTGTAACAGGCATGTCTCAAATTTCTATTTTTTCCCTTAAACTGAGTTTTGCCAATTTATGTGCATTAACCCTTCCAACTTACATGCAATACATCAAATTGCACAATGATGAATGAAACATAGCCTATGTACAATGATTATTAAAAAAAAAAGAAAAGAGAGAACTCTGTAAGTAAGTAGACAAAATCAATTCTGAAAAGCAGTAGTTCTCCAAAGGGTCTTTAGAGAGATTCAGATATCATGTTGCTATTAAAATAATCTCAACTACTTATACAGAACAAACCATTTGCATCTGCAACTGATCTAGATTGCTGCATTTATTTAAAGCACCATTCCTTCTTGAGGTTCAGGGGAGAAACCAAGTCCTCTGCTCTTTCAGAGCATAAAGGTCAGTATAAAAAAATTTGAAAAAAAAAAAGCATACATTATAAAAAGAGAATAATTTCATTGTGTGAAAGGAAGAGAAGGATCAGCATTTTGAAATATCATATATTCTTAAATCAATGATAGAAATAAATGTAATATGCAGCTTCATTAACCCTTTAATTGATATATGGAATTACTTCTTCAGGACACACGTGCTCATACACACATGCACACACACACATTTCTAATTCATGCAAGAGGGCAATTAAAGCAGTTCACCACTCATGACCATACTAAAGTAAATTCGAGTCTTTGGTCCAGCATTTAGCAGCTTTGGTATTTTAAGTCCTCTAACATCAAAACATGCAGAGTCTGATGGATAATCATCTTGTAAAGTGAACTTTCTTCACTTTTAAAAGGAAAAAGGGATAGTGAACATGAAGAACAAGACCTTATTGCATGCTTCCTGAAAGAAACGGGGTTTAGTTACTTATGTTTACTCCCCAAAATAATAAAAGAAGACAAAGGTGGAAAGAATTAAGAAGCAATTCTAGACAGAGAAAAAATATTTTGCAAATAATTAAAATATAATTAATTTATTTCATTAGAAAGAAATAACTAGCTTTCTGCTCACTAAATCCATCAAGAGTATTTTTCTCCCATAAATGCCACTGTCTCCATATAGAAACGTGGAATCAAAGAATGGAGCCATTTACTCAGCTTTCATTTTTTTACATTTTTTTGAAGTCAACATTCATTCTAAACACCATCATTTGCAATTTAAATCAGTGTAATATATCAAGGAATTGTACTAATAAGATTAAATCTTTTCTGCTGCCTTTAAATAGGATTCATTAAATAAAATTAATATGATCCAGAACCAGTATCTAGACCATTGTTTCTAAGTTTCCTGTTCATAACTGAAGGGTACTTGAATCTCTTCTCCCTTAGACAATAGCAGTCATTTTCTGCAAGTGGACAAGACACTGTCTCTCAAGCACATCTGAAAGCACAAGGAAGGTTTCTAACTTAAAATGAAGAGAGTGAAAATAGAGGAAGAAACAAGGGCATTGTCTTCAGTTAAAGAGGCATGTTGTGCTGTCTAAACACTGCAATTCCTTGCTGGGGTAATTTTGATATAATTCATGACTTTTTTCTTTTTTATTTTCCCTTACGTTCTCAAACTTGTTCTGGGAAATTTTGTTCTTCCTTCTGCATGTCCAGGAGTACAACCCCAGTACATCTCCTAAATATCAATTTCATTGCTGATCTTCAGGATCAAGGCAGATTTTTGTGTGGTACATTCTGCACATCATCACCGAGTAGCAATTAAAAATGAATAATTTCAGTCATCCCAGGAAATCAGGAAGTGTGCTTGTGGTGCAGCATGCCTTTTCTCAGCTTGGAGTCCAAACCAAAGTGAGCATACTGTCAACTTATCTGTTCAGAGACAGCTGGCAACAACTTTGCTAGTAGTGTATGTTGAAAATAAGACAATTTTTAATTTTTTTTTAAATAGGAAAACATGCATGAGCCTTAAGGAAATGGTTACAGGTTCAGGATAGGAAAAGGGCTCTGTGTTTTCTATGTCTTAAAGGTAGAAGCTGGCTGGCCATGTATTGCATTTTCCATTACTGTCCATGACTTACTGTAAGAACTTGCAAATGTCATCCAGCCAATCTGTTTCTATTCCCAAAGAGTAAAGCAAAGCTAATTTACTTACCTTCATCCAGGACTTCTGTGAGACTTAGATGTATATAATCCTAGCAGATAGCATTATTTTCAATTCTTCTGTGACATACTCTATCATTAGTTCTACTCACACAAATTCAACATCATCAGTGTGTTTTGGTTTTATATTTGAGACAGTGTAAATAGTTGACTTTGTAACGTATCATTATTTTAGCAATGATTGTGATGAAAGGGAAAGGGAAAGGGAAAGGGAAAGGGAA
>VXBZ01011554.1:508927-533297 GCA_013399135.1 Heliornis fulica | reverse complement strand
GGGGGGGGGGGGGGTGTATGTGGCAAAATTGTTAACAAAGAAAGGACCAGACTGAATATACATCATAATGAACCTGTATTTCAACCCTTCAACTCATTCTTTGGTTCCCAGTTTTAACATATACTCATACTCTCTTCATGTTCAAGGGATATGACTGACATTTATGGTGAGTGACCTGGTTACTAAGAAAAGACTTTTCTTTGAAAAAAAAAATCCAAACAGTAATGCCAAAGAGTGGAAATGTACTCATTAGAAGAAAAATACCGTAAAGATTAAACCAAAGTATTTTTGATTTAAAAAGTAGCAAAAATATATTAAAAATATTCTCAAACTATAAAACAAACAAAAGGGTTTTTTGAAAGAAGAAAACACAAACCAACCAGAAAGAGAATTTGTTAATTGAAAATTCTTGGAAAAAAAGAAAAATCTATTTCAGTAAAATTTCTGTTAATCAGTTGAAACCTTGGTTATTTTCAATTTTGACAAAACAAGTGTAGAAGGAGCATGAAGAAAACAAGAGAAAACATGGGATTTTGTCAGTAACTGTAGAATAATTTATCACTCGTAGATGTACATTATGGATTGGCAAACACATTATAGCATGTCTGCTTTGAATTCTAGCTTTCTTTCCCTGTAAATGGAGATAATTTACTGATTTGATTAAATGTTCTTTGGTTTTCTTTATCAATTCTTTCTGGATGCATCTCCTAATGTCATACAGTACAATTTCTCCTAAGGCAGGCAAAAAAGCATGAACAGGGAGACTATGGATTTAGAAGGGCAATCAAAAGACTAGGGAAAGCAGAGTAAGGTCCCATTTTTCTAAGTGATACAATATTCATGAATATTTATTCTCCCTGTTATATCTTGGTTTTGATGTTGCAATGAATGAATTCAATTAACAAGATTGGAAACTCGGGTGAAGGACTGAGTGCAACCTGCTGAGTTACCTTTACCACTAGGAAGTTATCTTTTTGATACACTAGCTCTATTGCCTCTCAATTTAGAGCTAATTTTAGTCTCTTGGTAATGAAACAAGCTTAACATATTAAAATTCTGAGTGACAGAGATAGCTTAGTATCAGTGAAAATGTGAACAGAATCCTCACTCTTTTCAGAGAGCACACTGGAGGAAGAAGGGAGGATAATAGCACATTTTCCTTTCTTTATTCATTAAATAGCCTGTTGGAATACCTGGCTTTATCCATTGATTTCTGACTGTATCCCCAACTTGTTTACAACTCACCATTTAATGTCATGAGATGATCTTGGTGTTCTGTTCTTTTTAGACTAATTTAATCCATTTTTCATCCTTTTTATAGAAACTTTCATTGTTACTGGTTATTGTTATACCTCATGATCTTTGAAACACATTCCAATAGTTGGAAAAGGCCTGCCAAAGACTTTCCAAAAACTGTAGTATGTGGTTTCAAGGTAACCTTCAAACACTGTGTTTTCTTCTTAGTGGAGACAAAGCAATAACTTCTGCAGTCATTTTCTATTTATATTGATTTAGCTAAAGGAGGAGTTAGGCCCAGAAATTTCAGCTGCTGAAAAGGAAGCTGAGTTAGAGCTGGAATTTACCTTTGTAAATAACGTTCTGTTCTGTTCAAGCTGGCACAGTTTCTGCATTGATAAACTCCAGAGAACAAGTCCTTTAGAATATGTTACTTCAAGACCTTAATGTATCAGAGAGCCTTTTTTTTTTTGTTTGTTTATTTTATTTGTTGTTTTGGTTTTCTGTTCTTTTTCATCTTACTTCAATTAAACTATGTTTTTTGGGGGTACCTTTTCAATTAATTTCCTCAGCTTGACATATATGCAATGTAGAGCTAGATGCCCACTCTGCCTTAATGACAGAGAATGAAAGTTCTGTTCATCTGAGAATTCAGGTCAAAGGCATTCACCTACTGTAGCTATATTTCCTTCTCTAGGATGAAACAAGAATGAAAAATGCAACATTTTGAAAACATCTTCTACATACAAGGAAATATCCTTCATCATGAGAAATATGATTGAGTCCTTCATAATTCAGACACAGTGGCATTGCCCCAAAACAAGCAGGGAGTATCTTAGTAGAATGACTATGCACTAGTCTTGAGGATGACGGCAGGGAACTCTTGTGTACTGGTGAAATCTTCTTCACGGTCTATTTGTCACTACTATTTGCTTTTATTCTTACAGCTGTGGAATCTAGAATTAAATTATCTGAATTATGGTGTTATCATCCAGCTTCATGAAATCATGTCATGATGAAGAAGTAATATTTCACAGAACACAGAAATACAGGCATGCAACCAAGTATTGACAAACACTGACATTTGAGGTAAGCTTTGGTTTTGACCCTGAGGACAGAGACGATACCACTTACCCAGGTAACCTTTCCAGGCATATTTCTAGGGATTTTGTTTGCTGTTTTTTTTTTTTTTATAACTAACTTCAGCCTTCAAATCTTCAATTCTTGGGCACTGCTCCTTGCTATAGTATTTAATGCTAATGGAAAGACCTTTCTTTTGCTTTCTTTGACATTGCCCTTCAAGCTCCTGTTGACCATAACTAGACCTCCTCATACTCCTCTCTTTACTGAACTAACCCAGCACAGATATTCTAGACTGTCTTCATAATCCATGAGGTCCTAATTATCTTAGTTGCTCTCCCCAGTCCCTTTCCACTTTTCTGCATTGTTCTTGAACTGTTGGGCCCAAACTGGACACTTGGCATCTTTCTAAATGCAACTGTAATTACTGGGATCCATGAGGCGAACTTTCTTCTCCCGTTTCTCCACTATCAGTTCAACAACAGCAGTGAGATTTAAGTCTCTTAAATCTAAGAATCTCACCAGCAGTGAGATTTAAGTGTCTTAAATCTCACTGCTGGTGAGATTCTTGCAGTGATTCTTGCAGTGATTTAAGTCTCTTAAATTTAAGTCTCTTAAATCACTGCAAGAATCCAGAATTTGACCGTTACTCCTAAAGTAGTGCCTATTGTACTTGGAGCTTTTAGGATCCTTAGCCTAAGAAAAGCTATATACAGAACTTCGAACTATCAAGGAAATACAAGAACAGATAAAGCTCATTGTATGAGATTTGAGGTGAAAAGTATGCTACTGAATGTAAAATTGTTATTGTATTTAATTATTATTTTGTTTCCACTGCACCATTTAAAATGCATCAGCAATTACAAAGAGCTGAGAAACTTTGAGACATGATTCAGTGTTGACCTGCTGAAATTTCTGTGTTTTCAAATTTCTGGTTTTTTGCCTTGACTAGCTTGATGCACACATAGCAGACAAGGAGAATAAAAATTTCGCAGTGGAGCTTGCATGGCATCCTATTATCACTTGTTGAAAAATTAAATGAGACCCTATTACACAGCATTTTAAATAATACAATCATCGGATGGTCAAATTCTTAAATGCCTGTTTAATTTATTACAACTCTTCACTTACAGAGTGAAGTGGAAGATGAGAAAAATGCTATTAATGGAACCAACAAATAGTTGAGAGGTGAGATGGGAAATTCAATTAAACGTTTTAGGAACATAAAATACAAGTTCATGAAATGAATCAAGCATGTGCTGAACCTAATTTAGTTAGACAGAGTCTTGAGTCACAAACTCAAGTATCAGCCAAAAAAATCAATGTGATACCTGGATTCAGGATTAAATTTCAGAAAAATGAAAACTTGTCATTTGTAAGGCAACTGAATGCTTCAGAAAAAGGACAAACCTAGTGTTAATAGTTAATAAACAATGTATCTGCCTGTACCTATGCTATTTTCATTGCTACCTGTATAAAGTATACTGAAGTAACATGATCTTCAACTTCTCTAAAGACAGATCTTCCATCTGAGAGTTTTGTGCCATTCTACGTGATTTGACCAAAGCACAACAGCAGCAAAAAAACATGGCCAGCCTAGCCATTCCTTTATATTGCTGAAGTCTAACATCAGGAAAAAAACATTCCAAACATATGTCCATATTGAAAAAAAGTAATTTTAAGCTATGTTTGCAGGAAAAAAAAAAAGTATGCTTTTTTTTTTTACTGTAAAAGAAATATTTAAATATCTCTGTAGTAATGTTTCAACAACAAATTTAGTAAAATAATATATGATAGGTGTCTTATATTAGACCAAAAGTCCATTTTCCCCAGTGCTTTGTCCCCAACACTGATCAGCAATAAGTTTTATAAAAAGGTTACTGAAAACAGAGCAATTATGCTGCCCATTTGCACCTTTCTGATTTTTGGGAGGCAACATCACAAAAATATCCTGAAATTGAGACTGCAATTTTAAGTCCACAATAGGACTTTCTTCCAGAACTTGCCATACTGCCCCATTGTTGTCTTCTTAATTTCATAAAAATATGAAAAGCAGCCATTCCATCGGTGATTTCATAGATCTAATCATATCATCTTTATTTAGGCTGTCCTTGGAAGCTAATATTCTCTTCTGACTTCCCTAATAACTCTTCCTGGCTCCCACTCTTGCACCAGCAGAAGAACGTGCTGTATCCACACTGCAACCGTTCTGGAGATTTATGCAATAGCAGTCATGTCTTTCATCTTGTTCTTTATTGTTCTTCTGATAATTTCAACATTCTATTTGTTCTTTAAATCGTTATTCAGCATTAAGCTGACATTTAGAAAACTATCCACAATGAGTCCAAAATCTCCTTGTGGAATACTGATAGCTAATTTAGAGCCAGTACACACTTTGTGTGTATAATTAGGATACATTTTGTATTTTTCCCCCTAGAAAATTATTTTGTATTTATCAACAATGAATTTAATTTACCATTTTATCGTCATGAGAGTCTTCTGTAGTATTTTACAGTCAATTTTGCTTTGAAATATGTGAATAATTTTTTATTACTAATAAAGCTTGACATCTCATTATTCATTCTGTTTCCCAGAAATTTATGAATATGTTTAATAGAAAAAAAAAAAAAAAACTGGTAATAAAATACTAATTCTATTCTCCATTATAGTAATGAGTGGCAATAGCCAAGTCAGGCCCATGTTTTCTATGTAAAATTAGGATTCTTTTTTCTTCAGTGTGCACCATATTACCTTTAGCAGCACTCAACTTCCCATATCCCTGTAGTGCCCAAACACAGTACTGTACTGTCCTTCATAATTCTTCAGTCAACTTTCATCTTCCTGCTGTTAATAACTAAGTATTCATTAGAGAGATATGTCATTTGCTTCTCATCATCTCTCCAGGTCACCTTTGAACATGTTGAACAGCAAAGGACATAGCATGGATCACTGTGATGCTCCAGGGTCTGACCTCAGTGAAAATGCACCATTTTTCCCCACCCTATGTTTCCAATGTCTACCCAGTTATTTATCCATGTGAAGACCTTTCCTCTTATCTCATGACGGATTATTTTGTGTCTTATCCCTCTGGTAAAGGATATTGTTGGAAGACTTTAGAAACTATATAAATTATATCTCCCTGTTCCACACAGTTGCTGCCTCCAGGACACTGAACTTTTAGCTGCTGCTTTTAATAACCATTCTAGCTTTGATGCAGTTTTCTTTTTCAAATTAAATATTGCTGTGGAAGATTCTGAAGGGACCTTTTAATCCTTCAAGAATATTAACATTTATTTAGTTTACTATTACAAACAGGCTCTACTGAAACCTGTCTGAATGTATAGCTCAGGCCTAAATTAAGAGCTGTTTCTTTTCTTGTGAACTTTTCAATTAGGAATGCAAATAAATAGTCATGTATGTTGTCTTATCACTTGTTTCCTACATCGTTCCTTACCACATGGAGGGAACTAATTTGATTAAGCACTAGAATGGGTTGCCCAGGGAGGTGGCAGACTCACTGTCCCTCAGGTTGTTGGATGAGGTACTTGGCAACATGATTTAGTAAATATAGGTGGTAAAGAGATGGTTGGACTGGATGATCTTGGAGGTCTTTTCCAATCTTAATGATTTTATGATTCTTCTCCCTTTATCATTGCCCTTTTACTTTTAGCTGTTAAATTTTGCATTAGTATGTCACATGTACTGCAACCTTCTCAACTGACTCCATGATGGCATCCTACTGTTAATACTCTGCCTTCTGTAATAAGTGTTAGGACCTTCCCCTGTGTGTTACCAAGCCAGTGCCATCTGGCTCCAAGACAGACCTGCCTCTGGCCAAGGCTGAGCCCATTGGCAACATTGGTAGTGCCTAGGATAATATATTTAAGAAGGGGAAAAATCTACTTCACAAGAGCAGACAAAGATGTGTGAGAAGGTGTGAGAAACATCTCTGCAGACACTAAAGTCAGTAAAGGAGAAGGAGGAGCTATTTAAGGGAAAGAACCCATAAAGATTATCTTTGCTTGGTAATTTTTGGGGTTTATTTTTGTCTATTTTTTTCTATACCTAAATTCCACCCTGTTGTGGTTTCATCCCAGCTGGCAGCTGAGCACTGTGCAAATGTTCTTTCTGGGGGAGAGAAAAGAAAACCAAAGGAAAACCTTATGGGTTGGGGTAAGGATAGTTTATTGGGGAAGCAAAGAGAAAGAGAAATAACAAAACCAGGACTTTATAGTAAAATTTGCAAAACACATGACACACAGTGTAGTTTCTCACCAAACTGCACAACTCAGGCCACAAAGCTCAGAACTGTCCTGAAACTGGGCCATTCCAAAACTGTGCAATCTAAAGTCATGTGCTCCTCTCCCACCAACCCGTCTTTGGGCTGTGCATGATGTAATTGGTATTCAATACTCCCTTTGGCCAGTTTGGGTCACCGCTTCCAGCTGTTTTCCCCACCTCCCCTTCTCATTAGCAGGGCAGTATTAAAAGCTGAAACGTCCTTGACTGGTTGGCAACAACTAAAACACCAGTGTCTTCTCAACATCCTAAATCCCAAGCACAGGACTATACCAGCTGCTGGAAAGAAAATTAACTCTATCCTAGCGGAACCCAGAACACACACACTACACCTGTTACTTCACATAAGATTTTGTTCACCTTCTCAGACCTTAGGCATTCACATTGTGCTGTAGTTAGCAGCCTTGGGAGGTATGGAAAGCATAAGAAATATGTGTCTTCATGAATCTGATGTAAGGTGTAGACAGCTGTTAATGCAAGCTTTACAATTGCGGTCTGTCAAGAACATTACTTAACTTCAGAATGACATTAACATGTAAAGGTTTAAGAAAATGTTATCACTTACAAGCAAATAATAACTATCCAGTGATAAACAGTGGTTTTTATGTATAGGAGGTAATATTAAATTAAACATGATTGAATTATCTGCCTGCAAAATAAGAACAGCAATTCTATCAAAAACAAAAAGTTGATATATTTCTAGTATTTGGAGATCAAGGATCAGTTTCTCCTGCTGTCTCATATGGTAAGTAATACACCTGATCTTGTAGAATAAGAGTCCAATCAGCCTGCTGCATGGTGTTTGATGATGATGTTATTTCAGTCTCTAATGTAAGTATTTTTTCACTGTGCATGATGGACTTGAATGATTCCATGGCCAGCTATTTTGGGCCTATAATTAGTTACCTTCTTACCCTGAGGGTGGCAGAGAACACATTTGAACTTCATGCTTGCCCATCCCAAGTGAGATCTTGTGGTGGTTTGACCCTGGCTGGAGGCCAGATTCCCATTAAAGCTGCTCTCTCACTCCCCTTTTAGCTGGAGAGGGGAGAAAATACATGTTGAGAGGCTTTGGAGAGATAAGGACAGGGAGAGATAATTCTGCAACAGTGTCACAGGCAAAACAGAATCAACTCAGAGGAAAGGCAAGAAAACTCTCTAATTTATTACACTGCACTACACACACAGAGAAACCAGAGTCAGGTAATGAGAAGTACAAACAGCTCTTCAAACACCACTCCCCACCCCTCCCTTCCTTGCAGACTTCACTTTATTCATAATGTTTCTTCTCTTCATGATGGAACAGGGGAAAGGGGGGGAAATAGGGAATGGAGACTTCAGTCTTCATTCAGTTCCTCATGAGTTGTTCTCCTTCCTGGGGAGGAGAGCATTTCTCTCACACTTTCTCTGAGCCAGCGTGGGGTCCCACCCGGCAGACAGTCCTCCATGACCTTCTCCACATGAGTCCTCTCCCATGGGGCCTCAGTTCTTCAACAACTTCCCCAGTGTAGGTCAGTGCTATAAACTCATAAAATGTCTCTCAGTCTCTCAGTCCGAGACTTCTGGCCCCAGCCTGGTCCCCCACAGAGTCACAAGCACCCCCAAGCAAACCTGCTCTGGCATGGGCCCCTGTCTCTCACTCTCTGCCTCTTATCTCTCTCTGTGGGCTGCAGGTGCTACCAGGGGCTTGCTCCAATGTATATCACAGATTCTTCTATATTCCTCTACCTGCTCCACGGTGGGCTCCTACCTGGCTCAGGTGCCTCTCCATGGGCTACAAGTGGGGTCTCTTCGTCCTCCATAGGCTGCAGGGGGACACCCGCCACACCGTGGTATTCTCCACAGGCTTCACGGAATCTTCTCGCAGCGCCTCTTCCTCCCGTCCTTCACTGACCTTGGTGTCTGCAAAGTTTCTTACATCTTATCACTCCCTTCTCTGGTGGCAAAAGCAGCAGTTTGCATTTTTCTCTCTCTAAAATGTGATTCCCATAGGTGCTGTGACCAGCGCTGATTGGCCCAGCTGGAATTGTTAGTAACATGGTTTGGGAGTTTGGCCTTGGGAGCCCATATGGGATTTGCTTTGTTGGACCCTTAAGAAACTTTCTAGCCACTTTGTAAAGAAGCCACATTGCAAACCCACTACAGAGCTTTAGCACAGGAATATCATAAAGTTAGCTCCTTAGCACCTCATTCAAACTAATTTCAAATTTTTCAAAGTGCCTGAAAAGAAATGATTCAGCAAAGTGATTCAGGTAGCTGAAATATTCTCTTTTCATATTCTTTCAGGTGAATCTTCTTGATGACACTGGCCCCCACAAAAAAAAGAAAAAAATTGTCTTCCTCAATAGCAAATGTTCAATGATAAAATATTAATCTACTTCCACTAAGGGAGAACTAAGTATGCATAATTGCTTTGCTCTGCTGACCTCCTTTTCCACGAGCCCTGAAGCACAGATCTATTTAAGTACTTTATCAGGGATTCCCTGGCCTGGGCTGGATGGGACTGAGTTCTGCTTTCTTATAATAGCCTTTAAAGTCTTCAGAATCACAGAGCAGGCCTTAGCGGCCCGGAACTGCATTATCACTTCCTCATCATCTTGATGGTCCTGGTGGAAGGATGACTTACAGTTTCTTTTGCTCTGCCTTTAGGCATCCCATCTCTGACTTGGCTTGTGGTACACACCTCCATATTTATCAGGAGGTACCAGTAGTCCTAGGAGAAAAGAATATGTCATGGAGGCAACTCTCTATGTCCTCCAGAGAAAAAAAACTCATTCTTTTCAGACATTTATCTCCAGTGTATCCAATTGTCTATATTCAATAATTTATGAAGCCACTCCCCTTTGCTAGAACAAATTATTTGTAGTAATCAATGATAAGTCAGTAAAAATATGAAGCAAGTCACCTAATCAATACCAGTTTCAACTCAAGCTTTAGCTTTCATTAAAATTAATCTTAGAAAACTCCCTTAGTAAAGTTAGAATCTGCAGGTCTGTTTACATGCAGGTAAAACCGAGAAGTATGGTACAGTAAGATAAAAATCTTTCCATAAGATAGATGCACATAGAAAAGAGAAAAAGAGCAATATTTTCAAGTGATGGCAATTTTTTCTCTACAGTTGCCTATGTATAAAAATCATATTTACAGCATAATCGAAGAATTTTAGAAGTAACACTATCAGTTTTGTGGACTATTAAGAGACACTGCCAAAAAAGGTCTGGGTGGAGGAACTTTTCTGACAAAAAAGTACTTGTGAGATTTATGGATTACAAAGCAAGCTTGTAAATGCATAATCATACTTACTGTTTCTCTTTTATACCCAGCCAAAACCACTAAGAATGTAATCTCATTAGGTTTAAATTGACTACACATTGCTTTGGCAATATTCATAAAATGCTATGGTTGGGTCATTAAGGGAATGGAAGAAGTGGGTTAATAAACTCTGTAGTTTCAATTCAATATAATTTTAATTATAAGACAATCTTAATACTTTTAGAAGAAGAAATATTTTAATACCCACACAAGGTAATACAGCACTCAGTATTTGACATTGATTTAATGTCTAATACAGTTGTACTCGTGCAATTCTGTAACTCATTTGACCCATTTAGTGAAGTAGATACTACATGACCCTTGTAAAAGACAGGAAGAAATTCACAATGAACACCACAGTAAGGGCTTAATGGGATAAGAGAAAGAAAATGGACATTAAAACAAATAAAACAAAATGCTTTATATCTTTTATTAGTATTTGGAAGTAATGATGGAACCACGGAAAAATTCCTAAGCAGATGGCAAATCATCTTAATCAAGCAAATTAACGGATCATGCATTAAAAAAATAAAGTGGTGGGTTATTTGACACACACTGTAATTACATTGGACATATTGCTTTCAATAAACATTAAAGGACAAATTAACATTACAGTAGTGCCAACTATGTTTCTAAATCTGCTTTTCAAGCTTATAATTAAAATCCTAAATTATTACTGCAGCAAATTAACACTTTTAATGGGATTCAAACGTTGTGATCATCATTTGCTTTTTTGCTTTTTAAAAAAAAAACAACTTTTAAAACATGTAGATCTAAAGCACCTCTGTAAATAACAACAGGCTAAAAGGCATAGAATTGCGTCCTGCACACACATATTCCAAAGCGTCAACCTTTAGTATGATGCAGCGGTGGAGATGTTCTTGATATTAGAGTAAAATTAAAAGTTGTGGGTAGTAAAGAAGTAATCTATTTTTCAGACTTTACAAAAGATTTCCTAGTAGAAACAAATATTATCTTCAATTGATCCCATGTATTTATTTTTATGAGGATCTGCTCTGAAAAACTGAATACAAAGAGAATCTGTGTTGAATACCAAGATTGAGATTATGTTTGTTTATTATTTCCAAACCACTACGTCTTTTTCCTATAACGTGGATACCTTCCCATCTCTTCCTGTTATTATTTCTGTCTTATCCTGATTTTTGCTTATATGTCTGTAACCTGAGTCTTTTTTTTTTAATCTAAATGAAAATGAAAAGCCAAAAGAAATTGAAATTGTAACAGTATTTAAAGCACTTACTGAAAAAATATCAAAGATTATCCTGAAGGTACAGTTTCCAACATTGTGATGTCTGACAATTTTCATCCAGCTCAGCACATTTAGGTGCTTGAACCAGGAGTTAAGCACTTTATTGCCCCGATAATTAAATTAAAAAAAGTTCTGTTTTGTCTAGCCAAGCTCCCTGTGCTTATTTTCAGCATTAGCTTCCTCCTCTGTTCTTCTTGTTCCTCCAAAAAAGATAAACTGAAAGTATGGTATGAATAGTTAACTGCCTATTTGTACTTGTTTGATCTACCCCACTAATTGAAAGTTCCAGTCTATTTCTTGTGAAGAATTTAAGCATAATATACTGTAATGAGTTTCCATTTCCAGCAACTACCCTGTTAGCATCCCTACAGATATCCATTTCCTAAGTTCCACCCGACTGGAGGCAGGCAGATGTTGCACCCATTTAGAAGAGGGGTCGGAGGGAGGATCCAGGAAACTACAGGCCTTTCACTCTGACCTCAGTGCTGGGGAAGATCATGGAGAGGTTCATCTTGGGTGCCATCATGCAGCACATGTATGATGGCCAGGGGATCAGGCCCAATCAACATGGGTTTACAAAAGGTAGATCCTGTCAAACTAACCTGATCACCTTCTATAACATGATAGGATGAGGGAAAAATCTGTGGATGTAGTATACTTGGACTTTACTATGCCCTTCAACACTGTTTCTCACAACATTCTGCTTGAGAAACTGGCTACTACTGGCCTGTAGACACAACCTCTGATGGGTTAAAAACTGGCTGGATGGCTAGGCCCCAAGAGTGGTGATCAATGGAGCTAAATCCACTTGGAAGCTGGTCACATAAGGTGTCCCTCAGGGCTCAGTCCTGGGGCCAGTCCTGTTCAACATCTTTATCAAAGATCTGGATGAGGGGATTGATCATTTCCTCAGTACATTCTGTACTTGGTACAAGTGACACTAAGCTGTGAGGAAGTGCCAATCTGCTTGAAGGTAGGGAGGCTCTTCAAAGGGACCTGTTAGGCTGAACGGGCTGAGACCAACAGCATGAGGTTCAATACAGCCAAGTTCAGAGTCCTGCACCTGGGTCATAACAACCCTGTGCAGTGCTACAGCCTTGGGGAAGAGTGGCTGGACAGCTGTCACGCAGAGAAGGACCTGAGGGTGTTGGTTGACTGCAGACTGAATATGAGCCAGCAGTGTGCCCAGGTGGCCAAGAAGACCAACAGCATCCTGGCTTGTAGTAGAAACGGTGTGACCAGCAGGTCTATGGAGGTGATTGTGCTCCTGTACTTGATATGATGAGGCTGCACCTCGAGTTCTGTGTGCAGTTCAGGGCCTCTCACTACAAGAAGGATATTGATGTCCTGGAGCAGGTCCAGAGGAGTGCAACCAAGCTGGTGAAGGGTCTGGAGAAAAATTCTTATGAGGAGTAGCTGAGAAAAATGGGTTTGTTTAGTCTGGAAAAGAGGAAGCTGAAGGGACACCTTATCACTCCCTGCAATTACCTGAAAGGAGGTTGTGGAGAGGTGAGTGATGGTCTCTTCTGCCAAGTGACAGGTGATAGGACAAGGGAAAATGGCCTCAAAATGCACCAGGCCCGGTTCAGACTAGATGTTGGGAAGAAATTCTTCACTGAAGAGTTGTCGGGATGTGGAACAGGCTGCCCAGAGAGGTGGTTAAGTCACCATCCCTGGGTGTATTAGATGGGTAGGTGAGGTGGTTAGAGACATGGTTTAGGAGAGGACAGGTATGGTTGGACATGATGATCTTAAAGGTCTTTTCCAACATATTCATTTTGTGATTCTGTGAATCTGTGAAGCTGATATTTTGTCAAAAGGCTTGGGTGGTTTGAAGAAAATCTTGTGGAAAAGATTAGCTTGCAGTAAATATGTTACCTCTTCTGGTACTGAAATGGGCTTGGTGATACATTACAGATATTTTTGAAAGCACAAAAATAACTAGTGTAAACCTCACTTAAGATAATAAATAATCTGATTATTATTTGTAAACCAGTGACCATTTCTGAAAGGTTAATTATCCTCCCTCTCCATTCCTATATACTAAATTTTAAAAAAAAAGATCATATCACTTGAGTCATGTGAGTCAGGCAATGATGTAGGAGGATCACTTCAGATTTCTGTATTTACAGGAATGTTCCAATCCTCAACTTTATGCAGATAGTGAGAATTTTTAATTTTCAAATCTTAAGCATGATTAATGCTTAATTTAAAAAACATTATTAAAACAATTTTTAATGCTTTGAAAAATCTCTATGCAATTAGTGTGTGTTACTTAAATATATACTTTTTACCAGAAGTTAGTTGATATGAATATATAGATATATTAAATAATTTCAGAATCTCTTCTTTCATAATTGATAGTGCTCTAATGAGAATAATCCAATATATAACAATTTACCAAAGTAATCAAAGCTATCAACTATTTTTAATATTGAGGACCACTATCCTCTTTTATTTACAGTGAGCTGGAAGAATTTTGTAGTCTCTCTATAGCTTTTTTTTTAAATAATTTATCATCTTCACTTTAATCATCTGCTCTATTTCAGACTCAAGAAGATACTTCCATTTCCATAGTTCAAAATGTTGGTGCACCATATTTGAGTTCTTATATTTCTGCAATACTTAGTCATTATCTTCTATTGCAATAATTATATTCCATATAAAGCAGGTGCTGAACAACTTTAACTATGTATAACCCATCTCATTTTAGCATATTATCATAAAGAGTTTTATGGCATTCTTAATGATATATTGTAACAGATTATCATGCTTAATTTACAATAATAAATTTATTTCATTAATATTAATATGTCCCCTTTAAATACTATACAGAAGATTCTTGTTTGTTAGCACATTCATTCAACAATTTCAGCCTTAGGAACTATGATGCCACTTTTTCTATTTTTTTATTGTCTAAAACTTCAACTGCTCAACACTAGGTTATGTAGGGCTGGTGAAGTCTATGTACTTTAGGCTGAGAGTATCTCTCAGCAGTCAAGGATTGAAAAAAAACCTGCTTTTATTTTTTAAGACCAAAATAACTGATCCCTGAAGCGAAATCCGTGCCCCACTCAAGCCAATAGTTTTCAACAAATTTGAGCTTGCTCAAATAGATACTAATTTCGGTTCAATAAATTGGTAAATCATTGATTCCCTCCTTTTTTTGCCATTAATAAACATACATACAACAATTAATATAAAATATAGCATTACTAATTCAGTAATTTTATATACATAGACACACACCCCTATATATAATATTTCAATCATTCTAGTCAAGCAAGACATAAATATATGTGGAACACTTATATATGAAACACCTTCATATGCCTTGAACAGGAACTTGAATAATAATCACACCACTCTAGATTCACTATCATTCATCTCTTACTATTTTTCATATTGCTACTGCAGGAGAATGATGATACATACCACTGTGATCAGATCATAAAACACCTTCTTATAAAGCAGTGGCATAAATACACATCCTTTTAACTTTTTTTTTTTAAAATAAAGAATTTAATGTAATAGTTCTGGTTTACTTTTAATAAATACATTATGCCTAAATAAAATTATTAATGCTTTCATGATGTTCCCTATGCAAAGAAAGACAGGAAGTCACTTAAAATAACGCTGCCTTAGAAGTTAAAGGTAGTATTGGTATACATGTTATGACTAGTTGCTATCAGATAGTTTGGTATGAACAATGCAGAAAAGTTTTATCGGGAGACTGATTATGTTAGACATTTCCTCTATTCATATGTAAAATACCATCAAGGAAAGACTGTTTAAGTTTCACTATGAAAGTCAATAGTTTATTAAGAATATTCCTAATATAAAATACCCCACAGAGACAAAAAAGCAGTTGCCTGTAATATTTAAGGAAGCCTTCAATTGTGTGTAAATTAATCTACTGTCTAAACCAATTTAGTCAGTTATATTTCTTATACACTGAACTCTGTTCTTGTCCCCACCAGACCAGAAAAGGCAGCAGATCTAGGAGAACAGAAAGTACAGGCTTAGACTGAAGATTTTTCCACAAAGTGCTCTTATTTGATGGTCTGTCTGTTGTCAAGCCCCAAATTTTCATGAAACTTCAGGATTTAATTGGCTTTGACAAGTTTATTCTTTCCCTGTATTTTATTCTTTTGTCACACTGCATTGGTGATGGGTTCCGTTTTCAGGGGAAAACTGACAGGCAGGTAAGCATTGCCTTTGCATAACCTCATGTTCTTAGGAAACCAAATTAAAATGCTTTTTGAAGCCTAGCAAAGGAACATTGCGTTCAGTAAGTCGAAATAACCAGACAACCAAACCACAGCTAAATGAAAAGAAATCTATTGCAAAGCCTGAAATGCAACATCCTTTTTAGACCTCACTTTAAACTCATAAGACTTAATACTTATCATGATCAAATAACTTTCTTAATTATGATTGTTCCATTTCATCTTAAATATTGCAGCTGCTTATTAACTCAGAAACAGCAACAAAACCCCAAGATGTTATGTTTTCTCATCTACTGAACAGTGGAGGTTAATTTTTTTCTCCTAAGAGATACTTGACCTTCTTTTTAACTAGACAAAGAAATTACTTTATTCTGTAGATACATTTTCATGGAAATCAATTGAACTAAGTTCCCCAAAAAAAAAAGAAATTTTAAGCTGTAAATTTAATTTGTATCCATTGTTTTTGTTTTGGATCTGTTGTGTAGGTCATCCTCACACACACACCAATTTTTCTTCATAGTTAGTATTTTACATCTGGGATCTGAAAATATTATACATATTCATCCATCTTGCCTGAACTGATCTGTAGAGAAGTGTTGCACCCCAGCCCAGGCTGTTGCTTACCTGTTTGTTTGGATTAAGGACTTGGTCAAAATACACCAGAGAGTTAATTTTCCATGAAGTCAGGCTAAGTGAGATGAATAAAGTGTACTTCAGTCTTGTGGTCTTGTGTAAACACCTGGATGTGTCACATGGGAAAACACCTTGAAGTCTCCTGTTGAGATGTAGCCATTAAATGCTTAAAGATGTCTTTCCAAAACAAAATCTTGAGCATTTCACAGAGTAATCAAATATACACACAACTTTTAATATATGTCAACTTTATAAGTTTCACCCTATTCTATTGTTATTTATTTTTATTATTTGTATTTATTTATTCACTCATTAATTAAATACTTTATATAGACTGTTCGGGTTTGCACCTCAAGCAACTAAGAATTTGAAAGAGAGACTTCCTTACTTTTGTATTTGTCTTTCAAGGTTATAAGTATGAAATCTAAGACACTATCTTGTACTCTTTCCTGTCTCCTCCATGCTCAGTCAGTCTGTTCAGAATAACTTGTTCAACCTTAAAATCACATCTAGTAATCAATAAGGAAAATGACCAGGAATATATTTTTACACTATAGCTCAGACTACTAGAAAAACATGACAAATGATCTTTACTAGCAAAATACCCTTGAATAGAATTTTGATTAATAGACAAGAAATAACATTAATTAAGAAATTTGAAATTATCTATTGTTTTAAAGATATTACATTTTTTAAGTCCAAGTTTTTTAATTTTTTAAAAAAACTTTTAACTTCCTTCAGAGTTCCAACAGATTTTTGCAAACAGGTAAAGTTTTCTCTTGCCTTTCTAAACAAAAAATTATTCTCAACATTTATTTTACTACTATGTTTTATAAGCACACAAATGTATGTATAAATCAGATTTTTTCCACAACGCAAAATCTAGAAACAAAGGAACCAGTCCCACATTTGTAGTACATGAAAATACAGAGCATTTCTTCACACTAACATGCTATATCCAAGCAGAAATCAGTGTAATCATCATGATAAACCATTAAAATCATTAACTACAAGAGATCGTCAAAGTTGCATGCGATCTCAATATATATCATAGGTTGGTATTCTGTCTTTGGGTTTATTGTAGCTTCCTTTCACATGAAGAAAGTAAAATTAGGGCTGTTAAAATGATTAAGTATAAAAGCAAGTAAGTGCTTAGAACAATTTACCTACATGGGTTTTTATTTTTCGATAATTTGTGTATAATTAATTTGTGTCAAATAATTATTGGTTTTTTTCTTTAAAAGACCACAAAAACATTTTGTCTTTACATCTAGGCAAGAATCACAGAATCACAGAATCACAGAATATTAGGAGTTGGAAGAGACCTTAAAATTCATCCAGTCCACCCCCCCCCCGCCCAAGCAGGATCATCTAAACTAGGTCATATAGGAACATGTCCAGAATATGAAATTAATAAAGTTTTCTCTAAATGTTTTCACTAAGCTTTCAAAGACATTTAAAATTTGATTTCTTCATACATTTTAGAGGACATTACCTATCCCTGAAATGACTGTGAGACATGAAAACATGTTGGGTTTCATTCCACCATTGAGAAATTGGTTTATCTGATATTTCCTACTAACGTGTAAATGTAAAACACAAAGAAATATGCAGAAAGAACAAATTTCCTGCTAATTACACTTTGGTGGATTCAGACATGGGTTGAATTCAACCTTGCAAAGAGTTTTCCTGCTGGACTATAGTGTAAAACAACTATGTAATGCTTCAGTGCCTCTGAAGTGAAAAAGTTTCTCTTATCTGGAAACATAACCTTAAAACAAATGTGCTCAATAATTTTCTGTATAAAAATCATTAGAGGACTAAAGACATCCTGTGCTGACAAGCATTAGTAGCAAATATCAAACCTAAAATGGGAAAGTGATTTCAGAAATGCAGCTCTCCAGGATACTCTCTGGTTCAATTTTATTGAACAAGCTTTATATTAATGTAGTATGAATTTATTTTCTGTATATATCAGCAGATTGATAAAGGTAGATTTGGGACAAACTATAACAAATGTTCTCCAGAAAAAGACCAGTGAGCAAAACTTGTGTAAAATTTCATGTGTTAATTTTTCTTTTCTCAGTCTACTTATTTTAGGGTCTTAATATTTCAGAAAGTTGTACTGCAAGGCTTAAAATTAACTAATTGACATAATTTTGAAAGATAAATAACGATTAGTGTATAATGTGATATTATTATGATTTAGTGAAATTATTCATCACTTGCATGTACTGTAACTTAGATAGGGAACAATTAAAACATAGATATAATGCAGTAAGATGAATCCAATCTTCTACCAGTGAAATACTTGAAGACTTTTGCTTAAAATTTTTCATGTCATATACATTTAAAATACCATGTCATTTGTCCCACTCTCTGCCTTCGAGGCTTCGGTCAGTCAAGTCTCTTTATAATCTTATTGATATATAAAAAAAGATTTCTTTCCACTTTCAAATATATCTCCAGAATGCCTGTAACTCTTTTCCCCTATGGCACCCTTGAAAATTCATGACCTTTTACATAAAATTAAATAACCTACTTCTACAGCATGGGACACTTAGTAACGTTTTCCAATAGGGGCCCCAAATTAATAAACTTTGAGCTGTGCATTTTCTGTTGCCTACAAATATTTTAATAAGCAAATATAAAGTTCAAGTCTTTGCCCACAAAGTGTGAGCGGTGCCTTATAGAAATCTGGTGTTATGAGATTACTTGGAGTTCAACAGGGGGTTACTCTATTGTCATTAAAAAAAAAAAGACCCAAACAGTTGTGTTTTTTTTCCTAAATAAAAGATAGGCATATGTATATCTGATGTGTGTCACATACATGAATATTTCAGTTGAGATTATAGATAATGTGAAAGATATAGTATATTCAGGTAAATTGATTCAGAGGTAGTATTTGTCAGTTATAATTTGCAAGAAAAAAACATGCCTTTCTTCACGCTAGACTGCTTTGTGGTTTGTAAAACATCACTTAGTTCTGTGTCTGCTCTAGAAAGAGAAATGTCTCCAGTGAGTCACACGTAATACATCAGCCTAGCCACTAATATTATTTTTAACTATAATTCTACAGTCAGAAGTTAAGGTAAATGAATAAGTAATATGTTGAATTTGCATGGAATCTTGTTCTTTTTTTTTTTTCTTAAAACTTAAAACCTGTCCTTTTCCGTCAGATGGAGAGGACAAGGTATCCTATGAGCCACTGAAAGAAGTCATGCTTAAACTGACAAAGAACTATATGGAGTTATAGTTCCCAGCTACTTACATGTTCAACTGTTGGAAGATGAAGTCAGCAGAACTTAAGTCATACTGGGCAGAGCCCTAAATTAAAGGTTTTAGTAGTACCTCTGGATTTTCAGCTCTGTGAGGACTATAGGCCGATCTCAGTAGCACAGCTTTCAAGTCAAATATTTTAATTGAAATAAACCTCAACAGCTTATAAGTGGCCCAAAATAACAGCCAATGCTATTAAGCAGCTACTCATACACTGCAATTATCTTACAATGAAATGGATCATTTAAGATAGAGCTATAGCTTTTACTAAGTAATTTCTAAAAATCATCAATTAAAATGTCTATATTAGATTACTTCGATTATAACTGGCAAATATTTCTCCTTTTGCACTTGAAAAGTACAATAGCATTTACCCTGATTACTTCAAATTTTTAATCTTCCCTCAGCACACAAAAAAATGCCTTATCTCAGCACATCTGCTTTCTGATGGAATCCTCAGCTCAGAGTTCTCCCACAAATCTTTTCTCAGTGTCCTGCTCAAGATGCAGAGACTTCCCCATTTTGGAGCTTCAAGGAATCTCATGGGTCTTCACATGAGTGAATTCATACGGTAATCATGCACTTCCAAAAAGCATTTTATCTAACACACATTAATCGTGACTGGTGTGTGTGTGGGTGTGGGTGTGTGTGTGTGTGTGTGTGTATATGCAAGTTTTATATAAATATATATGTAACAGCAGCTAATGGAGGCAACTTCTATCACTGTTCAGGGAACATACAAAGACAAGAATAGAGTTGGCCTTATGTGGCCTTAACATACCCAAAATGGGTAGGATGATGTTACCTGAGCATTTAACTCCACAAACTTTGATTCAGAAATTCATTAGTTTTCTCTGAAGCAATATTTTGATTGATAAATTTAAAAGTGACGGTGTAGGATATGAGAAAAGTACTTAAGAAACAGTTCTATGAAAAGTTGAGGAAAATGGTTCCAAGGCGAGAAATACAGACTTTTTATTTTCAACATATTATTCTCAAAACAATGCTTTGAAAAACAAGTGATAATGTAGCTGAGGGCCCAGATCCTTGAAGGCAGACGGTCGCTTTGCTCCCTGGAAATCAAAGGAACTGAAGGGATGAATATCTTCAAGGAGTTGTATCATCAAAATTTAAAACTGAGATATCACCTAATTACAGTTATTTAGCTCTATTTACTTCAGGAGAGCTACCACTGAGTGAGAATAAGTAAAGCGCATCTGCAAGGAACTTAACATCTGAAAAATAGAAGTGATTTTCTTAAGCATCTTGCACACCAATTACCTAGTGGCAATACAACTTTCTCCAGAGACATAAAAAATTAGACTGGGGTAGGAACAAAGCACTTTCTTCTAACACATCTTCCTTCTCCACAGATCACAGCCTGAAACTATTTAGCACAAAAATCATCATAAAACAACTCTCAGGAAAGTTGCCTGATAAAATATCGAATCTAAGCCACTCCTTCCATTAAGGTTTCTATACTCTATATAAATTTATATTCATGCAGGCCTGACTTTAATATTTAGTAATTCAGAAAATATGCACAGGAGAAATAGAGTATTGATACAATAGAGAACTCCTCGTCTCCATGCACCTTGACCTGCTGAACTATAGCTGACAGCCAGTCAGCTGCAAATGTTCAGCTGCACTTCCCAATAAAGTACAGAAGCATGAGTTCTAGGTCCATTGGCAGATCATACTAACTTCACTGTCATTTGGCCTATTTCCGACTGCAGACTCCAAACATTATTCACCCTGCAGGCTTCAGGGTCTGTCTGATGTTTTTCTTTGTATTCTAGTACAGTGGAGGTTTCACAAAGGATTATTTTAACTTGATAATGGGAATAGTGATCTAATAGGGGACAGCTGTGGCATCTGAGTCCCAGGGCCTTTTATTGTCAATTACTATGAAGCTGAAACATATTCCCTTCATTCTTTACTTGACCTGTCTTTAAATAAAGGACAACACTCTGCAGGGGAGGGGGAGGGAAATGAGTCTATGGAAGGGACCAGTGAAATGAACCTAAACAGGAAAACTATGAGGAAACTTCAAGATTAATTAATGAAAGACTAAGGATAATGAATCTTTGTGATGTGAAGACAACTGATAATAAAACCAACATTTGATCATTTAGGGTGCCCCAAGGGAGATTACAGCAGAAATGCAAACTGTCAGACTTAAACCAAGAATTACAGTTAGAACCATAACTGTATTTCTCCATAAGCCACTCTGGGTTTTAGTTTTGAAATTATTTTTAATGAAACCTTATGCTTCCAGAAAGTAGAGTCTTAAAAAAAACATCTGTGTGAAGGTCAGCTGTGAGATGTGAAACTCAATATCTCATAGTGTGGGATAGAGTCTGCATGCACCACTTGAGAGCTAAGGATGTAGAAGACAACAGCACTGCAGTGTCAGTGCTTGTGGCTGGACATCATGGAGCAGTGTCTGACACCGTAGTTTAGTTTCCATGTTTAGAATACAAAATACTTTTTGTGACTATGCCTGTATAGAGAAGAAAAATTCCATCTTTGATATGTTAATTTAATGTCTAAATATTGCTATAGCTTTGACAACAGCAGCAACAAAACTTTTATTATGCTTAAAGAGTGTTTGAAGTGATATGATATAGATGTGTCATATGAAGTCCATTAACTATGGTATGCCAGCAAATACATACATTCAGGGGATTTGATTGAAGGATCTGAGATATACAATATTTTAAAAG
The DNA here is from genome assembly GCA_013399135.1 of Heliornis fulica. Taxonomy (NCBI): domain Eukaryota; kingdom Metazoa; phylum Chordata; class Aves; order Gruiformes; family Heliornithidae; genus Heliornis; species Heliornis fulica. The sequence goes on along the minus strand of VXBZ01011554.1, from coordinate 511,233 downwards.
GAGCAATGGCATCACAACATTGATTCCACATAGGAATCATCAATATATTGATGAATGAACACAGAGGTGGCTCAGATTGTTGCATTCTTTCAGAGAAGTCTGAAACACAGAAAAAGAAACTGAGGTTGAGATCAGACAATGAATCAAAAAAGGCTTTATGCATTAGTTTAAATTACTTATGATAAGACCAGTATATTCAGACATAATTTCTCTGTAATAAGAGGCTTCAAAATGTTAGTAACCATCCAGATACATCCAGTGTACTACCCCTTAAGCATGGCCCTCTGTGCTAAAGTATCAAAAAATTGTTTGCCCAATTCATTATCCACTCATCCATACTGCACTATCTCAGCTTGTGTTCAAGCACATTATGGGAGATGATGTCAACAGACTTGCTAAAGTTGAGATAGATTACATGTACTGTTCTCCTCTCATCCAAAACCCCACTCATTTTATTATAAAAAGTAAAAAGTTTGTCAAATTTCTCTCTAGAAAATCCTTATTGACTACTCCCAATAAACTTCATCTCCACATGCACAGATGGGCATTCCGAGATTTTCAAGGTTTTCATGAATGTGGTGGTTTAACTGGAAGTGGGACTTTAGAACATGTAGCAGTTACTACAGGATGCAAATGTTGTCAAAATGGAAGACCCCACTTCTTCCTCCTCTCAGCTTCTTACTGTTGAGCAGATGTTGTATATATGGAATATCCCTTTTGTCAGTTGGGGCCAGCTGTCCTGGCTGTGTCCCCTCCCAAGACGTTGCCCACCCACAGCATGCTGCCATGGGTGTTGGATGGACAGCCCTTCTGTGTGCCAGCACTGCTCAGTAACAACCCAAACCCCGATGTGTTACCAACACCGTGCTGGCTGGTGTGGCAAATCAACTCCAGATCAGCCAGACCCAATACAATGAAAGTCATTTCCCATGTTTCCAGAGTTTGAAGTGAGGCTGACCAATGCACATTTGCCCAGATAATTTTTTCATCTTTGTCGCTTTTTTATTTTGCAGTGGTTTTGTGTAGAGTCTTATGCCATTTCTTCTGACTATTTTTGTTTTCTTCTGCAGTTACCTTTTAAACTAAACCAATGTATTCAGGAATGAGAAAATCCAATAAAAGATCCATACACTATTTAGATGCTATTACAGAATGATTAATTTTTTTATTACTGCTTCTGTCCTGAATTTGCCACCAGGTGACAAAGCTGTAAATATGATTTTTCTTTTCATTGACAGAAATCCTTCCTCTGAATTAGATGACTAACTGCAAATGATGACGATAAAGATATGTTCATGTTTTCCAAACTAAGCTTTGGCAAACAAATGCCTGCTGAAAACCTCTTCAAAGCACGCACAATATGATACTTCAAAAATTCTGATTTCATATGTCACAAACAGTTATCAAAAAAAATTAAAACAAAGAAAACCTGTCTTTAACACTTGAGTTTTTACTCAAAGAGTGGCCTCACCACAAAAAATTCCCCTTGATTTCTTATAAACCTAGAGAAAGATATTCACAGGGATTGTCACGTTACAAAGGTTCTGAAAACTCTTTATTGTTGGACCACCAAGATAAGGTGTGCTTTTAAAATGACGTAAAATGTAATGAGTCAATTCCTTAAAGTAACATAAAGCTATTCTCTTATTTTTTTTTCCAAGTGCACACAACTATGGGAAATATGCCAAAGAACTAAATGGAGGGACTAGGATAAAAAAAAAAATTGCATTTACTAATCCTAAGACCTTGTCATTTTTAATTTAGTTTTGCTCTTCAACTCGTATTTTCTGTAGGTTTTTTTTTTCACACACACTTTTTTTGTCCCCTCATGCTTAGGTTTTTTTTTTCCTGTTTTTCTTGTCTGTTGCCCTTTCTCTTGCATTTAATTTTCTTCTATGCCCCTTCTAGTTCCTTTTGCCAATGATACCTCATGCTGTATCCTTTTCTGAGGCTATGCTTCCTTCTTCTCCTTTATACTCACATATCCAAGTCAAATATTCAGGCAGTGCCAGACATAGCTATGACATGCTCATTACAGAGGGAATGCCTGGGAAATGTGTAGGAAGTTTCTTCCTTATCCATAAGTTTGGATAAACAGAAGATTGCTTTTAAAGAGGAAATACTGTGGTGATCCTACTTAAGCCTAATAGTTTAATGAAAAACATGATAATATAAGGTGTCTTTATGAAGCTTTGTAAAACTTTGAAGCTTTACAAACAATTCTGCCTAATGGCAAAATAGCTAAAATTGGAACATCTCATTCCAAAAGAGGTGCTTTACAGAGAACAGAGCATATATTATATATA
>VXBZ01011554.1:483145-508869 GCA_013399135.1 Heliornis fulica | reverse complement strand
TTGCTTCAATTAGAGAATAGAGAAAATATCATATATTATATATATAAATAATATGTACATTATTCTTTTCTATATATAATATATGGAACAAAATGCAATTGGTAGAAGTGGCTCAATGGGTCAAGCAACTCAAGTGAAGCTATCTGACACTAAGCTGGAATTTCAAAATGATTTAGGGTCTGGATCTGTTCCTAAGAGCACCTGTAAATGCTAGGTTACAGTGAAATTTAGTTTCAGAATTAGCAAAAATTGCACAAACCTTACTCTTTTAAAAACTGTACTTAATTTTTCAGTGATGGAGGTATTTTAAGTGCATATATTATATAGACCAGGAATAAATTATGCCAAGAGTTATGTGAGTTTTAAGAACAATCAGCAGCTTAACTTGGGTAAGTGATAATGTTAAAAATCTGTTTGCAGTCATACTCCAAATAGACTTAAATGTCTCATCTTGTATCCCTTCACTCATAGAAGAGATGTAAATGTTGCAGGTGTGCACAATTATACTACTTGTCCTTCTGCCAAACCACCATCTAAAACATGACTGAAGATGAAAACATGACGTCATTACAAAAATAGCTGGCTTTTTTTTCCTTCGTTAATATTAATTTTTCAAATGTAATCACTTCAGCTATCACAAAGCATTTAAAAAAATGTAGAGGAGAGAGTTGCAATCTCAGAGATTTATAAGAGGTAAATTGTGGGAGTATGTCTGCCTCAAATGATGAGGAAAAATACTTCTAAAGGATTTGATTGAGACTCAATGTCCAGGTAGAGATCAGTGACTTCAGGTGTTCCTCAGGGATCTGTGGTAGGACCAATACTTTTTACTGTGTTCATCAATGACACAGATTACCTATGCATTAATTCTATATTGCCAGTTGTGCCAATTCTGTTGCTGTCACCATGCCTACAGAGCATTTGCCACCATGTGTGAGCCAAATATACTGGTCACTGTTTTGCCACCTGTGAGGCTTTCACCTCTGCAAACTGACCTGGTTCATCTTGTCCCTCAGCAGGTTCTATGACTTGTATAGGACTCTGTACAGCGTCTTTCTACCTTTGATGTTTTCACACAACATGACAGGATCTACCTGTAAAGAGGGCATGTTGCTTTTTCATTTTCTAGTAATTTATTATACAAAGAGGACTCTTCAGCACAAGTCACCTCCTCTGGTATCATCCAAAGTTTCAGACCTCTAACCTGTCTGTGATTACTTCAGGAATTCATGATCAGTTAGGGCTTTCCATTCAAGTCCTTGGCATTATCAGTGTCACCCACTTACTCCAAGTGGAGCAACAGTGGCATGATGCATAGAGGGGGCCCTCCTTTGGAACATCCAGCCTAGCACAGGCAATCAAGGTGCTAAGAGGAGTCATGCTTCTGTACCAACAAATTCTGAGGTTGTTTGAATTCCTTCATATGCTTCAAATATTTATTTTTCAGTTGGAGTATAACAGGCTTCAGATCAACTATATCCCCAGCTCCAATACCCTAAAGGTTGACCTCAAGTCCCTCCACAGGCTTTCTGCCAGAGGTTCCAGGTGAGGAATTAATCTCATTTTGTTCATCTTGTCCTGTCTAGACTAGTCCAATTGCTAATGCACAAACTTTCGTCTGTTTAATTTGTTCAAAGGCTTGTAATTGCTCAGGGTCCCACTTGAAATCATTCTTCTTCTAGGTCACCTGATAGGCAGTCTTACAATCAGACTGTAATTCAGAATACATATTCTCCAGAAACCACAATGCATAAGTAAGGTTATTTTTCTTTTTTGTTAATTACAGGAGAAATAACTGTTATTTTGTAGATCTCATTCATTGGGATCTGACAGCGTACATCTGGCCATTTCATTCCTAAAATTGAATTTCATGGGCAGGTACTTTGACATTTTTATATTGCAAAACCATCTTTCAAAAGTATATGGTTATTCTTCTCCCCTTCTAAAATACTTCCTCTGCTGTGTTGACCCACACAAAGAGCATAAAAATCGCCATACTGCAGCTGTTCAGGAACTTCATGCTGTTATAATGGAGTCTGTATCAATCCATGATGTAGGACTGTGTTTCCACCCATAGGACAGTTGATTCCGGGTGTATTGGATATCCTGTCACAAACAATGGCCTGCACTTTGCTGCTGGAGGAACAGAGAAAAAAAAGATGTTGGTAATATCTGTTGTTTCATAACATTTGGTAGCCTCTGACTCCAGTTCATATCAGAGTTCTAGCATAACTGGTATGGCAGCACACAGCAGCCATGTTGCTTCCTTCAGGCCTTGATAGCCCATTTAGCCTCCACTCTCCATTGGATTTTTGCAGTAGTTACATGGTACTATTAAACGTTGGTTAAGTCTTACTGATCACTCTTTGACTCTCCGGTTGCCAGATCAACTTATGGATGTGAACCTTAAAGTTTCAACTGGTGCAGTATTGCCATCTCTGCACTGTCATGGTAGCAACTGCTGTTCTTTAACCCACAGCAACCCTACTACAAATGGAACCTCTGAGAGACCAGGCAAGCAAGACAGCTGTTTAATCTTCTCCATACTCACGGCAGCTATACCAAAAGCCCACTGGTACCATTTTGTGTCTTTGAAGTACCCTCTCCTGAGGTAGTCTAGGCCAAGAAATAACGGATCAATAGGATGCTTTTGCCACCCATCCCCAGCTAAGCTTACGCCAGCCTCCAACACAGACTGTTCTGGGGATCCTCCTGTTGTTCCAGAAATACAGATGGACTCAGCCCCATTTCTAATCTGATGGTATTAGAGTACACTGTGCACTGATCTCTGCTAGAGCTTTATACTCTCATTGGGCTGATGTGACAGGCCCTCGAATCCACGCAGTCCAGTCCACACAATTGTCCCTTTCTTCCACCTGGCCTATTGCAAGGCCTCTCTATTCCTGGTTGGAGTCTTCATTACTTTTTTGTAAGTGTAGTGTTTTGTAAGTGTAAAGCCCCTTCATCAGGCTTAAAAGTCTGATAGGCCCTTCTACTCTGCTCAACAGACACCGGAGAAGTAATTTTCCTGGATGGATGGTCTGGCTGTCATTTTCCCTTGCATTTCCTGATTTTAGTTTTCAGGTAGATTCACCATCCAACTTCCTTGTGTCCTTCCTCTGGTCGTGCAGGGAGAACCACAAAGTTACATGTAGTGTGTGCCAACAGTACCTTTTCCATGAACAGAAAAAGACTCTTTATAGCTAAGGCCTTGGTAGGACTGTGTGAAGGAAGACCTACCCTTCTTGGCATTCTCAGACAGATATTTGGTCAGTCTGTCCACAGCCAAGACACAGGCCCACATAGAAGAAGTGAGATTATGTTCATATTCTCTAAATTGACTGCAGTCCATCTATAGTTGATGCCTCTGAGTCTGTCCAGTTTACCAACAGGCTGTGGGTATATGAATTTGGTGCACTTCATACAAATCTTTACCACTTGGACCATGTGTACCAGATATCATCCTGGTCTTTGGATGCCCAAGCATCATCCAGGTTGTAATGGACTTATTCCCTCAGCTACTGGATATCTCACTCAGTATTTGTCCATTCTCTTCGGTAATTTGCAAATTCTTCCTTAAAGGGATAACTGTCTTTCACACTTGACAGGAGTGCCCACCAGAGACTTAGGAGTGCTGTTCTTTTTCCAATCCCTTTGCCAATAGCCTTGTCTTTAGCAAGGGATCCTGGACTTTCTTATGTTCTCATTCATAGCTACTGGCCACAAAATCCCAGCAAAAGAGTGACCTGCTGATAATTAACTCATATTGTTAACAGCCAAAATCATTTCTCATACCTCACAGCTCATTTATTAATAGGGATTGTGTGGTTTCTGATTCATTTATTACTTCAGTCTCTTCCTCTTCCTGTTACTGTAACTACTCTGCTTCATAAAGAACAGGCTGTCTCTTCTGATTCTTTCTACTACTCCTTCTCAGAAGTTTTTTCATCCAGCTCCCTAAGAACCCTTGGATGAAACCCATCTGACCACATGGCCTTGTGTGTGTCTAAGTGTTGTAGAAGGTTCCTAACCACTTCCCTTTGGATTATCAACGCCTCCCAGATCCACAGAATTCACAGAATTGTAGGGGTTAGACAGGACCTCCAGAGATCACCAAGTCCAACCCCCTTGCCAAAGCAGGTTCCCTAGAGTAGGTCACACAGGTAAGCATTCAGATGGGTCTTAAATTTCTCCAGAGGAGAAGACTCAAAAAAAATATGGAACCCTTCATGAATTTTCATGTCATGCTTGTGCAGGGGCCATGCTAATCTCTGTACTGTTCCAATTTTAGTATATGTGCTGCCGAAGCGTGCACAACGGGAGCCTCATTCTGCTCCCGATCCTTGTCTTCTAAGTCAGGAGGCTGGGTACCCAGAGAATTGCTATTTTTTGCTACCCAGGTCTTGCTAGTAAAGACTGAGGCAAAGCAGACATGAAGTACCTCAGTCTTTTTCCTCATTCTTTCTCACTGTGTTTCCTCATGCATTCAGTAAAGTATGGAGATTCTTCTTAGGCCTCATTTTGTTACTAGTATATTTATAGGAACATTTTAATTGTCTTCTACAGCAGTAGCCAAGTTAACTTTTAGTCGGGCGTTGGCACTTCTAATTTTCTCCCTGCGTAACCTCACAACATCCTGAGTTGCCTTCCTCTCCTTTGAAGGTCAGGTCTCAGATTTGAGCAGTGTCCTTGTATTCTTTCCAGGATATGCATTCCTGGATCAACTGCCTGTGCATTTTTTTCTTACATTTTAGTTTGACCGGGTGGTTCTTACTGAGACATGCTGGTCTTAAGTACGATTACTGACAAATCTACAATATTTTATATTCATACATGAAAACTATTTCAAATTATATTTTTCTCCCTCTCACTTAGGTTTACCACAGAACCCATCCTAGATTGGGTATGCTTCCCCCGGTAAGCTATGCAATACATTCAAGTCTTCCACTCCTTCTATTTTTTTATTTTCACTACAAATTCTTTTTTTGTCTGATTTAAGTAACTTTTAGCCAACTAGAAAGCACAGCCAATAAAGGATGCACTCACAAAAGAAGGGCTTAATACATAACCCCCTGAGCTCCTTTCCTCAAAAAGGTTATCTAAAATTAATTTTTTATAAACTTTACTTGGAAAAAGTTCCAGAATGTACTTCAAAAATGCAATAGTTGGTTTGGGTTTTTTTTTATATTGATTTTATTCTTTGCAAAGAAACCAACTTGCTATTTGAACTTAGTTCAAGAGACTTCAATTAAACCTTGAGGCCATCAGGTTTTCAATCCAGTACTACATTTCTAAATGCAGTGATGCAATGTAGCAAATGAACTAATATCTTCCTACCCTTCAAAAAAATTAAAACTAATTAAAAAGAATTTGTATTGCTACTCATACTTTGGGGTATCAGTATTTAAGAGCATCGTCTTATAGGAAAAATCATAAATAAGTAGTCAGGTGAAGCAGTTTCCATTGTGCAGCCTATTATGATTGTAATCTTCTATGCCATGTCTTCTCACAAGATGGAGCCTCAAAGCTGTTAAGCCTAGAAATTTTAGTGGTGACTAATGGTATCATATTGACATAATGCACATTCGGAAATCAGTTTCTGATCCCCCAAATCCCCAAGATCCCATAAAATTTGGCTGAAATCTAAAAGGACAACAATGGGTGTAAACTCATGTATCAAATGCAACATTAATTTTTTAAATATTTTTTTATTATCCATGTTGTTAAATGTATTTTATATCCTAAAGGACATAGACCAATAGCAGGAAAAAACCCACTCCAAAATAAAAGAGAACAAACCATTCTAAACTGTTATATCATACACCATCATAAAAAGTCAAACCATTATTATATTCCTATATTTCTTGTTGAAATTATTCTGAGCATACACAAAAATAAAAGATGTTCTCAGAAATATTAATCAGCTTGTGAATGATTAATTAATTAGCATGGAGCTGCAATTGGTGATAAATGTAAACTTTATTAAAATTCTGTCCAGCTTTACTGAAGATATGGTTATACTTTACATGTTGAAAGTACTTTCCATCTGACTGATTGTCTATGAAATGACAGTATTTTCAATTAATATCTTCGAGTGAAATACTACATTATCTTCTTCAAGATATTAAAATGTCATTAACTTTTCATATAATTTTATATTTATATTAATTCAATTACTTAGATATACTGATTTCAAAAGGAAATTTTAAAAGTCTGGTAAATAAGAAATGCAAAATTAATCTCTCAAAGAATTACAGAATATTATTTAGTACATCCTAGGATAACCATTTCCTGCATGCTATGGATATATTAGATAGGAATCCAAATCGTACTGTAACCGAGAGTGAACTTAATGGAAGTGATCCCCTTCTGACCAAATAAGAATAATGCACCATATAATAACTCAACAATAACTCTCTGCTAGCTTCCTGCAAGTAACCCTGTCTAAAGCCCAACTCCTTTGCTTGTCCAGCAGAAAAGCATTAAAGCTTCACTATTCACTGTTGTGTCTGTGAAGAAAATCCCAACAACTCATAACAACTGCTGCAGGATCCCACTGAGAACCCACACGGAGAGCTTCAGTAATAAAAAGTAATCAGATCTATTAATTTTTGTTATGTTTTCATAACTCTAGACATCATAAACCCTGAATGCTTTTCGCATTGTTAATTTTCCAGCATTAATTTTCTCCTCAGCTAATACACTGGTATTTTAAATCAATGCTAACTTTATTCCACCGATAAACTAGTTATTCAAAACGCACCTCCTTTTAGTATAACCAAAATATAAACTGTTCTCTTCAGAAGAGTACTTTTAGAGTTTTTGTGATACTATTTGCAGAAGTGAAATGTGGTTGTTATTACATGCTTTGTGAATGTAGTTTCTAAAATAAATGCAGCCTCATTTGAAATGTTACTTTAAATGAACCTGGTTTTAAAAATTTAAGAAATATTTATCACATGAAGATCAATTCTCCTTAAAGATAAATTGGATTACCTTCCTGATAAGATTTTGTTGTCCTGTTTTTTGGCTTTTTTTTTTCTTCACACAGAATCACAGAATATTTGTAGGTGGAAGTGACCTCGAGAGATCATCTAGTCCAACCCCCCCTGCTACAGCAGGTTTCCTTAGTAAATAGTAAGTAGTAACTCCTGGAAGCTTGTTGTAAAGATTTCATGAGTGTTAGGAAGAACATGGAATTGTCAAAATGAAATATAGAAAAATACAAGGTAAAGTTATGCAATAATAAAAAATAATTAAAGTTCAAAATTCCTAGGCTTCTCTGAACTGAAGCTTGGCAGAGCTTTCAAATGTTACTGGTTGTTGCTCCTGATTTGTGACTTGTACTGCCACAATATGAACAAACTTCAAAAACATAATTTTCTCTGATCTAATACAAAAATATCTGGCTCATTTCTTGTAAGTATTTGAACAAGTATTTAATCTGAAATTTGGGAATTAACAAGTGACATTCAGGTGAACAATCAAAGAGTCTTTAATATTTTCTTTTTACTGGTATGCTAGTTTTCCTATTTTATCTACCTTCAAAGCAACAAGAATTACCTTTGTTTTGCCATTTAACTGCTAAATATTATTCAAGGGTCTCCACAAACATGCTTGCAGAGGGGGACTATATTTCTTTTATGTGACCTTTACTTGTTATTTCATCATCAATCTATGATTGAGAGTGAAAAGGTTTTGGTCTGCTAATCCCTTTGCTCCTCTGAAGACATTTGGGTATAAAGGTTAGGAAAATTGTTACTTTTTTTCTGACTTTTAGTCAAAGTTTTTTACATTTGAGTCTCCTTAGGTCAAAAATACAAGCTGGTTTCAATTTGCTGTGAGACATAAGTTACACCCAAGGGAAAAAGGACAGGATAGAACCATATGTACTTGTTGATAATTTGGCATTTGAGAAAGCCACAGAATAACAAACATTTCTTCCTTTTCTTATTCTAGACTTTCCACCTACAGTACATCACAACTCACAGTTTTCAACCTACACCAAATCTGAAACTTAGAATGCTTACTTTCTAGAAGGTACAAAACAACATCAGTGGGGATAGTCAACACCCTAAAAATCTGATATCCATGTTTAAAAGTAGTAATCTTATCAAAAAGTATTGTTTTTTTATACTAGACTTACCAATCTAAAATCCTGCTTCATCCCATGTCAAATCCTAGGCTGTCTTTATGTTAGTTATGTCGAGCGCATATATACCCATAAAATAAACAGTTACAAAAGGCCTTTGTGTGAATCAAATGGTAGACTGTTTGGCACTTTCTCAAGTATTACCTAGTATAGTGTTTTAACCCCAGCTGGTACCTAAGCACCACGCAGCTGCTCACTCATCCCTTCCCATGTCAAGGGTATGGGGAGGAGAATGGAGAAAAACCTGTGGGTTGAGGTAAAGGCAGTTTGATAGGGTAGCAAAGGAAGATGATGATGATTGATGTTGATGGTGATACAATAAAAGATATGTAGAAGTGCAAATACTCACTGCATGCAGGAAAAAAAAAAAAAAACAAACTCCAAAACCAAGAGCTTGCTTTCTCCAAGCAGGGATTCTACCTCCTGGCTAGCTTACCCAGCTATATAGGGAGCATGGGATCATATGGTATGGACTGTCCCTGTGGCCAGTCTGGGTCAGCTTACCTCACTGTGCCCTCCCAGCTTCTTCTGCACTTGGCAGTGTGTGAGAAGCTGAGAAATCCTTAACTCATTGCAGACACTACAACTACCTAGCAACAACGAAAAACATCGTGTGTTATCCACATGACTCTCATCCTAAATCCAAAACACAACACTATACCAGATACTGGAAAAAAAAGTAATCAACTCTATCCGAGCTGAAATCAGGTCACCAGGATTCATGAATACAACAGAGAAAAGTATATAGCTAATTTTTTTACCTTGAACAGTAGCACACAACTATACTGAACTGTTTACCATGAAAAATCTAATAAAGTATTCTTATTATATATAGTGTTTGGCACTGGTTCTTTGAAACCTTCAAACTTTTCAGGGGCATGCTGTATATTTGATAAAGATCTATTAGAGTTTTTGTGTGCATTTGAAAAATTATTTTTGAGCCAAAAATAGTCAAAATTATGCAACATAAAATTATTTTGTAAGCTCGATCAACAATATTAACTAGATAAATCTCATAGACTGAAAGTTAACAACAGTGCCTTTAAAAAACTATACATAAAATCATAAAGCTTAAACACACTCGTGTGTGAAATGATTAACACATGTACCCTTGAAGAGGATGGAAAGTCCCAAGAAGAGCTGAGAAACAAGATAAGGAATTGCTGGACTGCACGTCTGCACATACGCAGATATTTTCCTTTTGATGACCTAAAATAATACTTTTGTACTTCTTTTACATCCCACATGTAGTTATTATTGACTTCAAGAGTCAATTTATCAAGGATTACCTCAGTATTGGAGAGGTTGAAGATAGTATATTACAGCACATGAGAAATAATTCAGCTGCTTGAGCTCATAGTCTTCTCTTGGAAAAAATATGATTGTATAGGTGGCAGATGAGAACATCTTGATCCTGAAAATGTCGTCATTTCTTGATCTCAAAAATGCAGGTCTGATAATTCATCGAGTGTTCTGTATCACCTTTATTCTCTGCACTACTTTCTACTCACCATGTGCTTGAACAGTGAGATGAATGGACATAATTTTTCTGTGTTTGAGGAAAATATAGAAAGTGTTTGGTCTTATCCTGGAATCATTTCAGAGTGAGTTCTTAGCAGTGAGATAGTAATAAAATTTCATATAGGAAAAAAAAATATATAAATTCTGAATGTATCTGGATAGAGACAACCAAGCTAGTGAAATATTTACAGCATGGATCTTCAAATGCACAGACTTCCTTTTGCAAAATACACCAAGTAGGATTTATCTAAAGTTACTTTCTTACAACGTTTCCAAATCCATTTTTTGACAGACTTACCATAAGTGTAACTACATATGGCCTATAACCTCCAGGTCCCTAATTTGATTTCTGTCTCTTGCCATTCCATTATTTTCTGGAGTGGTGGTTCAGTCTTCACAGACATATCAAGAACAGGTCTTGTGGATCCATGTGGATTTGAAATCAAAGAAAAAGAATTTATCTCCAAATGTAGAAGGGAGAAAGGAAATATGAAATGCTATCCTATCCTAGTAGGTAAAGAAGGGTGAATTAATTACACCCAGTGTGGGGAAATATAATTAAAAAATTATATACTATACATTATGTCACAGAAAAATATACTATACTGTTTGTTATATACATCCATTGGATTTTTCTAACTCACTGAAAATAAAAATAAATGATGTTTTTACAACATTAATGAAGATTTGATATCTTTGGCAATATAAGAGTTTGTTTCTTTTCTTTCTCCTCTGTCTCATAAATCTTGCTGAGGAAGATGTAGTTACTTCAATATATTGTTGATTTTTTTTATCATTCCTTGGTCTCAGGATAATGAGTTGCAAAAATTATATTGATCTCTTACCACCTAAGTAAATCTTCCTTGACTTTGTATTTTCTTTGCTTCCTTGATACCCCCAAACCCTTTCGTTTGCTTTATTAGTTTTTCTAATACATCCTAAACTAAGATGCCTTTTGTATACAGATGATTCAGTCATACTGAAGATAAAACAAAAAAAAAAAATGTTACTCATATGCTGTTTTGCAATAAATTTCTCAGTACAGGTGTTCCATGTTGAAGTAAGCTCAATTACTCAGTTGTTCAATTCATTCTTATACTTGTGTTGATGTTCTTTCACTCCCATTCTTTCTTTTTTTCTTGAATGAATTCTAGGAAGTAGTAGAATAAAGGAAGAGGCATTTTAATCCCTGTCTGCATAATAATCTCACTTTGGTCTTCTGTAGTGATTCTGCAACCTTAAATTCCCTCCAAGATGGGTAGAAATAATGCTATTTCATAGAATCATAGAACAAAAACATTAAGGTTGGAAAAGACCTACCAGATCATTCAGTCCAACCATCCTCCTACTACCTACATTACTTACTAAGCCATGTCCCTAAATGTCCCTCAGTCAACCTTTCCTTAAACATCCTGAGGGATCGTGACTCTACTACCACCCTACGCAACCCGTTCCAGTGTGTAATCACTCTTTCTGAGAAGAAATTTCTCCTAATTTCTAACCTGAACACCTGCTCCTCCCTGCCCCCCAACCCCCACAACCACCACCCCGCTGCAACTTGCAGCCATTTCCTCTTGTCCTATCACTAGTTAACTGCAAGGAGAGGCTGGCCACCCAGCTCACCACAAACCCCTTTCAGGTAGTTGTAGAGAGCAATCAGGTCTCTGAGCCTCCTCTTCTCCAGACTAAACAGTCCCAGTTCCCTCAGCGCTCCTCATAAGACTCGTATCCGCTAAAATTAGTAAACAAGCAAAGAAGAACATTAAATTTCCAGACATTGTCTTGAAAACTGGAATTTTTTCTATGTTCGTTTTTTTTTTACCTTCCATCAGCAATCATTCATAAAATCTGTGTTTTCCATAATTTAAATTATTTATAGGCAATGATGTTCATTTATGTCTTATCCCTCTGAGCTTTATATATATGCTAAATGGAGTAGAATTCTTTGGTGTAGGGAGTTGATAGAATTGTAGGTTTGTAACAGTGTGGTCATGGACAATGAACGCTATTTTTCCAAACTTCCCTTACTAAATATAATCAAATTCATCATCGGTTTAATCTCTCCCTTCAAAAGCTATGACATACATGCAAGTATAAAAAAAAAAAAAAAACCAAACCCTGAATTATATTAAAATGTAATCTGTTTTCATGCTATCACTCATCTCTGTTTCTCTATCTAAAAATATCACATCTAGACCCTTGGTCAAAACTGAGATAAAATTCTTCCAATACTGTTACAGATAAGAGGTAGAAAAATTAAATGTAAATTAGGAGGAGTGCAGGTTGAAAATATATATTTGCTTCTTGTTTATAAGTCTCACTTTTCATCCTTCCTGACAAGACTTCAGAAAAATGGACATTCTCCAGATGTGGTTTTTTGTTTCTTTGGTTGTTTGTTTTTTGTTTTTTTTTTNTTTTTTGTTTTTTTTTTTTTTTAAGCTCTCTGGCAATATATGTTTAAGTCTCAGGTAGTGACATGGGAGTAAAGACTGCTCTAATGTGCACTTGAACTCACTGAGACAAAACAATGCCCTTAGAGCAATCATTATTGCAGAAACAAATTCACAAGCACTTTTAACCAGCTTTACATCATTTTAATATGTAAATATTTAGAAATAATCAGTATTGCCACTGAAAAGGAAGCTCTATATTTGCAAGTGACAGATCATACTGACTAAAAAGGCATTGTTAGTACTAAAGAAGAACCAAGAATTTTAAAATTAAGGAATGTGATCAAAAAGACTTTCAAGCTAGCAGTGTGGAACACAGAAAAGTGGTAGTCCTTGTTGACAAATTGACCTAAATATTAAAAAAAATAGAAACATCAGCCACTGGGCAGATCGAATTACTTCAAACTGCCACATAAGTTTCCTTAGTTTAGTGGCCAGTTTCCCCACATATACACGATGTTCCCATGGCTCTTACTGACAGGTAGGTTAATTCTTTGAACTGAACTAACATAACAAAAACTGTTCTTGGATTAAATATTACATTTTGCTCAGGTCACAAAGTTTCCAAGTTCAGCAATTGGAGTGAGACCGAAAGGCATATTTTAAAATTAAGTGCCAAATAAAGAGAAGGCTGTTTTTCCAGTCAATTCCTGTAGAAAAACAATAACTCTTCGGGTAAAATAATGCGGTTACTAAATAAAAATACACACTTTGTTTTGCATACTCTCTCTATGTTGAGGTAAATATAAATCTAATAAAATGGTTGAGCCATGAGAAAAAGCTTTGTGAATCTTCTGACATTGATACAGTGCAAAAATACTGAATATCCCTTCCATGTTTAAAATTTATATTGATCTCCTTTTATCTCACAGAGATATTTATACTGTTAGATGTATTGTCATTCAGCATGCGAACAAGTCCTGTAAAAAACATAAAACAGACACCATAAAAGATGCTTATGAGTTGTAAACATATAGATATATAAACCATTAAAACTTTATTTTTCTTTCAGATTTTAATCTGTAGACCCAAAAATTGCCTGGTTTCTACATCTGACACTATAACATTGAAGATTTGACAGTCTGTTTGGAGCTGTGACAGTACTGTGTGCTCATGACACAAAAATAACAGGCTACCATACTGATTTTCCACCCTATACCAATAATTAGGAAAGTGAGATGAGAAAGCTTTAGGTGTTACACTTCACAACAGAAGAATAATTCAAAACCATTTAAATAAAGGTGTTCTATTGACTTGTTCTTTCATTGGACCATATCTCGAGGTTACTCCTTCAGGCTTTATTCTATAAACTGGTGTATTCACATAGATGGCTAGTCACACTGAAAAAAGCCACTAGGATTGTGGAAACTTAATAGTCTATATCCCAGTTTGATATGGTTAAAGCTCAAATGGTGATTTTAATGTTCTGTTTATGAAAGGAGTAATTTTAAATGCAAGTTCTAGTTAAATTGTCAAATGTAATCTTGCTTAAATTAGCAGTCAGTAAAGATACATAATGTACATGAAGAAAGAGTATAATTAAAAGACAACAAAAATAATTGCATTGCATTACCAAAAAAAAAAAAGCCATTTATAAATAATTTCCATAGTGTTGAATCTATATCATACTGCTTGTTACCCTGTAAAAAGGAAGCAATCTCCGGTAATCCAAGTAATATTATGCAAGCTGTTGTGAAAGTTCTGTAAGGGATATACTGAGCTATGCCTCCCTTTGCTGTAACACCAATTTTGAAACTAGCCAAAACAAAGTTCCTTTTAGAACTTGCTGAGCTACTATTGCATGTGGTGTTGTGGGTGAGGGGTGGGAAAGGAGCTGAAACTAAGAGTGAGTTTTTGAACACACACAAACCTTCAGTCTTGAGGTAGGCTTCAACTAATAGATCCAAATTAAAAGCAAGCAAACAAATCCACAGAAAACAATAAACAATCCAACCATCTTAATAAATATTTCAATACTTCAGTCAAAACTACATGGACTTTTAGGAACTTCAGTATTAGCTTGCAGTCCTGAAATCTTTGATCAGTGGTTACTTAGCCTGGATTTCTCATGATTCAAGTTGATTCAATTGGAGAAGATTTTAGACATAGCTGATTGCAAGCAGACAGGCAGAGCTGTGGAGGAAAAAAAAAACAAAAACTAGTCAACCAGGCATTGGGCTTCCAGATTCCCACCTCCCCTTTTCACCTATTTAGGCAGACAGACACTTTATCCTCTGGTTCCTCTGATGTGAACAAGAAGTGCAAAGGAAGAGGAAATTCCTGATGCTCCCATAATCAAACTGGACCATGGGCACAGAATCAGTCTGCTTTTTAATATCGCCTAGGCCTAAAAGGTTATTTAGATTTAAAGTTAGTATTGTATTACTTCTTCAGGGTAAGTTAAATCAGATCACAGTATAAAGCTCAGAATTACTAGGAAAGATGTAAATTTCACAAAGTAACATGTTTAAATTAAAAAAAAAAGCTTTATATCCCTTATTTATTATGTAATCCACAACTTTAAGCAACTCTATATAAAGTAAAAGACTTCTCTCACAGAAACTTTAATCTGTTTCTGCAGTTCTGTTAATACAAACTATAAGTTGTAAGTATATCCCAGCTTTTTGTTTACTTATTTAATCTATCTTGGGATCTGTTCAAGGCTTTATGGAAGAAAATTATATCTAGAATAAGATACAAAGCATGCTTTTTTCATCCTAACCACATGTGCTGGCAAATTACTTTTTTTCAGTAGCACCTGTGACCAAATGGAAGTGCAATACTCTTGATGTACTTTACAGTTTTGAGACTGCTGAGATAACTAAATCCAGAGGACATTCACAGGATCACTGAAGAGCATTTTTTTTCCCCAAGGAAAATTAATTGGTAATGCTAAATCTGAAATAAAATTTTTAAAAGAGAAATAAAAAGAGACAGTCATGGGGAACAACATAAGAAGCACTGCCATTTGACCTTCTTTTTTCCTGGTAAAATGATTTTAACATCATTATGGTCTAGGGACTTAATGAGTGTAGAATACATTCTTACGAAGGGCACTGCTTTAGGAGCAAAGTAGCATTTCATAATCACATACTGCATTTGCTCTTATCTCAACCTTTTTTGAGACAATATCAGGAAAAAATTAAATAAGTACCTAATCCAAGATTAGTTGTATATAATGAGAGCAACATGCCTCTCATATTCCGAAATTCTGAGGAGACAAGCCATTTCCTGGAGTACATAATAATACACTTGAGTATTATATTTATTAAAGTCTCATTGTCCTACACTCCAAGAGTCAAGACAAAACAATTTTATTTTAATCTAGTTCACAGAAATCAGATCTCAGTCTGCTGAAGATATGATACTACAAAAATTAAAAAGTGACATTAATTCAAGGGTTGGGAGAACCACAGGATAAGTGCGTGTGTGTGTATGTGTGCATATATATGGCAGATGTTCTAAATATTCTTCAGAAGGTATTATTTTGTTTCTCTCTGTGGTTTTATGATCAGGTTTTAGTTTAGTTTTAAGATTCATTTCTGGGTAGATAGGACTAGGAAGACATCTGCTTTTTGTCAACAAGATATATAAGAAATCTTTATAGGAATTAACTAGTAGAATGATATGGCCTGAAAATGGATTGGATATGAAACAGTTATGAACTTTCAATTAATATTTGAACAGCTGATCTCACAATCCCTTGAACAGCACAGAATTCACATGACCTGAATCACAGCACTCCCATAGGGTGAGTGTCACAAGGATGGATCCAGTCTCATCTCAGTGATGGCCAGTGATAGAACAAGGGGAAATGGTTCCAAATTGGAATATAGAAAGTTCCATCTTAATATAGGGAGGAACTTTTTCACTGTGAGGGTGACAGATCACTGGAACAGTCTGCCCAGAGAGGTTGTGGAGTCTCCTTCTTTGGAGACATTCAAGACCAATCTGGACATGTTCCTATGTGTTCTACTCTAGATGATCCTGCTCAGGCAGGAGGGTTGGACTGAGTGATCTTTTGAGGTCTCTTCCAGCTCCTAATATTCTGTGATTCTGTGATTTCTTCTGAGACCCAAAGCAATCCTTTCAGGAACACACCTACCTGAACACATGAGCTTCAGGTGGGCAGATTATAAAAGGTTTCTGAGTTGTTCTGGATTCAGGACTGACTGGTCTTACTTAACATATTCTGATATGTGTAATTAAATTCCTTGCCACAAAATGCATTCAGAGAGAAAAGAGATTGTACGAGATATGAACTAACCCATAATTTAATAATTTTCTCCTCTTTTCCTCCTCAGTACACAAATGTGAATTTGGGTATATTTCTAATGATCCTGTCACCTACAGAAGTGTTTGAAACAGTGACAAGTTTGTGAAATACAGAAGAACACTTTTAAACAGCATTTGTAATTAATATTTTTTCTGTATATGTGTACTGTTTTTAGGAGATGCTGAAAGTCCATTTACAAACTTTTAATCAGCCTTCAGTTGTCCTAAAAACTGCTAGAAAGGACTGCTGAACAGCACACTTTGATCTGTATATGAGAAATAATACATGCAGAAAACACATCACTCTCCTTACATGAGTTCCCAGGATCTTAGTCCTACACAAAGTAATTAATAAACTTATGTGATGTAGTAAGTAAGTCTGACGATTCTTCCAGAAGTTACTGGGTGTCTTCTTCGGTTTATATGTGCAAACAAAATTCTCGCTCCAATAGATTAAATGTGCTAATGAATGATTGATCTGAAGAGAATGAACATCCTTCATCCTCATGATGACAAGATTTTTCAGTGCTATAGTTTTTCTCCAGTAAAGAGGAGAAACTGAATATTCAGCCCAGGAAACAAAGAAGAATGAGGCACATTATCTTTCCAGACAACTAATCAGAGAAATGACTATGAAATAACAAATCAAACTAAGAGGTGACAAGGAAAAGATCAAGAATACAAAGGAATATGTCTGTAAGGGAGTAAACATCAGATACATAACCACAGCCTTAGAAAAATTGCCAAGAACTGAAAAGGTCGATAAGTGCATGTACAATAAGGGGCTTTTGAAGTTAAAATCAAGAAAAAAGGTGATATGGAACAAATTTTTTATTTAATTTCAGATAATCAACAGCTGATCGCTAAAGCCAGCTATAATGAATGTTATGCTTGTTGTTATCCTGATTTCATCTGGCACAGAAATAATTTTCTTCATAGTACCGTGTATGGGGATGTGTTTTGGATTTGTGATGAAAATTGTGTTGATAATATAGATATGTTTTTGTTACATAGAGTTTTCTTTTGATAGTGCTGAGCAGTGCTTGCACAGAGCCGAGGTCTTTGCTGCTCCTCACCCCACCCCACCAGTGAGGAGGCTGGGGGTGCACAAGGAGTTGGGAGGGACACATCCGGGACAGCTGACATCGACTGACCAAAGGGATATTTCATATCACATGGTGTCATGGTCAGCACATAAATCTGGGGGAAGAGTGGGGCAACAACATTCAGGATGATAACATTTGTCTTCCCAGGTCACTATTAAGCATGATGGAACCCTGTCTTTCCTCGAGGTGGTTGAACACCTGCCTGCCCATTGTAAGTGGGGAATGAATTCTTTCTTCTGCTTTACTTGTGTGTGTGTGTCTTTTGCTTTACCTATTAACTTTACTTCAGTCCATGAAGTTTCTCACTTTCACTGTTCTGATTCTTTCCCCCTTCCTACCAGGGGCAGAGTGGGTGAGCAGCTGTGTGATGTTTATCTGCCAGCTTTTGTAAACCCACGAGTCCTTTCTGATGCCCAGCGTGGGGCTTGCAGTGTTCAAGATAATGACAGATTTTATTACATTGTGCTAGACTGAATTTGTAGATGCTATTGCTCTTTAGTTATTAATTGTCAGGCTCCTGTGCTTGCCATGTGGCTGGCTTGCCTCACTGTATAATAGTGTCTAGTGCTCATGAGTGGCTGCTTCTTGCTTTCTCTGCTCACTGTAACGCTGTACTGCTTACTGTGCTGTGCCTGGGAACATTCTGATAGCGGCAATGGCAATGTCCCTGGTTGGCAGATGGATGCTGCTGTTTCTGTGTACTGGACAGGCTGGAACTCCAGTGAGAATTCAAGTTGAAGGGGCTGTTCACATGGGAGTAAGACACCCAAAAGTGTTTCTGGCCATGAATAAGTCCACCCCAGAGCAGGAGTATCTCAAAGTGTCTGCAACCGTCACCGAATCAAGGAATCTCAGAATTGTAGGGGTTGGAAGGGACCTTGAGAGATGATCGAGTCCAGTGCCCCTACCAGAGAAGGTTCACTAGAGCAGATCGAACAGGTAGGCATCCAGACAGGTCTTGAATATCTCCAGAGAAGGAGACTCCACAACCCCCTTGGTCAGCCTGTCCCAGTGCTCCATCACCCTCACCATGAAGAATTCCTTTTGTAAATCAGTGCAGAACCTCCTGTGGTCCAACTTGTGGCCACTGCTCCTTGTCCTGTCACCACAGACCACTGAAAAGAGGTTGGCCATCTCCCTTTGCCATGGTTATGCCTGTGCCTAGCAGGTATACCTCTGGAGGGTTTGTGAGACAGGGATAATCCCACAATGGAGCAGGTACACCTCAGAGCATCCGTGGCAAGGATCAGACCATGATGCGGCAGGTACACCTTGAAGTTTATGAAAATAAATTATGGATGTCTCTTTATCACACTGCTTGGCGAAGTCCTCTACAAACCTTGCCTTAGAGTTCTGCTGATCTCATTCAGGCTGCCTCTGGCAGTTTCAACATTAATTTTGATCCGAAAATTGAATTTTGTAATTACTTCACATTGGATCCACTTTTATTGCAATTTTCAATGCCTGGCAGCTTTCCCAAGTCTATATTTGTCCAGCTCGTTACCTGTTCCACTGTTGAAATGTTTCACTTGTATATTTTTCTTTATTTCCTCAGTGTAATATCCTGATTTAATTTTTTTTTTTTATTTCATAATCAGTTATTTGATTTATTGTCTGCTAGGAATTGTTTTATTCCAATTGGGCTGTGACTGCTATCATTGAATTTTTAACTTCCTTTGAAATTAATTGTTCTTCAATACATAGATTACAGTTTAGATTTCAAAATAAAAGGGAATATTTGTAAACTATTTGCTACTTGCAAAGTATAGAATTTTTGTTGAAAATGAAGACTGTTTTAGCCTTTATGTGTGATCATATCCCGTAAGTTTTTCCTTCAGCTGTTATTTGAAATCTTGTGCTGGTTTTCAAAGCTGTATTGTATAAAAACTGAAAAGATGAGCTAGTCTATATTTCTAATATAAAATGAAAGTTCTGGGTTGTCACACATGGCTACTGCAATCACATGTGCTCATAGAGGAGAAACATAAGAAAAATAAATCATCAGAAACTCAAAACTCTGTAACATTTTTAAAGTTACTAAATAAAAGAACTTATTTAATATATATATATATATATATATTAAAAGCCTAATATTTTTCCTATGCCCTCTTCTCTAAAATTTGTATAAAATGTGTAAATATAATATAAGCCTTAGATTTATAGCAGTTGTGTTCTGTATTCTGTTTGTGGGGTCAGTTCAATTTTAAACAGGCAAGCATTTCTCAAGTCTGTTTCCAAGTTGGTAAATGAAAAAGAATTGCTTACCAGAATAAAATGTTTGCTGGACTAAACCCTTCTTTCTAAGAGAGCTATTTGGATGATGCAGTATTTGTATGTTCATTTATTTGATTTTAATGGGTAAAATAAGGGCAATCATTGCAAAGTTCTCAGCCTGTATCTATGTCCTAAAGTGGCTTATGACTGTATGATTAAGTCTATATAGTATTCCAGGTTTCCTCCTACAGTCTGAGTCAACTCTGCTGTGTAAAGAGAGTTTCCCGACTTGCATGCAGCAGTACCTGTAACTTATTATCTAAGACAATGGGTCATGTAAGTGGCAACTGTCAGTATCGAGCTGCGTAACTGTGCTCCAACATGTCCAGCAGCTAAGCGTGGTTTTTCTCATCAACATGTTTCCTAATATATACAAATCCTGTGTTTTCCTTCTGTTTATGTAGGCAGCTGTTACCTTCTAGGAAGAAGTCTAAAAGCAGAAAGGAAAGGAGACCTCAGGTCCTTGCCAGTAAGGAAGTTACAGGACCTGAATGAGAAAGCAAGGGGTCAAGGGCAAACAAATGCACTTCAAAGTATCAGGAATGAATGGCTGGAAAGAATGGGAGTTAGACCAGGGTAATGAGATCTCTCAGCAAAAGAGCTCCAATGATTCCTTTGTCCAACTCATCTTTTACTGAGAGCCTAAGATTACCCAGAGAAGTAGGCTAGCAAAAAAGTCTTATCACCACCAGGATTTTTGATTGCAGGGTGTCAGTATGCATTGACTCCAGCATAATTAAAATTGATTTCCCAAGAGTCTGAGTTGCCCTACCTTCAAAGAAGGGACTGCTGCACAAAAAGAATAGGATTTCTGAGGATTATTTAAATTTCATATGGATATAAATATTATACTTTGCTTCAAATTGTATATGAGTAATACAATTATGTCAGCCCTTCTGAGCTGGTGAGTGTGGAACTTTTTAATATATAATTCAGGTGTAAAATATGCCTCAGCAATCCTCATGCATACCTTGGCCAATGATTTATATTAACATATTCAAATTTGCCCAGGGCTTACTCAAATGTTTTTTCCAACTGAAGAAAAAAGGAAATAAAAAAAGGTTAGATTTGAAAAGTCTCCATTTTATTAAAACAAAACAAAACAAAACAAAACAAAACTGTTTAAATCCATTCTTGACTGCTAACTTAGGGAAAGGATTATGAAAGCAACAGATTTTCAATTAAAATATTTATGGAATGAACTAGTAGCTTTCTTAGAGGAAGTTCCCTATCTATTCTGTTTGGGAATGGTAACAAGTGGGCTTGAAGGAACACTTAACCTTTAAAATAAGGAAATTAAAATTCTTTACCACATGCTGCTAAATGCTAAAGCTGAAGTTTCCTGTGTTAATTCACATAATAATAATGTCATGCAGAATATTTGTCATAAACTCCAAAGTTATTTTTCTACAATACAGATTCACCCACTCTGAAGAGACACCTTAAATGAAGTCTGCTCAATCTACTAATGAAAAAGAAACAAATATTCTAGTATAAAATATTGGAAAAGGATGAACCACATTTCAAACACAATTCCTTTTGCATAAGGAGAAACATTTAGGTAATTTGTCATGCATTTTTTGCATACGTGTTTGTCTCATCAGAATACATGTGAACAGATTCCTTAATGAGCCACATTTGTTTTATTTAGATAATGTTTCGACACCGCTTTGAACACGTAGAGGGTTACGTAAGTGCTCAGTATTATTCAGTCCAATCCTCACTCGTTAATCAAACAGAACTCTCAATAGACCCTGTGATTATTTGATTCCTGATGCAGCTTATTCTTATATAAGAAGAAATAATTTCAAATTTATATCTATCTCATACATTACTGTGACTTGGGTCTACTAAATTGTACTCATAGTAGAAGGAAGCACAGTAGCAGACTAAACTCCTCCTTGTCAAAAACTAGTTGTGAAAAATGAAGGGTAGAAGGACTTGTTCTGCAGGGCTTTGCAGTTGTGATTAAGAATCCAGAGTACACATAAAGGTCACAAGTTCAACAAGTCCAAGGCACTAATGGCAGAAAATCATTACCAGCTGAAAGTTATTTTCTTGCCCATATGAAAATCAGGGCAAAATTAGTTTTCTGAGCCTATAGAGAAGAGAGAGCTATATATTTAACACTGCCATCATATTAGGTAGTTCTTACCTTTTGGAAATGCCCTCAGGACTGATCTTAAGGGCAAAGCACTTGTGTTCGAAACTAACATAATTTAAGTTCTGAATTAGAGACTCCTAACTGGAGTTAATACAGAGTCTTGGAGGTTAAAGTCCAAACAGACTAGGAGAAATTAATTAGTAAATGTAAGGGGAAAATAAATTTAAAATACTGTACATTTGTTTCTAAAACAAACAGAATTTACTTCTATAGACAAGGGAAATAGCTAGAGTACCATACCTGATGTACATATTGCTTTTATTTAAACCAGTGGTAAACAAGCCACAATCAGCCAATGAGTAATGACAAAAAAAAAGACTGTTCTTCAAGAAAAGATTAAAATAGTGGATGAGATTCTTTTGCAGTATTTAACAAAACATACAGAGCCTCATTTTTGACATCTCTGTTTTCCACAGATCCATCATTCTGTGTCTTTAACATCAGTTCATTATGATGAACATTCTGTTAATTATAGAGACACAGACTTAGGAAGTTCTTATCCTGGGTCTTTGTGAAGAAACAAGTTTGAGAAACTCAAAAAACAGGGATTAAAACAAAAGGAACTAAAGAGTAACAATAAAACAGTAATATTATGTACTAGCCAAGATTTTTAAAGGACCTTTATAGAACAAGAGAAGATTCAATTAGGTATGATATTTACTACTTACTTTCTATGCAATTAGCTACTTTAGTACTACTAATATTCACCTTGTAGTAGACTAAAGGAAATGCTCTTCAGAGGTCTGTGTGGGGACATGTGCTTCTCAATGAATTTGCATCTCATGCAGTGAACAGAGAAAACAGTAAAATAAAAATGTTTGTTGATTAGCGGAGTAACACAATTTTTTTTTATTAATTTTAAACTCATAATTGCTGCATGACAATCTCACAAGACACAGAGACTAGCTGTTTGAAATAAATTCAATGTGAAAACTTACAAAGGGTAAAGCAAACATAACTGCATACACACAAAAGTCTAAATTAAATATCGCTCTAGACTTTTTTGGTCAAATATTCAGCTGTTATGGTTTAACCTCAGCCAGCAGCTCAACACCTCACAGCTGCTCACTCACTCTGGCCCCTGTCGGGATGGTGGAGCGAGATGGAAGAGTGAAAGGGGGAAAACTCGTGGGTTGAGATAAAGACGGTTTAATAGGTAAAGCAAAAGCCACACACACAAAACCAAAGCAAGGCAAGGAATTCATTCCCCACTGCCCATGGGCAGGCAGGAGTTCAGCCACCTCCAGAAAAACAGGGCTACATCACACTTAATGGTGACTTGGGAAGGCAAATGGCATCACTCCAAACATCCCCCCTTCCTTCTTCTTCCCCCAGATTTATGTGCTGACCATAACACTATAAGTTATGGAGTACCTCTTTGGTCAGTTGGGGTCAGCTGTCCTGGCTGTGTCCCCTCCCAACTCCTTGTGCACCCCCATCCTCATCACTGATGGGATGGGTTGAGGAGCAGCAAAGGCCTCGGCTCTGTGCAAGCACTGATCATCAGTAACGAAAATATTCTTTAATTATCAACACAAACCTGAAACAATCCCTGTACTAACTACTGTGAAGAAAATTAACTCTATCTCAGTTGAAACCAGGATTTCAGCACTTACAGGAAAGGAGATGGGAAAAAAAAAGCAGAAAGTATCATCTGGCTACTGAATAAATACGTTTAACCTGAGCAATTTTTATCTTATTATGACAATAATTGGCAGAGTATAATGGGGAAAGACATAAAGAAAAATAATAAAGGTAAGAAAGTTTTAAACTTCTGTACAAGGACAAATATAATCAACTAGGAGCTTAAAAATATGAAAACTATGTGGAAGATACAACATAGTTTAATGAGCTTTAGGAAAAAATACCCCACAGAGGCTAGCTGTTTGAATGAAATGAATGAACACTTCACTCTTTTCCACAGCATACGAATTAAAGGTCATCAAATGAAATAATCAGGTACTAGATTAAAGTAAACAGAAGAAAATATATTTTCATGTAATGTAATTAAATTGTAGCACTTACTGCTCAGAATATTGTGTATCTTAACAGTTGAGATGGGTTAAAAAAGCAATTAGACAAATTCATGAGCAAAAGTGTATCAGAAGCTATTAAACACAAAGATGTAATTTCTAGTCAGGAAGTCTGTAGTGCAGACTGATGAAACCTAGAACTTCCCCAATAAATTGTCTTAATATAGAAAATTATCCTCCTATAAGAAATTCATAGGCTTGATTCCAGGTGAGAAAGAAGATCAGGTAAGAATATGGTTTATAACATGTATAATGGTTTAACATTTTAAAATGAAACAGAATGGAAAAGAAAGGATTTTGTTTTACTCTAAATAAAGGAATAAGGGGTTCGAGGTTTGGAAATGTTTAGCTTACCTGAAATAAGTATCCTTTTGCAAATAATATATGTAAAAACCTCAAAGCTTTAGTTTAAAATAGGTTTTATACCGGTCTTGGGACTACTCAATGAAAGATACTCTTAAAAGGGCAGATACATTACTACAAGGTGCCAAAATCCAAATGCAAATCAAATATACCTGGAGTAAGGTCAAAGTGCAGGTAGGACTCTTTGCTCAGTGATTCCATAACACACGGAGAAGAAAGACTGTAAGACCCTGTTTCCAGAAGTACAAACTACCAACCACCGTTTGACTTCTCTCAGCACCTGCATTTACCCCATGACTCAAGAGTGCCAGCAGATATCAGAGTGGAAAAATGAATATAAAATAGTCCCATTTTTATTACTGAAAGGTGATGCTCAAACTCCTTTCTTCCCAATTTACATCGTACAATAATCTAAACTTGCTTCTCTTTTTCCCTCAAGCTATTTGTAGATGCCAGTCCTCAAACGGCACTCATGTCTGTGCTTCAGTAGGTCTAAAAACTGTTACTTTCATCTGTTGCCATTTCACATGGTCAGTCCTCAATGGGAGATTATTTTATACTCCATTACCTTCGAGTTGAACTTTGACTGAAGTATAGCTATTATGAAACCTTACTCAAAGTCACAAATTTTACTATCATTTAAGAGAACTGCATGCATTTTTACCTCATTGGTTCTTTCTCTAGCCCTGCTGGTTTATATGACCTTAGACTCTCACAATCCATAATGACATTGCAGTTAAAATGAAAAAGTATTTTTTTTTAAATTGGATTCAATTGAACTACTTCTGCAGCTACTTCAGATAACAGTATGACCTAACAATTTCAGCTTGATTTTAAGAGTTATTTTAAAGCAAGTTTATCTGATTAAAATTGTTTAAAGCCACGAGGATTTGAGCTCCTATCCTGGCAATTTAAAAAGTCATAAAGTGTCCTGTTCTTTGATGACATATTGCAGAATGATGCCACCTTTTCCACAGAGAAGCTCTATTGAATCTGAAGTAAAAACCATAGGCAGCAGGGAGAAAAAGGTGTTTTAAAAGGCTCTCGTGCTGACAGGCTTTTTAAAAGTCATTCATAATTTGAAGCCTGAAAACTCTTAGTAAACCGGAATCCCAATAGTCTTGAAGATCAAAGCTAGGATATTTAAATGCTATTTTACCATAACACTAGGTCTGATTGTACTGATTTACATTAAAAATACACAGAGAGAATGTCCAGAGAAGGACATATTTCTTTCAATTTCCAGATGGGACTTTCAAACTGGGATTACATATCTCTTAGTCTTTCTGAAGTACCAAAAAGATAAAAATATCAGTTTAGCTAAAAAGAAGAGGCATTGGAGACATTCTCAGCATAAAAAAAAAAAAAAAAAAAAAAAAAAAAAAA
>VXBZ01011554.1:400228-483140 GCA_013399135.1 Heliornis fulica | reverse complement strand
CTTTTTTTTTTTTTTTTTCTGTTTCCTACCTGCCTATTTCCTTTTTTTTCACTGTCGTTATCTTGGATGGGTGATGTTCTGAAATGTTTTCCCATATTCTGTAGAGGTCAAGGTGCAGATCTTATAGACACCACTTTGGATAATATAAAAATATACAACCCTAATGCAGAATATAGATGGGCATCAAACTCAACCACCCTTAAACTCTCTTTCTGCTCATTTTACTCAGTTTTCAAGGGTACTATTCAAAGTCATACTCTATGAACTGGGTAAGAAATCTTCAGGTGAATAGTAATTTATCATACATACCGTTTTGGTCATCTTATAAGGTAGATTCAGTAGGTGAAACTTCCTGGGGAAATGGAAGAAAGTGAAGTTATAAAATTGCCCAATTTAGAGCATGTGTTTACACCAGTGTTGAGAATGACCTATGAATTTGAAACAACTGCTAATGAAAAGTCAGAATGCTTTCACTTACTTCTTCATAAAATTAAAGAATTAAACAGTATTTAGTGGAAAATATGAGAAAGCCCATCCCCAGAACATCATGTGGGGGTGATTTCATATTATCACCTTATTCTATCACATAATAGAGAAGAAAAAAGGACTTGAATCTATATCACATACATTCCAGACTGGTAATCTGATCTGGTGAAAGACAAGAGAAATATCACTGTTAGTTTTCTGAACATAGTCATTCTAGCTAGAAAAAAAAATAATGATTTATTTTTGTTCTATAAAACCCAAATTCTTTCTTTATACTACTGAGAAAAAATGTAGAAACAACATAACTTTTCTTCTAAACCAAATATTTTTGTGTTTGTTTGTTTGGGTTTTTTTCTGGTAGCTACAGGACTAGAACCAAAACTATATTCAAACAAAAGGTTCAGGCTTACTTATCACCCACTGTTCCCTGGAGATGTTTAATGTCTGGCAGTGTACTTCCATATCCAGAACCACCACATTGATCATATAAGAAAACACCCTGGTCAGGAGTGCATGTGATCATCTTATGTTCAAAGTTCTCTTATTTTATCAATGAAAAATAGCTCCAAATCAACAAATAAATCACATTTTCATTAATCCTCACCACGTTTTCTTATCATATTCATAGAGGACATTTCATAGTTTCTCTTAAATAAATGCAGTTCAATCTGAATTGAATTGTGTCAGCATTTCATGATACACTGAGTAAATTAATGTGAAGAACAAGTGAGGTTGTATTTAGTGTCTGTTCATGTAAGAGGTTGTGACCCCAGTTTTGCCTGCACGCCATCCAAGCAGGACTTCCAAGGGAGCTGAGAGTCTCTCCATACATGCCTGCAGGCATCCAAACTTTATTTTGTTGTTCTAATGGCATACTATGCGTCTGGGTAGGCTTAGGGGTTCTGCATGCTCCAGAAATCTCATATTCATTCCCTGGGGTCTAAGGAAAGATAACTGCAGACAAAAGAAAATTAGTGTACTAAAGTGCTCAATAGGCTGAAGATAATTTTGGAAGTAGAACATGCATAGTACAACAATTCCTTTGCTAATAACAAATAATGTTTTGGTTAACAATAAGAAAATTCAGATTTCTCTGCATTTTATGAAAAGAAAATACCTCGTTGAAATCTCATACATTAGTGAAAATTTGGTATGCCAGAAATTTTGATTGTAGAGACTCAAACAGTTCTGAGTAGTTAATACAACTAATGCAGCATTTCCAGAGAAGATGAATGTGAGGCTTGTTGAAGCGGAAGATTAAGTTGCTTTTCCTTTTGATATTATTGTTTCACAAAAAATGTGCTTTGCTAGCTACTGCATTAAAGCTTTTAGATACGTGACACTGAAACACTTAGAAGCTAATGCACTAATAGCATCCTACTTGCAAATCACAGCACACACAGAGGACTTGACTTACATATCAAACTGTCAGCTGTCTTTCCATTTGCTATTTAATGAAACCAGCAGATTTATTTATATTTTTTTCATTTTAATTTTACTATGTAAGCTTCCAGAGACCACACAGTACCCTGCCTTCAAGAAAAGGTGGATGGACCATTTAAGAGACTCTCACATTTATTTTTGAAAGATCAAATGTTAGACAGTAGTCAAAATTTTTGTGTATATGAATCAAGTAATTCTGAAAAAGCCTGAGAAAGGGAATATTTTATCCTAACAAAGTTTAAATAAAACACTGTTCATTTTCCTTGTTATTCAGGAAAAGATAGAGCATATAACTATATTTTAGTTATGTTTATTTTTAACTATGTCTTCTTCTGGGAAGAAGTTTTTTGAAGTGCTCCATTAAAATGTTATATTGATTATTTTTGTGTTTTCTTAATACATCTTTGTATAAGTTTGGATATGGTCAGTACCACCATTTATTTCCTCAGAATTCAGTATAGAATTGGCTTTACTTTAAACCTTTGAGGATGAAAAAATGAAAACTTCATACAAGAGAAACTGCAGCAGCAACTACAAGAGATCATGGCTATAGAAGTCACTTATAAAAAACTGAACCTAGTCTGCAGCTTAGAGTCATAGAACTTTAGATAAAAGGTACGTTTGGTAGCCAACTTTTATAATATTAACCATGTATGCAACATGATGTCTGGATTCTTGAGTGTAAAGGGAGGCCCGTCCCCAGCATGTCTTCATTTTTGCCAAGATAAATGTTTTAAGTACAGCATTTTTCCCTGAAAAATCCTGAGGAATTACTTAGGTAGATTTCCATTCAGTGTAAGTCTTTCCAGTTACCTTCTAGGATGACTACCCACTGTATCTAATACTGACACACAGCAAGGTGTGTGGTGCTGTTGACATGCTGGACAGAAGGCATATCATTCAGAGGGACCTTGACAGGCTTGAGAGGTGAACCTGTGCAAACTACAGTAATTTCAATGCAGGAACACCTCTCCTATGAAGGCAGGTATTTTCCACTGCTCTGACATATGTATCCCACAAATGACAGGGTCTCAGAGGCATCCCTGCCCTGGTGTGGGTTGCCCACGCTGCAGTCTTTCAGGGTTGTCTGTGTCATGGCATGGGTCACCCATATCCACAGGCCCTCAGCAGTCTCTCTGCCTTAACTTGAGTCCTCCACAGGCCAAAGTCCATTGGGAGTGTTCCTGACCTAGGTCACCCAGAGTCAGTCTCTCAGACCTGTCCTTGGCCTGGTGTGGGTCAGCTTTCCTAGACAGTATCTCCAGCCATGCCCTTAGCTGTCTCCTCGTAAGCAGAAGATGATCTACTTTTCTTTCTAAAAAAAAAAACAACTTTCTGCTGTTTCTTTCTAAAAGCATCTCCCTTTGCAAGTCTCCAATAGCATCCAGAGTATTGGCAGCCCCTTGGGTCAGCTGCTCTTCCTTAAAAATCTGTGAGCTAGGGCACCACAGGGTCTTCTGTTGCACTGCAGTTTTGACAGGTGGTGGATGGGCTGCTCACACCAGTGTCAGACTGAGCTAGTACCATCTCAGGGCATTTCATGGCTTCCTCCACACAGATCACCTCTGCAGCCTCCAGCTTCAAAACCCTCCCTTTTATACTCAATGCAGTCACAGTGGTTGTGGATATGAATACTAGTCACATTAACGTTACAGGCCATAGCACACAACAAGGCAGTGCAAAAAATCCCTTCCTCTTTCTAAGTCTACTGGCTTATTTTCTGTCCTACAGAATGGAGATACTGGTGCTTTCAAATCTTCCAAATGTTTTTTTTTTTGAGTTCAGTATTCAACTGCCCATTATATACTCAGCTGGCAGTCATATATGAAACTAGGAGAGAGATTTTTCCTTCTGTCAATCAATCAAAGCTAATCACATTAATGAAATTCATAAAGGAAGCTAAATCCGAATGAAGAACAAACATGGTCTAGGAAAAAACAACAAATAGTATTTCAAAAGCTATTACAAAAACACAAGCTGAGAAAAATAAAGGGAAATTTTGGTTAGAAAAGTCAGGCTAATGCATCTGAGAAAAGCAAATCTGAAATGCTGGCATTTAACATGATATACCTTTAAGAAGCTGTAACATTTGCAAGAGGCCATGGACTGATGATGGAGCTGAACATTAAGGGTAGAGCACCCTGACATAACAGTCACTTGGTTACACTGATGCAAGGTGGGTGTTATGCTGCAAAAGAGATGCACAGCTGAATTTGGACCCTGCGAGCCATCTGAAGGCTACTGAATAGAAGCCATTGTCAGAGAGCTACAAATGCTAATGAGGGAAGAAATGAAGATGAAACTCAAAAATCATCTATGAAGGGGAATTGGGGTGAAATGGGATGTCTGTACTTATTTATTTTTTATTAAAGCTGTGGAAGAAGTTTTGGAAGAAAAATAGTAGAAAATATTTTCTTGGATTATATCTTTAAAAAACAATGTGTAGAAACATTGCATTTACAATGAAAAACCCTTTCTGACTGGTAATTATCAGCTTACCAGTTGGATGATCAAATGCCAAGATAAGTACTTGTATCTAAATTTCTTTTATTTTCAAATTTCTCTGCCAAGATCTGAGTTTCAAAGAAGGAACTGTAAGAAAAAGTCTAAGAAATTTCTTCATATGTTTTCATCACCTTAAAATGTGAATAAACTGAACTAGGCTGATTAAAAAAAAAAAAAAACAAAAAACCCACGACAAACAAACTGGGCTACAGAAAAGCAATCAATATTAAGGAGCACTTAATGTAAAGGTTTACTTAGTAAAAATACCCAAGGGGAATTTTAGGCAGCTACAGGATTTATACACTGTGGGCCATATCCCAAGAGTTCTCTGGCACTATTTTAGCTGTTCACTGCGTGGTTGGCCTCAGACTCCCTGATGCGGAATTGCCTTGGAACAGCACAAAGGCTAGTGTTGACAACAAGGGAACGTTGAAACAGAAGCGGCATGAAAAATATTGGTCCTCCATCAGTTCAGCAAATATTAGCAGTAAAGCTTTAACTGAAATGGACTTCTGCCAAGAGGTCTCAGCTGAAACCAGTACTTGAAAGTGTAATTTTAATACTGTATTACGCATCAGGAATCTGAAACAGCTTAGTACAGGTATAATGGTTGCTCTTTTTAGTGGTAACACTTCTTAGTAGCTTCCACACCATGGCATCAACAATAGCACAATGCTTTCCTGTTCTAAAGAGGAAACTATTATGGTGTCTTCTGTACCAGCGTGGTAGCTGTAGCCTTTTATTAATCACATAATCTACAAGGTGAATATGGTCAAACCTAAGCTGACAATGGAGTATTTTACAAAGCCATTTCATGACTGCAGTCATAGGACATCTAATAAAAAAGGAAGAGCTTGGTACCTGGACATTACTGCATTTCTTGCCTCCTCTGTGTGAGAATGCTACTACCCTTTGCAGGCTTGAATGGACTGCTACACCTAATTGCTGTTCAAAATCTACTACTGAAAAAAATGAATAGAGCTGCTTTTGTTTGGTCAGAGCTTATTAATTTACAAGTGATATTATGAAGTTCTGAACTTCAGGGAAAGTGCAAGTCTTGACATTTTGTCTTAACCTCTAAGTCTGTAGTTCTGAAGTCTCTTCTTTCACCTTGGTTTCCAAACACAATTTTGGTTAAAGCTAGTCAATACTTCTTCCTTGTTTCTTTGACATTTTGATAGATAAACATATATAAAGTTCTTGGAAATAACTATTTTGCTAGTAAGTAGAAGGCAGCAGCATCAAACGTTAGTCTTCAGATAATATTCACATCTGAAACCTTTTCTGTGTTCTTTAAAAGAGTACTTAAAAGTCATTAAAAGTTCTGTATTTTCGGGGGGAGAAGTATGTAAGAGAATAAAGTTCAAAACAGTATATTTGAAAATGCAATCACTGGCCCAGATTCCATCCATCCCTGAAGGGCCCTGCTGACTACTATAAATCAATGGATTAAATGTTCTGTGCTTTTTTTATTCATCAGAAGGAAGTATGTGTGTAGGGTGATATTACATCTCATGAGGGTTTGGTAACCTGGTAGCTTATGAAATGCGAAAGTATTCTCTATTCTGCGAATCCGAACAGAGTAGTAATTCCCCTGTTCAAGCAGGACTGATTAATCTTAAACTATAACCATTTGAAAGACCAATTTAAAATGAGGAAAATGGAGAAAATAAGTAGAATAAAATAAAAAATAAAATAAAGTAAAATAAAATAAATTAAAATGTTTCTTTCCACCCTGTCCCGTATGAAAGATGAGGACATAAAACTGGAGACCATAAGAATTGTGATGCACAAACCAAAAGTCTGTGCATCACTAAAGTTTCTACTTTCATATTTGTTTCTGACTCAAACCCAATGGAGAAATTGCTCTTCAAAGACAGTTCCCAGCAGTCATCTGAATTTTAGTAATTTTTCCTCATGTGACAACCGAGGAACCCCATGGAAAAATTTATGATTGCTACTTCTACTGCTGACCCTAGACAGCCCTGGATATCCAGACAATTCCTCTGAAGGACTGAGAAGTAACAGAAAAAGAGTGTGGGCTTGGTGAAGTAGGTGCAATGATGAAAGAAAGGAAGGAACTAGCATCTTTAGTATAGGAAAAAGTCATTGGTAGGGGAATAGGAGAAGCTGGTGAGAAAGAAATTTTGGGGATCCAGATTTCTTCAGACAGTATGTGAAATATGATTGAGGAAGGAGTTTAAGATTAGGAATCACTTTGAGGACTTGGAATTTAGTAAGAAGTGAATGAAGTGGGAAGCTTGGATTTGGAGCTTTGAGAAGTGTGTGAAAAGATGCTGAGAAAAGTGGAGTAGAAGATTAGAGTTCAGATGTTTGGTGGAATATTTGTTAAGAATTCCCCTTCTTTACATCATATTGTTGCCCGATACACGAAACACAAACCAACAGAGAGTTAGTTTATGCGGTGCTTTATTCGGGGCCCCGGGAACCTGGGGACTAGCGTCCAAAGCCAGATTCCGAAGACCCTTTGTCATGAATCATCTTTTATACTTTTTACACAAATCGTCTATGTGCAGAGCATCACATTTCTTAGTTACAGATTAAATACATACATCATACAAACAACAATAGATAATCTACCTTTTCATAATAAATTTTACATGCTTGTCTAAACTGAGCTAATATTAACTTGCTACCCCTATATCCTTTATCGCTAACAAACAGCTTGTTCTTACTACATGTTCTATAAGCCCCACTGATTTCTTTAATTATGTTTTCGCATTCTTGACTAGGTGGGTCAGCACATTCTCTATTTGTCCCTAGTTTCCACTCCCATGGGCCTATCCGCCTGGCCTGAGCCTTTGGCCTAACTGCTCCAAATAATTTTAATGCTCATATTTGCAACAATATCATTCATCAATAGTTGCAACTAAAGCATTTATGTTTAATTAAATGGGATGTTGGCCTAGTGGCATGTTCTGTGCATATACACACAGCTTATCATAGAGAGCTAAAAGGGGCTTCAGCCACTGTCAGGTTCACTGTTTGATAAGTTAAAGAACTTTATTTGTTAAGTTGGTCCTTTCTAGCTTATTTTGATGTTTTGGGTGTTTTTTTGTTTGTTTGTTTGTTTTTCTCTGTACCACTGAACATGCATACAGAAGAGAAAGCTTTAGCCACTCCTGACTAGATTCAATTTTAGGAATATTATTTATCTTGACAAGTTTTCTGACACAGTTCTGCAGGTCAGTCTCAAACAACCTAGAGAGACAGTCTTGATGAAAGTGTACTGAGCCTACACACAAGGAGGCAGAGAGGGGACATCCCTGGCAATACCAATAAATGTTTTATACATGTTTTTTGTCCAATGACTTCTAATATTCTTCTTATGCACTAAAAGTGAAAATGCTGTAATCAGTTGTGACAGCTGATTGTACTTGTCTTCTGGCAGCTGCTCCTGTCAAAGACATAAACAGTGTCAGAGCTTTGCATACAATACATTTTTACATAGTTTGTTAAGAAGACCTCATATTGCTTAAATTTCTTGGATATGTCACAGAATCCGTAGAAATAAAAAGCATGTTCTGTGACCCTTCTCCAGAAAACAAAAGGGAAAAAAAAGAAAAAAAAGCCCCCAAAACAATACTCCTAAACCCCCAAGAAATGTATTCTTTTGTCAGTTACAAAAAGAGTTCTTTTGGATGGCAAATACCCCTGATAATGTACTAAATGGTGGACTATTCAAAAATTCTTTGATAAGTAAGAAAAGTAGTAGTGAAGGCGGCAGCACTATTGATAAATGTTTTTCTACATAATTCAGTAAATTTGTATTTTGCCTGATAGTTCAAGCGGAACACCAAACTGGTATTAGCTGCAGTTATTTGAAAAAGCAGACGATTGGTTCCAGGAAGAAGCAAATAAATCAGGCTTGCCTAAGGTACTCCAGCACACACTGATACGAAGTTGAAACACTTATTCATAGAATGACAGAATGTGTTAGGTTTAAAGGTCATCTAGTCCAACCCCTCTGCAGTAAGCAGAGACATCTTCACTAGATCAGGTTGCTCAGAGCCCCATCAAGCCTGATCTTGAATGTTTCCAGGAATAGGGCCGCCACCACCTCTCTGGGCAACCTGCTTCAGTGATCCACATTTCTTAATCCAATGATCCATAATCTAGACATTATTCAGATCACAAGC
This sequence comes from Heliornis fulica, assembly GCA_013399135.1. Lineage (NCBI taxonomy): Eukaryota > Metazoa > Chordata > Aves > Gruiformes > Heliornithidae > Heliornis > Heliornis fulica. Next base: position 474,546 of record VXBZ01011554.1, on the reverse strand, counting down.
TTTGAGTTGCATTCAAAACGTCTCTTATTATCAACCACAAAAAAAAAAAAAAAAGAAAAATCTTGAAAACTTTGAGTGAAAATTCTTCTACTTATCTGAGTAATTTTCTCACCTGTTCTACACTGCCTTCCTAGTGAAGACATTTCTCCAAATATTTAACCTGGTCTTCAAAACCTGAAATGCATAACCATCCTGTCTCATTTTTACCTGTAATTTTTTGGGGTCTGTCCTTCTCTTAATTACACTTCAAATGGTCATTTTTCCCCCTTAGCCCCTCCACCAAACTTGACTAGAACAATTTCCTTAAGCACCCCTTTGTCCTGGTGTGACTTTGGACTTGCTCCAGTTTCTCCACATTGATTTCAAACTGGAAGCCCCGAAGTGGACAAAGTGTTCTAGATACACACTCCCAGTACTGAGTAGGAGGACATAAAAACTTCGCTCAGTCTGCTGACAATGCTCCTTCTCTTTCAACCCACTATGCATTTACCCACTTATGGGGACAGAGAAATGGTAGTAATGTGTAATACGTGGGCCTTTCTCAAAATGCCTGTTAGTCAGTTGCTTGGTGGCTGTACAGATTCATCTGTTTTTTTAATTTATTTTTTTTCCCAAATCAATTGCAGAACTTTGTAATTCTTATTACTGAACTTCTCAAGGTTTCTGCTCTCTACAATCAAAGTATATCATGGTCCCACTGGACTGAATTTCTATCATTTGTCACAATACTATTTTCTCCTAATTTAGCATAATCTGAAAATGTGCTGACAATGCATTCCATCTTATGATACAGATGAAAATTCAAAACTACGACTCTCTTCTGAAGCCACACCTGCATGCACAGAGGTGAGGAAACAAGTTTCACCTGGTAGGGTTGATGCTAAAATGGTGGTACCCAGTCTTTACTGTACTGTCCATCATGGAGGCTGTGTCCCCCATTCATCAGCAGACCATACTTTCTCTGAATCTGTTTTTTGCTACTTACAGAATCTCTTTTTGATCGTCTTTGTGTTTGTTACCAGTTTTAGCACCAACAGGGCTTTTTTTTTTTTTATCTTTTCCCAATGCAGCTAAGCAATGCTTGCATCATCTGACTCTTGTAATTTCAGCTGATGCGGACAAACTCTATTGCTTGTCAACACAGAGGAAAATTTGCTAAAGAATTGGATTGCTTAGTGAGGAATACTAACTAGCACTTTAGTTCATAGGTTCACTGGTCCCTTGATTGAACGCTTTCTTGTGAACCCATGTCTGCAAATTATTTTTACTTCAAGCCAGCATATAGTAAACATGCAAATTCCAGTATTTAATATCTATAATAGGTAACTCAATGATAAATCTTTAGGAGAGAGGGAATGAAAAAATCTGCATCCATTCAAATGATCATGGGGTTGCATAAAAATATCTATGTTTCCATCATTTATCAGACTTGCTCTCTCAAGAAAATACACAGGAATCAGACTGTATATTTTCTCTCTTTTAATGGTCTATGTTGTGTTTAATAGTCTATCTTTTTCCTGAAATCCTTCAAAAGATTGGGCTAGTTTGATATTTCATCCTTGGATTTATTTTACTTTCTCCTTAAGTAGGAAGCAGTCTAGCCAACCTCTTATTAGAATAAAGGTCCTTTCCCTTCCAGAGATAAGTAAATCTCCCTTTGTTTTACTATTTGTTATCATTTAAAAGTTAATGGAGTAATAAACAACTCTGCTTCAATGAAGTGTTAAAACTGACCTCTATCTTCCTCCTTCAGTAATTATTTGGCATTCTTCAGTGGGGTAGGAACAGTTCCTTGAACTTCACGTTCTACAAATTTTTCCTTTATATTAAAAAGATACATAATAAAAGATATGCAGACTTACTGTATGCAATCTATAATTGAATTTTGATTGAGACCAGACAAAGAGAAGTCAAATTACTAAGGGTAAAAACCCATTAGGAGTGATTGAGTCCAAACACCTGCCTTTTAGGCATGTTGTATAACTGGCTATATCCTCACTATAAATGAAAGATCAAATCATCAGAAGCATGTTCTTAATATTGATCAAAATAAGGATGACTGATAAGATTAAATTTATCGTGGCCAGCTTGTAGACTGGTGAGCTTCTGAAGTGATAGTGTGAAGACTTCAAATATTGTTTCTGAGTTTGAGCCAGGTATGAATTTGTTTATGATTAGATCTACTACAGAAGATAGTACATAAAAAAGGCTGTAAGTTTTTCAGGACCCTCATCTAAGACAGTCTTTGATATACAAATGCAACACAAATAAATATGGTCCCCTATGAAAAAAAAAACAAAACCCTTGCAATATGAATCTGCAGTTAATACAAGGTAACAGATCTCTATATTCTAATTAAGAATACTAGAAATAGCTTTCTCAGAATCAGAACTTACGGAAACTAAAAGTCTCCCTCTTGCAAAATCAGACATCTGCTTCTTTCATTCTCCAATAGCTGTGAAAGACAAAACATTTTGTAGCAATATAGTTTAATAGTTCAAATGTCTAACTGGGAATATGAAAGGTGGAAGGAATGGTATTCAATACCATTTACATCATACTCAGAAACCACACTATACAATATATTCTGAATATCCACCACCACCTTTCCCATCCTTTGATACAACACTCAGATATCATTCCCTTAGCCTATGAACCACCCCTGTACAAAGTCTATAAAATGTCCATAAATGTCCACAAAATGTCCATTGAATTCACTCAGCCTATGACTTTGGGCTCCATTTTTTGTGGTGGTCACTCAGGACATATGATGCATAGAGTTACTGGGCATCAAAGACAGTTCAGGTCAAGTCACTGCACTGCTCCTTGTAAAGCATGTCTTCCTCCTTGTAAAGCATGTCTTCCACAGGTTCGGGTGGTTCCTGTATTAATTCCTGTAACATGTAACTCAAATTCCAGGCTACAACAACTTAAAGGTGTTTTCACTGCAATCTCCACCTCTTGTCCCTTCGGACCAGACCATTGGGTTTAACAATGTCATGAACTCCTCCCCTTACCCCTGTTTAACTTGGATTTATCCTCAGACTGCAGCCCTTTAGAACTACAAGTGGAGCCCTATCTATGAGCCACAGTGTCTCATCACTGTGGCATGGAGTTATCCATAGCTACAGGTGCTTTGAGGTGTGCTTGTTCCAGCATGGTGTTTTTCATGGGCTGCAATGCTTTCAGAGATATACCTGCTCTAGTGTGGCCTTACCCACAGTCACAGGCCCTTTAGAAGTAAACCTGCTTTGTCATAGGGTTGTCTACAACCACATACTCTGAGATGCTTCAGAATGACCTCATGCATAGTTACAGATGCTTCAAAGTACACCTGCTGCAGTATGGACTTATCCATAGCCATAAATGTTTCAAAGTGTATCTTCTCCAGTGTGAACTTATCCTTGGGCTACGGTCCCTTCAGAGGTATACCTGCTGTTGCATAGACATAACCACAGACAAAAATGCTTCCTGCTCTGGGATGGACTTATACATAGCCACAGATGCTCCAGGACATCTTGCTCCCACATGAACTCATTGACAAGTCACAGTACCTTTGACTCAAATCACTCACATTGGAGTTTAATGTTCAGTACAGCAGCACAGAAACATCAGTGGTGCCCTGGCCATGACCTGAGGCCATATGGTATGGAATATCCCTTTTGTCAGTTGAGGTCAGCTGTTCTGGCTGTGTACCCTCCCAACTCCTTCTGCACCTCCAGCCTACTTGTTGGGGGGGTGAGGAACAGAAGAGTCCTTAGCTCTGTGTTATCAGCATTTCTCAGCAGTAATGAAAAGATCCCAGTGTTAACAGTGTTTTCATAAAAAATCTAAAACATAGCCCCATACTGTGAAGAAAATTAACCTTATTCCAGTTGAGACCACTACATATAGATGTTACAGTTATTATAGATAATAGAGACAGAGATGTAAAATGGCTATTTTCCCTTTTTTTTTTATGTTCAGCAGGAAAAAGTGTGAAGTATAGACCCAGGAAAAAAGGTAAAAGCAGAACCACTATCATTACTGTCAAACACCTATCTCTGTCTCAAGAAAACATTCAACATGAAGACAAGTACTTAAAGATCTATAAAAACACTGAAACATAAAAACAAATAAACAAAGAGTTTGTCAAATTCCCCTAATTGTGGTCTCCATTTTTAAATAGTACATTATACATATATATCCTATTTTAGAGTTTATTTAAATAGCTGGAATATATGCAGTATTATAAGTCTTTTGGTTAAGTCCAGACAAAGACCTCTAATTGCCAGTACTATCCCAGTTAACTATATGTGTTTCTCTGAAGGGTGAGAGTATGTGACTGGATGCTCCCTCCTTGCCCCCACCTTTGCCTGACATTTTATTTTTTTTTTTACAGTTTTTCTGTAAGTCTGGATTAAGTGATAACAATTGGTGATGGTTGTTATGCCTGCATCCATCTCGTGGTGATTTCAGGAAGACAGATAATGACAAATTAGCCAAGAGGTGTCTATGTTAATGTGCCCACTTGGACAGAGTATCCACTGGCATCTGCGGGTGGCACGTAAATATGACTATGAGTCAATTATCTTACTCCATAAATAGTGAGAAGCCCAAGAGCCCTTTGAGCTCTCCTGAAATGACAGTGTGCTACATGTCAGGATCTCCCTTTGAAAGGGGATGCTCCCTAAAGATTATTCCTGAAGGTTAAGAGAATCCTTCTTACAACAGATCTGCAACAGATCCTCAGTAAGTGAATTGGGAATAGGTGCACTAAAACTTTGTGATTTTAGCTAAGAAGTATAAATGGTTGATTGCATATATAATCCTTTAGACATAAACCACTGACCAAATCTGAGACTAAGACTGGACCTAGCTGCACCTAAGCTCCTCTCTGAGAAGCAAGAGGATCTTTGCTGAACCTTGTGACTCAGTGGGAGTGTCTCCCTGATAGCTTCTTCTCAACCTCATCTCTATGCACTAAATAATCAAGATCACCTTACCATCAAACCTTAATCAATGTTGTGTTTATTATCAAACACATAACTGTTATAAATGGCTGTGACTACTTTTAGAGTTTCCAAATAGAATTTATTTGAGCAAGTAACAAGCAGGCAAAAACAGCGCTGGGCGGCCGAGGAGTCTCCTGCTCCACAAACGGCGCACCTCATGCCCACCAAAGTTCCCTTTTTATAGTCATTTCCAGGTAAATTCCAGGTTGAATGGTTCCCTCTGATGGCTTCCTTTGTTCTGCTCTTTGTCAATAGGGGTCCTTCTCTTTGTTGACCGATGATGAGGGCGTTAGCCTTCCTCTGCGTTGTGTTTTCTCCGAAGGCAATTAAGACTTGTGCTTTTTATCTTGGTTAAATGCAGATGTTGCTTAACCTGGGGTTGCTTAGTCTAACAAGTTCGTGCTCAATCAAATGTCAACAGAGAGTGCAATCACTTGGTTAAAGAGATTAACATAATTTCAATTCAAGAGATTAACATAGTTTACTCCTCTACCGGTTTGATTAACAAATTGATTACACAAAGTTTATTACAATAACAACCCTGTTTTATATCAATAAACATATTGTTGCGTCTCATAAGAGTGAAGTGCATCCCTCTTATCTCTCCATCTGACAGAGTACCATTGTTTTATGCATTCTATGGAATCAAAGCACAGCAAACTTTGGATCAGCTCATCAACAATGACTTATGCAATTAAAAAAGAAGCCATATATGCTATAAAACAAAAGATAAGGACTTCAGTGTTCATATTTCATGCACTGATAAAAAAAAAAACCCAGACCAAATATCAAATGGGCTAATCAAAGATATTTAAATGAAGCCTAGACAACAAAGTCAAGAGAGAATCCCATAATTACCTTAAATAATAAGGAACTCAGCAGGCAATCCAGCTAAAAGGAATAGTACTACTATCCAGCACTGGACTCAGGCCCCAGGGATTTTGCATTGTACAATAATTTAGCTTTCTTTGTATTGCCTTGAAATTTGGAACTCAAGGTTACACTGGGACTAAGTCATCTCCTTTCATTTCTGAGGGCTAAAGACTTAGCTTCTATCCATAACAGTTTCCTTAAGTGAAAAGTTCTCATACAACAAAGAATAGAAGGTGCTGAGGCTTTAAAATGTGAAATATTACAGGGCTGTCATAAAGTTATGGATGTTGGCAATGCTGATAAATGAACTCAAGTGTGCAACTGTTTGCTGACTAGGGACCCCAAGAGAGGAAAAACGAAGTTAATAGAGTTGCAGTGGTTTATAGGACAGATGTTAAAGGAGGACCAATCTTGATGAACATTTGGGATTAATTAGAATGAAAAGTAGCATACAAGGAATCAATCATTAACAATATGGTTTTGCTCACTCTCTTTAGGTCAAGATACCAAAGCAGAGTTACCACTTCATTAAAACTGTGATGACAATGAAAAAGGCATTTCACAGCAGTTATTGCAGACATGTACGTATCTCATGTAGGTAACCATAAATAAACTCTTCCCATTGCTATTTCAGAAAAGTTTTAGATTTACATTACATTTAGAACATTCTGAGGAAATTCTGAATGTGTATTTGTACAGCTATTATATGATTAACAACGATCAGTAAAGAGCCATTGATTTTTTTTTCTGTTTTCCTTCGGTTAGGGTAACTGATTTTAACATATGTAAATAAAATTAAGCCTTTGTGAAAAGTTGTGACTATCAGCTGTAGTAAATACCAGAAATAAAAGTATATAGATTGTGTCCTTGCACTAAGGAGCATTCAGATAAATGCATGTTAAATGAGTTTTCACTTTGGACACAAATAAATTACACACATAAATCCCAATAGGTTACTCGTCTTCTTACCTACAACACTAAAACGATGGATAAAACACTATAATTATAAGAAAATTATTCAGGGTAAGTAATTTCGAGGTTAACCGTTTATGAACCTACACTGCAATAGTGGGGTAACTTCTTACAAGGTAAAACACCCTCTTATTTTTGGGACATTTTCACTTTAAAATCTTATGGCATCAGTTCTTCATTTAACTACTATTATTTAGTAGGCATATGATGACTGGATAATTTAAGAGATTAGCAGGTCATTTGTAACCATGGAAATCATGCTGCCTGCATATCTAATAGACTAATTTCCACACGAAGCAAGGCAATAGTTCTGTTTATTTACTTGCTTGTTAAATGCTATTTTGAACTACCTTGTTTTCCTCAGGGGAATTGTCACTCAATTTCTGAAAAGAAAAACAAAAAAGTCAAGCTATGTCCTTACACAACTACATTGAATGCACTGTTCCCTATATTTTTCAGTAAAACTATATTTGACCATATTTCTATATTGATACCATTTTGTTTCTTGTCTTTCATATTTTAGGTAGAGAATGAGTGTTTACATTTTTTTAAATAAATTAACAAGTTACAAGATTTCCAGTCACTAGTCTCAGTACATAAAAATATATGGTAATGATTGAGTCCAGGCAGCTTAATGGTAGTTACATTTCACTAGTCAACTGATTGCATAAGTATGTTTCTTATTCTGTCCCATGTGTGTGACAAAATGTTTTCATAATCTTCATTTCATCATTGTAAATGTCTGTGGAGGATTTTAACAGGTAACAGACATGAGAGCAATCCAGCATTTGCTGAGATGGCTGTTAGGGCCATAAACAAGATGGTTGTTTATCAAGCTAGAGGAAAGAAGAATGTAAAGAATGTGGAAAAAGATAATGAAGCACCAATCAGCAAGCAGGTCTCTCCACAATAGTTAACCTATGAGAAGAGACTGTTAGGGCATGTGCTTTGTGTACTGTGAAAAAGGAACATATAATTACTGAGTTTGGAGTGAAATAAAGTTGGCATCAATTGATCACATTGATCTGAAGTGATTCCTCCGCAACAAATGTCCAGGTTTAATTTTCTTTCTGGTCACTGATATAGCTGGTATATATGTATATATATATATGCTTTGCTTTGGGTTTAGGATGAGAATAATACTGATAACACACTGAAGTTTTTACTTGATACTAGGCATTTGTAGTGCTTTCAGGGACTAGGTCAGAGACTTATCAGCTATGCACACCCTGACGGGTGCCCAAAAAGCCTGGGAGGGACAGACCAAGACAGCTGACCAGAACCATCTATACCACATAACATCATGCTCCGTATATAACTGGGGAAGGCAGACAGGAGGTGCCTATATCTCCTTAGAAACAGACTGGGTATCAGCTGGATTGTTTCCTTCAGCAGGTGGTGATTGCAATTGCATTTTTGTATTATGTTGTTGTTATTGTTGTTGTTGTCGCTATCTTCTTTTGTTATTCTATTAACTGTCTTTATGTGAACCCATGAGGATTATTTCATTCTCTTCCACATACCCTTGGGGAGGGAGGGGTAAGCACGCAACTGCAGGTTGCTTAGGTACCGGCTGGGCTTAAAGCAGTAAACACAAACACTTTCAAACTAAAAGTTCATTTAAGAGAATATAGCTTGAGAAGATAATGGAGTTTCTGGATCTATCTTTATCTACTAGTAGAGATTACTAGTTTCAACTTCTTAGCTCAGAGGAATTAATTTACAATAAAGTTGGGGTTTTTTTTAGAAGAGGAAATATATGGTCCAAACCCAGAATTATAGACATTTTTAAATGTTTGGTATTGGTTTTGTTGTCTTTTGTATTTGGTTTATTATTATTATTATTATTAATGATAATAACAATAATAACAATAATAATATATTTGTTATACAAAATGATTCTTATGTTAAAGATATCTGGGGTTTCAGAACATTTGCTCTTCTGTTACTTGATGAAATTAAGATTTAAAGTATTTATTTTTCACATACAAGTTATATGTCATATCTGTGAATTACTATTCAAGGAGAAATATCTTAAAGTCCCCAGAAAACACAAGTCACAGGCTGACTCACCTATCCTCTTAAGTGCTCTCTCCTATTTCACAACTACAACCTTATCTTAATAATGTAGGCTCAAATCTGTCTTATGAACACTACAACAAATTCCCAACAGATTAAACTCACATTGTATTATATTCCTTCTGTCATTAATTTAGCTAAAATCTGTTAATTTTTCCATAGTACATGCTTAATTTGAAGTTCATGTCATGGCCAGTTGACAACTAGCTGTCTTCATCTACACTAATAGCTTCCTTCAAGCTATCATCAATCATCTGTTAAAGTAATCATGTTGACATCTTAATTACTTTAATAGGCAAATTACACAGCAATGTGATGTTGAAATATGAAATGAAAAATATTTTCCAAAATTCACTTCCCAAACTTTCCCAATTGTATGAGCACTTGGGAAACAAAGGAGGAACTCAAGGAAATAATAACTACGTATTAGGTTTTAACCACAGAGAAATAGCATCGCAATTGCCATTTCCATCCAATCAGATAATCATATTTAAGAGAAATCAGTGTCATGGGGAAATCAACCAGTTACAACCAAATAAACTAAGAATATATTGCCTAATTAATAAAAAAATCTCTGTATAAGAAAGAATAAACATTTTAAATGTTAAAGAGTTTAAATGTTAAATGACATCAACTGCTTCTGAAGAACAGCAATTTGTTCTTCAGTACTCTCAAACGCACTTAATAACTGACATATTTTCATCTTTTTTCTTCTGGTCTTGGAATTTTCATATATTTACAATACAGTCTGGTGGTACCATTAGAGACTTGCAAATATAGTACAAAAAATGTAGTGACTGGCAAAACGAGCATTGACCTTCCCGTGTTGGTAAAATTTCATTAACAATCAATTGCATACCACATCTGCAACAGTAATGAAGTTTATTTTTTTATAAACAGTACTAACCAATGGCCACAAATTTTTGTTAATCATGAGATAATTTGTACTGTTTCATTACAATTTCCAAATAAAATACTATTTGAATAATATCCTCTAGATATTATACAATTGACACTGAAAAACAAAATTCCTCATTTCTTATTTCATAATTTTCCTTGCAGCAAGAGATCTTCAAATTACATTTTGTATTTCAGAGGGGCATGCACCCTTTTTCAAAATGGGGTACAGAAGAAAAGTTCTGTACAATTATGTCTATGAGATATTTTTAAAAACATGCACAAAATAGCAAACTACACTAAAACTCCCTTTTTGCGTGTCAGACACGTAAATCTTGACAATCAACAACAAGGCTGAATTAGTGATGTATGCTTGACTGCTCTCATTCCAGATTTTTTTTTTTTTTTAGAATTATAAATGGAAAACAGCTAGGATCAACAGGCATAACTTCATTCATGTAAGAGGCCAATATAAATTAGTCACCTCAGCTCCTTTTATAACTGACATAAAAGGAAGAGACTTTCAGAGAGCAATTTATCTTCCTGTAGAAATTGTCTTACAGTGAAAAAGAGTCATGCCATATTTCTTTCTGCAGCTATAAAAGAACTCTGAAGAACTAAATTACTCCACATATCTAAGAATCATCTAAGTAAGTTAAGTGGAAAACATTCATGGTATAGGCAACTCCCTCTGAAGCAGGCGTCTACCCTCCCTTTATGTTTTATGACAATTAGACTGACCTATTTTAGTCCTCTACAGAAGATGAATGAGAAATGGTTCATGCTCTGCTCTTTACACTGCTGGTTTAAAGATTTAGTTAATGATATAGATCACAGGATCACAGAATCACAGAATGGTCTGGGTTGTAAAGGATCATAAGGAACATCATGTTCCAACCCCCCTGTCACAGGCAGGGTCACCAACCTCCAGGCCTGGAGTTAGACGAGGTTGTCCAGGGTCACATCCAGCCTGGTCTTGAACACCTCCAGAATTGGGGCATCCATCACCTCTCCTGTCTGGGCACTCTGTTCCAGCACCTCACCATTCTTTCCATGAAGAACTTTCCCTGATATCAAATCAAACCTTCCCTCCTCTAGCTTAAATCCTTTCCCCCTTGTCCTATCTCTATCTACCCCTGTAAAAATCTGATTCCCCTTCTGTCTATGCTCCCTTTAAGTACTGGAAGGCTGCAATGAGGTCCCCCTACAGCCTTCTCCTGGTTGAACAAGTCCAGTTCCCTCAGCCTGTCCTCACAGGGGACGTGTTCCAGCCCCCGACCATCTTCATAACCTCCTCTGAACCCTCTCCAACAGCTCTAAATCTTTCTTGAATTGAAGGCCCCAGATCGGGATGCAATGCTCCAGATGGGGCCTCACAAGGGCAGAGTAGAGAGAGTCAATCACCTCCCTGTCTCTTCTGGCCACCACTCTTCTGATGGAGCCCAGGATATCATTGGCCTTCCAAGCTGCAGTAATGCACTGCTGGCTCATGTTCAGTTTCTCATCCACCAGGACCCCCATGTCCTTCTCAGCAGGGCTGCTCTCAAGAAGCTCTTCTCCCAGCCTGTATATATGTTTGGAATTCCTCTGGCCCAAGTGCAAGACCTTACACTTTGCAGTGTTAAACCTCATGAGGTTTACCCAGGCCCACCTTTCAAGTCTGTCAAGATCCCTCTGGATGGCTTCCTTTCCTTCTGTTGGGTCAACTGCACCACACAGCACAGTGTCACCAGCAAACTTGCTGAGGGTGCACTCAATTCCATTGTGAATTGACTCAATTCATCATAATTGATAAGGATGTTAAAGAGCACCGGTCCCAAGACAGACCGCTGGGGAACACTGCTTGTTATCAACCTCCACTTGAACATAGAGCCATTGACCACCACCCTTTGAATTTTTTCAACTAATTCCTTATCCACTGGATGGTCCACCTGTCAAATTCACATGTCTCCAATTTAGAGATAAGGATGTGGTGGAGGACCATGTCAAAGGCCTTGTACAAGTCCAGATAGATATCTATGATCTAATGTTCTAAGATATCTATCTAGAGGTGGCTAAGAAAATTTCTGTCTTCAGCTTTGTTAATATCAGGTGAATTGATGCAATGTGATAATCACCTTTGTTCTATCCCTAAGATTATGAACCATAGTTGTAACTTGCCTAGCTACATACATAACATCATTTCTGATCCACATAGGGAAAACCAAATTTTTATGCTGCCATAGTGAATTCTGAGAGAAAAGGGAGGGCTAGGCAAATTCACTAAGATTTCATGCTGTGCAGGGAGGCTGCTTAGGCTTCAACCTTAGATATTCGATCCTCCATCCATAATCAAGATGGACAAAGCCCTGAGTCATTTCATCTCAGCTTAGATCTGACTGTGCATTAAGCATCAGGTTGAGACAGAGTTATGAGGTCCTTTCCAGCCTGAGCAATCCTAGGATCGGATGATCCTCTGAAAGGAGACATGTGAGATCAATAGGAGACCAAGAGGTAAGACTTCTGTAGAGTATGTGATACTGACACGTGCCACCAGTTTCTGCAGTAGTTGGATGCCTTTATGGATGGTGGGATCATACTTACTCTAATGTTGTCATTCAACAGCTTATATGTCTGTCTGTCCTGTCATTGTACTACTCTGAGGTACAGATGATGTCTCTTCCTCACCTTTCTTACCCCAACCTAACACGGTAGCTATTACTGCATGTCTTATCTTCCAAAAGTTTCCTTCCAAGAAGCCACTATTCTCCTGAGGAGAAAAGTAAAAGAGAATGAAAGGGCTGGTATTTGTTGATGGAAGAAACACTAGAAGCAGTGCCTGACCCATTATACTTTCCACTGATGTGTGGATCTTGACATCTATCTCAAATATTCGCCGTGTACTCTGCATATAAGGAAACAGGAACGAGTCACCAGCATTTTCTGAGTGACCATGACATAATATAATTTGCTTATATTATTTATTTATCTGGATAGTAGATTGTAAATTATTCTGCACTCTGTAAGTATGAAGGAAACTTAATTTATTTATTTCCTTCCCATCCATGCTTTGGAATAAAATGATACTCCCTGTACTTGATTCTGTATTCAGTACTGGCAAAGATAAAGCATTTCAAGATTATCTTTTAAGAATTGTTTGAAGCTTTGAATTTTAATCATGGTGAAAATTGCCAAATTTCTTTATTCTCCATACCTCTGCTGGAACAGCCTCCACTTCTAATCACATACATTATTTCTTTTCCCTTTGTACTCTGATAATACTGTAGGAGAAGCTACAACGGATATGTCATATAACATTATCATCCCTTTGAAAATAAGACCCATGTATTAATTTGTCCTCTGCTCAATTAGTAAATTATTACATGAATTATTAAGGGAAAATGGGTTGAATTCTTTATTAATGATGACAATCCATTCATTTTTGTGCCAAATTTACTATTCCATGAAAATGAATTAACACTACTTGAAAATATTTCCCCCCCTGCTGCTTATGGATTCAGTGATCCCTAACCACATTTATGAAGATTTATAATTTTATAAAAATTCCCATTGTTATCTTCATCCAGGTTTCATGTAAAACATTTCTCTGGTGGTATCGAAAAAACACTGACAATCTGCACCTGCTGGACCCGAGGTAACTTCAGTTACAAGTATCTTAGCTAAGTTAGGCAGTAACAGAGCTAGCCTTCTACAAGACAAACAAAACCAATTATATGTTTAATCTTGTGCTCTTTGACTCACTGGACAACACTCTCTTGCTCTTAAGGTCTTTATGGTCTTTTTAGAATCTTTGCTCATAGGCTGGTACCTAACATAGTTATGAAATGCAGTGCCACTATAATATAATTTTAAAAATCTACTTCTGTCCTTAGGAGTGAATAATTTAAATATCCTTGAAAGGGTTTAGCTGCACACTTTCATTAAAAAAAAAAAAGTTTATAAGAGCTATTTTAAACTTTTCTTCAACAAAATAAATCTACATCCTATATTTTAAATATTTTATTTTTTTTTATTTTGTTTTGAATTATCTTGAAATGTGCCCTTTGAATGATTCATGGCTTGTCTGTGACCTGCATTTTGTTGAATGGTTCAGATAGAGAAGAGAATGAATATTATTTCATGTGGAATGCAAAATGAAAAGACTTAGCAAGGAAGATAAAAGTTAACGAACTCTGAATTGGCAAAGAAGCAATGGGCCTAAAGGGAAAAAAAAAGTACACCATTACCTGCAGGGAAAAAAAAAAGGAAAGAAAGGGAATAGAAAAAAATTTCAGGAAAATAGAAACTTACTATGTATCTTCACCCTACATTCTAGATGGATATCTCTGACATTTTATGGTGATAATAAAAGTGTGTGTTCTGTTACATATTATAAAATAAATCAAACTGAAGTCACAGTTTCCTGATGTCAGAAGAATAATAAAAGGGAATAAATAATAATGGTTTGAAATTCCAAATGCTTTTCACTAAAATAAATTTTTAAAAAATAATGACTTTGGTTTTCTATAAGATTCTGACACTGACCTACTCCCCATAATGAAAAAAAATATGAGGTTTTAATTTGATTGAGATAATGTTTAAATATTGGCAATAACAATAACAGGAAATGCATGGTATTTTAAGCAATTATACTTTCCATGTTGTCTATTGTCCTTTAAGCTATTTAAAATGTCTTGAAGGAGACAAAAGTAGGCTGTTCCTAATAGCTGATATGACACATGAATTCCTTTTGGGTGTGTGTTCCGGGATATGGATAAGAAAGAAATCTGCTGGTATACTGGCATTTCTGAAAAGATCTCATACACAGAAAGAACTAGACTAAATTAAAACTTATTACATGTTATTCAAGAAATAGCAATCTTCAAATAAATTCATGCAGCTATGAAATACAAAGAGAAAGTAGGGAGTTGCAGATTAAGACATAAAGATAATTAGAGATTTCAATTACTCTTACATACACTGGATAAATTCAGGTCAAGCTGTGGCATGGGAGATATATTTCTAAACATTATAAATTACCTTTTCTTGGAGGCTCAGAGACACAAGAAAAAAAGGTAACTCCTGATCTAATGCCAAGTATCACGCTAGTTTTAGTTCAAAACATATCTTTCAAGCTTTATCTGTAGAGTAAGATCTCAGAAAACTTCCCACATCTTTTCACCTCCCTCCGTGTCCTCTTTCCTCTTTCTTGATATATTCAGATTTCTTCTGGAAGAAAACCATGTGTAGGAAGGAACCTGTGAAACACGTTGAAATCTGCAACCACATAGCTGTGGGGGAGGCAGTGTAGGATTCAAAAGAGCACAATGAAATGAACTTGCCCCTTTTTAGATTAATTTTAAACTGAAGTTTCCATGGGAGGACAACCTCGATCCATCTCACTCCTACCAGTTTGATGACAGTACCAATAATAGCTGCCCAGAGAAAGTGCTCAGTGATTATGGTGGTGTCAGGCTAATGGTTGGATTTGATGACCTTGAAGACCTTTTCCAAGCTCAATGATTCTACGATTCTGTGATTCTGAAAATCACAATTCAGGAGAGCACCTGAAGTGCTGCACAGAGGAATTCCAGCCACTCCAGCCAGCAAGTGAGCTTCATCAGGAACATAACTTAAATGCCTCTATGCAAACACATGTAGCATGAAGAATAAACAAGAGGAGTTGGGCACATGTGCACACCTGCAGGGCTATGATCTTATTGGCATGGGGAAAACAGGCTTTGAAAAAATAGATTTTGTATCCAAATATAAAAGATATAAAAGAAGACAAAACTGGAAATTCAAATTTAAAATCATAATATAAGGTAAAAAATATTGTGAGACTCTGTACATTAAAGGTGTAAAGGCTCACAGTAGTTCATTTCCAAAGCAAAAAACTTTCAGAGAATGAAGGTTGTTGGCAGATGATGGCAGTATATAGGGAACACTTGGACAAGAGAGTTGCATGAAAAGACAACAGAAAAAATAAATTAATTTCCAGAAATATGTGCAATTGAAAAGCAACTAAAAGATTCTCACATAAGGTCTTCATTTTACAGAATGATTTGAGGAAGTAATTTCAACGGAAACTTTCATAAGAGGGATTAAAAAATTAAAAGTTTAATAAGCAAATACATTAATATAACTATTTAATTTTCATCAAACACTTAAAGACTCTGAAATGAAGCTATGAGGATCTTTGCTACCATATGCAAGCTATTTCTTAAATTATTTCTTGGATGGGGCCTTGAGTCTGGTGAGAGGTGTACCTGCCCATGGCAACAGGTTTTCAACTTGTTGACCTTTAAGATCTGTTCCAACCCTAATCATTTTGTGACTCTGTGATTCCATGATCCTTATAGGAAAAGGAATGGAATGTGGCAAATATAACAAAGCATTTAATTGGGTTTTGGTGAGAACTAAGCATTTGACTGACATGTACCTGTCTAACTTGCAAAACCTATGTAGTGAAAAGAATTAAAAAACAGAGTAGATAGTGTATTGATAATGAGTTAATATGTTTTTTTGAAAAGGAAAATCATGCCTTAGAAATCTATCTGCTTTTTTTAAAGTGTCACTGAGTAGGTGGATAAGTATGATCTAATTATATTTCTATTTTCATAAAGCTTTCAACAAGGTCTCACATGAATTTCTTAAGTTTGGACCTTGACTGCTCAATATATGTCTAGATGTTTGGAAACACGTTAAATTGTGAGGCAGTGATGTTTTCAAATAATTCAGAATTACTCCACATAGTCAAAATCAAAGCTGTCTGTAAAGAGCTCGAGAGGATTTCTCTATAGTCAGTGACTCAATGATAAAAAGAAGCATAGAATAATGCACACAGAAGGAAAAAAAGAAGAACACAAGAAAAAAAGCCCAACAAACCTTAGTTACATAATCATAGACACTAAACTGGGTAAACAGGAAGAAGTCTTTAATCAGTTTGGGGAAAATGTGCTTAACACGCACAGGTAGTCAAAAAGCAAACAGGAACTTGAGGAATATCCAGATAGAACAGAGACTAGAAAACTCCAATAGATAACTGCAATCTGGACTGTTATATTGAAAATGTTGTTCATGATTTAAAACTAGATCACAGGAGAACTAGAAAAATGTTAGAGAAGAATAATGCGTTGATCACTGGATATATGTAATGTCTTCCATGTAAAACACACCTGAGACTGGAAAGCTACAAATGAAGAAAAATAGGATAAAGATCTGTAACATTTTAAAAACAGAATGTTAAATGTGGTTAGGAATTATATTATCTCTATGATAATCTAAGAGATGAGAATTATGGGCTGCTACAAAATGTTTACCAGATATCCAATAAACAAGAACTTTTTCCCTCACACATTATTAGTCTTGAATTCTTTGCTACAGTCTTTTTTGGAAGTCAGAGGCTCAACTGTATTCAGTAAAGGGATTCAACAAATCCCTCAGGCATTTAAGTCTGCATTGGATACCAAACAAAACAGTTCAGGTGTCATTTGTACAGGAAGTCTTTAATTAGTCAATTACCAGAAATGGGGATTTTACTAAAACAGGTAATTCCTACATTTCCTGAGCATTAGTGTTTTCTACCATGGACAGAGTGCCAAAATATGTGGAACTTTGGCTTGACTCTACAGAGCAATTCCTGCATCCTTTGTTTATTATGAAATTTATAAACAAGGTATGACTGAAATGAAAGGGGTAAAACACAGGCAGCAAGACAGTTAAAAACACTGGAGTGTGCTTTTTTTACCATTGTGCATATGTAAAAACTAAGTCCTTGAGTTATTAAAGAATTCTATGACTCAGACTTATCTTTTGTCTCAATTTCTCCCTTTCATGGTACAGCGAAAGAGGCATCTATTTTAGCATGAAATGCAACACTGAAGATTGTGAATAGCGATTGTTTACAATACATAAATCCTAAGGTGATTAGCTGAGATTTAGACTGCTAAAACTTGACTTGTGCCTTGAAAATATGGTAGAGAAGATGGGGATAAAACCCAATGCCAAGAACATACTGAAATCCGGGAAATTAAGAGCTCTGTGGACCCACTTAATTAGGATACAAACACTTCAGTTTGGGGAGTCAGAGCTTTACAGTACAGCAACCTTATACAGGAATGCAAAACACCAAAGATTGTCATGATTAATCATCTGCAGCATTAGTTCTTATGCTACCTCACATCATGACTTTCTCTGCCAGGACACTTGCTGAGACAATGAAAGCAGAGTAAATACTCTGTAGCATGGTCTTTTTCTTTTTGAGTATTGTTCAGCAGATCATGAATGATGAAAACTGAGATGACGTGACAGATGTAATGGAAGAATAAATAATAATTTCTAAGAAAAATAACTTTGGCTTGAATTTAAATTATCTGAGCTAAACAAAAATCAACCTCTGGAAACTACATGCAAATTATTTTCTATCCCCTTCAAGAACTGGACATGACAAGGATAAAAGTCAATGTCCAGGCACTCTTGCATTAAGAAAAAAAAAGTATATTCAATCTGTGATGTCAAAAAAATGGATGAACTGTGTGAATAATGTTCAATGCCTGAATTATGATTGTTCCAAAGGTAGGGGATCATTTTCTTCCCTGATACGTTAATATTGTTGCTTACACTGTAAAAGTTGAGAAATAGAAAGATCTATTGCTCTTCCAGTAATCATCAGATCATCTGAATGGCAAACCACCCCCACCTCCATCTTTCCAAATATTCAAAACCATATTTTCTAAACTATTTGTATTCACTTTGTACTTGTACTCTTTAACCTTGCTTCTGCTTCTTTCACTGATGCACTGTTGGAAGATTATTGAATCAAGACAGGTGGCATTGTTATTTTTAAAGTGCAATCATAGGAAATGTGTTCTTTTCTACTTATGGTAAAATTCACTCTTGGGAAGTGTTTGGTGAGCACTTGGCCTCCAGCCAGAGTCAACCCACCACAAAAAGGAACAGTCCTAGAAATCATTAGGACACTACTTTGAGTGCTGCAGGATTGACACCTCAGTAACTCATACTTTTTATCTTCAACAGCAGTAAATTTTGAGTAATAAACCTCTATTTAATGACATATTTTCATGCCAAGAATGATATTCTAACTTAGTGAATCTCTGTGTTGCTTAATGTTAATATTTCTAAGTGAATATCACTTAACCTGTCAATCCTGAGAGTAGGATAAGATTGCTACTACTTTTATAAGAACTACAGAGGAATATAGGTTGGAATGCATTTCTAGAGGTCTGTTAGTCCATCATTTCTGGCCAAAGTAGAGCTATTTTTGACCAGACATAGCACAATATGTCTGTGAGATGGTCTTTGCAATATTTGTTTACTAAGCACATGCAAAACCAGAATTGTATTCTCTGCGGCTACATATATACTGGAAAATTAAGTATGACCAGAGTATAGATCCATATGTAGCATGCATTGGTGGTCCACAATAATCTACACCACTTCATAATTATCCTACCATTATCCACATCATAATCCCATCACAATCCACACCATCAAACACCCTTTAGACAAAAACCACAATACAAGACAGTAGCTAGAACTATGCTAATGTCCTTGGGACTACAGAGGCCAGAGAGTGTTCCCAAGAGGTAGTAAAGATGAGATGACCCTATTTGGGAAGGAGAGATATTTTTTTTTCTCTATGGGCTCATTTATTTGTGGTATAACTTCCTCTTGGGCACACAGATAAGCCTTTGGGTTTTCCCAGTCACTACAGACTAGACACAAACAGCCAACTATATGAGTTACAAGAACATTATTTTTTCCTGTTACCAAACCTAATACTCTTCTATTTCCTTAAACTACTGTGATTAATTGCCTGCTTGCAGACTTGGTACATTTGAATAAGATTAGTACCATTTCCTATTGCACAAGTGTGTTTTTTGTGTATCTGCATGTGTGTGTGTTGTATAGCTTTGCTGTCATTTCTTGCAAGATCGTATTTTGTACTCTGAGAGAAAATGGTTGTACTAGCTCAGGGAGAGAGTAGATTTATGCTTAGAGCTGCCAAGAGTCCCTGTTTCCTTTTGTATGAGATGAGCTTTATCCAGACACAATTCTTTGAATAACAGTACTCTTAGTAGTAAAATTGTTTGCAATAAATACAGGAGAAACACATGCCCTTTCTACTCATACAATAAAGTTTTCCCTATTTTTACAGTGCTAAGAAAAGCTTCCAACCCTGTTCTGTCTATATCAACATTATATAAACAACACTGATGCAAATTGTCCTAAGTTATTAGCAGAGATTGTCAATTTTCAAAATCAGAACTTAAAATAAATACTTATATTACACCTGAGCCAAAGAAAGTATTCATAAGACCTTGATGGCTGCCTGTAGCACAGAGGATCAAAGATGAGCCTGGCCTCTCTGAAGAAAGCAAATGAAATGTTAGCCTCAAATCCTGTCTGCCTTTCTGAGCACTTTTTTGCTATTACAACTGTAATACTAAGGACACCTACTATCCTGTTTCACCCACTGCAAACAAACATTTCCTCAGAAAAAAGATTCAAGTGTGATTCCACAAGAGTTGGCTTTAATAATATGTCTCTGGATAACGACTGCATAAAAGGGGTTAAACTTTTAATATACCTTAGCTTCCTATTATGAACAGAAACACCTTCCTTCCTCAAAATTAGTAGGCAGAGTAAATAATCATGTACACCAGATGTCCACATTGACTTGGGACGTCAAAAAGATAAAATTCCACGTGCACACAAGAACGTATTCTCAGTGTTAGCAGAATGAAACAGAGACATCAGATAAGTGAAAGCAGATGTTGTTAAAATGTCAAGTGTAACAGATGTGTGGATACAAGACAAGCTTTGAAAAGGTTAAACTTTGATCCAGGTTAGGCTGTAGGGATTTTTGTTAATCAAGTTGGAACAATAATCTACTTTGGACCAGCCAGTACCACCTTTACTCTAATATGCTATTTTGTATTGCTCTCAATGAAACTACCTCTGAAATATCAACCACCTGAACATGGCCAGTAGCAGCATCTCAGCTGTGTATGCTTTATGATATGCTCCCATAAACCTACTCTCATGAACAGGACAAGTGTTCTGTAAATCCTTTCCTGGTCAGGTACCCACATTTTCATCCAGTGGAAGGAGGAAGCAGCAGAGGAGGGGAGCGAATAATGGGAATATGGGAAGATTTATTTTCAGATCTCATCCTGATATGCAACCAGCCTACATCCAGGCACCATGAAGGAGGTACTCCTTCAGTACATACAAAGCCTATACAAATCTGACTTGGTTTTGATTTCAGAATTGTAACTGGATGTTCCACACACCCACTGTGAGTTTTGTGTAATCAAGGAATATGTGTTTGATCTATGTGTCATTTTTTTTTAAAGTACCAGGGATGCATCATGTCAAAAATTATAATCCTGAGAATGTATTACTAAATGACTTGCATATATCTGCAGCAACTAAAGGAAACTGTACTTCAGAAGTACTCTGTGGTGTTTTCTCCACGGGGTACCAAAAAGATCTCAGGTCTTATTTCAGTCCTAGGTGCTTTTGTGCTTTTTCCACACCATGTGGAAAACTTTTCCCTGCACTCAGCCTCCATGCCAAAGTCCCATCTGAGTAGCAGTGATGCACTGTGGAACCAAAGTTCCTCAAAGACTCTTACTGTTCCACCAATGGCAGGAAGCTGGTAGGCTTAACTGTGTATTTGTAGTGTAGAAACTGCCACAGCATGCTTGCCTTTTCGGGTCATAGCTCTTTTCTTTCTCTCCTGTCTTTTCATAATTCTCAAACTATCATGGAGGTCAAGTCTCTGTTCCACTGTGTCTAGGTTCTCTTCTCATACTTTACTTTCTTGTAGCAAAGGGAAGATAATTTAATCAGCTTCAGTGTTCGCCTTAAACATACCATGTGGATAAGACAAAATAATCAACCAGAGGTTTAGAAGAGTCTTCTGTCTCTTTATAACAAAGCGTTACACCCAGCTGACATGCAGATAGTAATAATAAAATTTATTTTACAGATACTGGATATTGATTTCTTGTTAGCATTAAGTCCTGTTAATTAAGAAGCACATCCATTTCTACCTTTTAGTACATGAACATAATCAGTCAATCTTAGTTTAGATCAGTAAGGACAACAGTAATATTCAGATTTTTAGATGGTTAACATTTACCGTAGATAGGTATTATTCATACCATTTTTATGCTTTTCCTCCTGATAATAACCACAGGAGAAAACAAAAAAAGATGCATCAACAGAATTTTGATTCATTCTTTTTTCCCATTGTTCAATAAAGCCACCTTTTTTTGGGGGGGTGGGCATGGATAAGACTTTATACTGAGCAAAGCTGATGAAGAGATTCTTTCTGGTGTCAGTGTGGTACATTAACACCTCAGCTCTTTGTGACCTATAGTTGAATAAAGCTCTAACCTTTAAAAGAAATTTTGACAACTGCTTTTCTTTAGCAGAGACAAAACTGAGAGAGTTGTGTTCTGAGATCAACTTCAAGATTCTCTATTGCTTTTGTCGGCTTTAAAGTCATAATAAAATAGTTTTATTTTATTACTTGGCTCAGAATCTTCTCATCCATCCCTACTTGGATTAAACTTCCAAGTTTTTCTAGCATTTTTACACTGATTTTGACATTTTGCCTTCTGATTGTATCAACAAGGAAAATGGAACTCTTAACTGGGTATTGACAACTACGCACATTTTTAACAGGCTAATATTGCCTTGTAAATTTTAAGTTAATATCTTCTTTTTGTAATATTATTTTTGTAATGTAATAGAATTGCATTTAAATAAACATATAGATACTTTTAATTACTAACTTGTTGATTTTTTTTTCTATCTCCATTCAAACATGACCTGATTACAGACCCCAAAGTAGCCAGTTGTATTAAATGTTATCCTTCTCTCTGTAGGTTTTGAAATTTAAGCAGGCAGCAACAACTTATTTGATAAAGCAAATCAGATACTTATAAGATACTTGTAAGTATCTGTTGGTAGAGGTCATTAGTTTGCCATACACATAGCTTATACTTTGAGGATGGAAGTGACAGGTTCCCTGACATTGGACACTTTTAAGATTTATCTGGACAGGGTGTCTGGCCATCTTGTCCAGACAGTCCTTTTCTCAGGAAGGTTTGGAACAGATCCTTGAGGTCCCTTCCAACATGGTATTCAATGATTCCATGATGTCTTCAACAGTTGGAAAGTGTAGTAATAAGTAAAAAGGAGGCAAATATTCTCTCTTCTCCTTCTTGTGGATCGGATCATCCTTACAATAGCTTACTAGGAGTTTGGTAAATGTCTAGTAATCCTTTTTTGCATGTGTTTGGACTTCCTCTGGTGTTGTTACCTGTCACCACCTGAGCACCACCAGACAGTGTCCCAGGACACCCCTCTACTGAGATAAGTAAACTTTCTAGATCTTCCTTAAGTGGAGGCTTGGGGACATGACTGGCAGAAAAGGCCAGTTTCCTGTTCCTATTTTTTTCAAGTTAGACCGCAGAAGAGCATTTCTGCTTAAAAAAATTTTCAACTACAGAGGATACATAATTGGATACCTCTTGCTTTAATCTGTGTCCACATTACACGAGGTTGTATGAATCACAGAAAACCAGGAAAACAGATTTGAAAAATTCTCTGCAGTACACATAATTATGTAAAAACTCTGTCTAAGCTAAGGCATCCTGTTTTCGGCAATGCTGGTAACTCTAGAGATATGCTGTGATTACATCTAGAAACTGCTCTAGGTCAGAAGGAATTCAAACAGTGTAAAAAACAATGAACATGCATAAATGCAGTACCCTGCTTGTACGGTAGTAGTATGTTCTTCAAATGCCCCTTAAAGGGGACAGGTCTTGTTTAAAACATACAATTTCCTTCCACTGAGAGTAAGAGAAGCGATGAGCATGGCACTACCCATACCAAAGAGATAGAGCACTTGCAGTGATGATGACTTCTTTGGAGGTATCAGCTGTACTCTTCAGCAGTAAGTTTCCTTTGAACATGTATAAACTGTTTAAAGTGTGCAACTAAGAATTAAATCATCGTAAGAGACAGCAAAAGGGTGATTCTTGACACAAGAGATGATGCCTACAAAATGTGAAGCTGTTATCTCAATGTACAGGGCATTTCAATGCCTTATAGCATTTCTCTGGGTCTCAACAGTATTTAACACAGAAAAATTTACATATTTTTCCTGGCTTCTTCATGGTCAGAACTGTACTTTTAAGGGTGAAAATTTTCAGAAACATTCATGAAGATGTTTACCATAACAGTTTTCAGGACAAACAAGACAGTTTGGCAAAGCTGATATAATAGACACAGCTTTGCACAGCAGGGAGTATCAGGAAACTCTAAAAATAGACAGTGCTACTAGTTCTGCCTAGAATAACATGCCTGAAAGAAGAATACACATTTACACAGCTGGCTTTACATGACTTTTATTCATGCAATAAAACAAAAGGAAATTACCTTTTCTGAGGTTTTATTTTTTTAATCAGGCATTCATTAAATAATAATTAGTTCAAAGTGTAAATGTGTATCATGAGTCATTTCTACATATGCATACTTATCCTTTTTGAAAGAGCAATTGTCTCCCTGAGGTAATGTAGAACATCAGTGAGCTGTGCGCTGCACTAACAATCTTAAATTTTAGTAGACCAAGTTTCAGCAGCTGCATAACATTCTTTTTTTTTTCTTCTTTTTTTTTTTGTTCTTAAACCAATGTCAAAGTAAACTGTCCTTCCTGTCTGGAGTTGATCAAAGCTGAATTTGGTCACACTTGCTAGCTAGACACTTAAACTCTTTTTTTGGCCAATGGAAACTTCAACATTTATTTCACACCATTTCTTCAGGACTACAGTCTTGTAGGACTTTAATTCTTCTTGAAAGATCTTTCTGACTCACATATGTACTTATTCAAAAAAAAAAAAAAGTCATGGATCAATACGTCCATGCATGTCCCCTTATACTATTTTTTTGTCTTTACAGACTATCCAGGAAGACTCACAGACGGTGCACTTCATTTAATTCTTCCCTAACATGTCCAAAATGGATTTTAATCATGTTTCTCTTATCTGTAACCTCTCTGCTCCCCGGAGGAGTTTTTTCTTTCCTTCAATATATTAAAATACTCCATTGTATTATTATGATGGTAATTGCATTTATGGCCTCTTCTCTAATTATTCCAAACCTACAGAAATGACAAGAGATATTTCTGCCAAGAACATTACATAAACACCAGACATTTTCTTTCCTAAAAGCATAGAAGAAACATCAGTCAATCAAATACTGTTTTCATGAGAAAATCTTTTTTCATTTTTCTACAATCCTTTATAACCTTGTGAACAAGAAAAATAATATCTTTTGTAACGTTTATAATTTAAAAAATAATAAAAAGCCCACATGCAGTCTGAAACCTTAGACTGCTTTAAACTTATTTTTATTTAGACAATTTACTTTTTCTTACCTGTTGACTTACTGTAAAAAACATATTACTAAGGAAACCGCAAAATCAAGGAAAAGATTGGTGTCTGTCTCCAAGAGCTGAAAGTTCGTTCATTGGTGTCTACTTATATGGTGGTTTTATATGATTGTTCTTATCCTATTTATTTGTATAGACTCATATCAGGTACTACCACATCTCCGAAAACAAATTAGAAAGAAAAAAAAAAGATTTGTGTGTGTGAGGCTTTTTCAGCCAATGTTTCAGACCTGCCAAATTCCCTCTTTGAAGATATGGAAGAGCTGGCACATAATTGTTGCCCTTAACTTTGTTGCTACTGACACAAGAGTCTAAACCCTCCTTGGAGACCTAAAAACAATTTTGATGTGACAGTCTGAGAAGTTACTACTGATATTTTAAAAAAACTGCAAGATCAGAGGTTTTTGACCTACACAAAGCCAAGCAAACCTCCAGAGAGCATTGTGTTTTTTGGGAAAAAAATTCTCATTGATTTTCAAAATATGCATTTTAATGCAACTTGGAACGGAACAGTAGCCATGAAAAACAAAAACTCAACTACATTAGCAAGAAAAGTAGTGGCAGCCCAAGATGTGTTTAAAACCAAAGTTATCATTTTTCAAGATTCTTTTACACATTGTTTTTCAGAATCATATCTAGAAGATAAAAGCAAGGATAAAGAATGTGGGGTAATGAGAATTTCTTATTTTTTAGCATATCCAAATTTAAAAATTGCTGGAATACAGACTCATATATTTCTCTCCAAAAACCCAAACAAATAAAAGATATCTATATACTTTCTTCTATGTGACATTTAGTATTACTTAAAAGGTCTGAAAGGGCTAGCACTAGTACATTAGCATGAATCCTCCTTTAGTCTTTAATAACAGCTGGATATATACATTTTCTTTTATCTTTCCTAACAGCTGGATATACAAGTATCTTTTTTAATTCTGTTTCTGAATTTCTGTAAAGACAACAATTTTTTAAACCATTTCCAAAAAGTAAGCACCGACATTATGTTCCTGATTAAATTTCAAAACATTGTCCAGATATTATCCAAGTTTGTTCTTTTACGTAGCCAGTAGTAGTGTGCTTAAATACATTCATTCTGAGTCTGCTCTTTATCAACAAAATAGGTCATTGCTTTTATTGGGAGAATTTAGCTGAGATTTTCAGAAATTCTTACTAATTGGATAGAAATTGAGGTGAAAAAGGCAATGACTGATTTTGTCCCTCACACCTGTAGAGCATCTTGTGTTATTTGTCCTCTGTTATTCTAGGCGGGGACTTATCACTGTGTCACAGACAGGGAATGCACAACACTCATTAGAAAACAGATGAGATATAAAATTGGTTCATTTTACAAGCTACTTGAAAAGTCTATGGAAATATTTGTTTCATTAGGTAGAACTAGGGTATTAAAGTACACAGCAAAGATTTCCCAAGGCATTTTCCATTATTAGATTATTGTTATTATTTTCCTGTTAATTCAATAAAAACTTTTTTTTTTTTTTCACTCTTGTGATAGATTTTCCTTGTTGTAAGAAGGATTAAGACTTGTCACCCTAGGCATTAATGTGATACATCTTAAAAAAATCACAAGTATTTCATTTTTGAAAAGTTGTCTTTCTTATGGTTTATTTATTTTAACATGATACAGTGTCAAAATAAGAACTTCCATATTTATCATGTTCAGTATGAATGAAGAAGAATTAGAACATAATGGATGTATTGAGACAATCTGGTAAGATAACTGTGAAGAGTTCTTCGTAATAGGAAAATTACTGATGCTATGTAATATCTTTTAACAGGAGAGACTTGAAAACTGGAGACTTGCAAAATAGGAAACATTCACAATAATTTTCAAGACATATTGAAAAACTTTCCTTTAAAAGAAATTGTGGGTTTTTTTTCTTTTTCTGCCTTTTATTTGTTTATTCTCCTATTCTGACATTCAAGAAGAGAAGAGAAAAAAATAATATGCCTAGGATTTTTACATGTTCATTCCGTTCATTTGTTAGGTATTTTAAATAAAGTGTTTGGACTAGATTTCCACTCTCATAAAAGCTCTACTTCTGAAATATTTTAGTTTAGAATATATAAAGGTAAACTGTAAAGCTCTTACTGTTCCACAGAGCTAACAAAGCTTTATACTTTTATTAAGAATTATTATTATATCTTAAACATAATTCAAATATTACACATTAAAAAACTTGTATTGATACATAACAATGTCTAATTTTAAACATAATGTTTAACTTGAACTTCCCTTTGAGAAAAATAATTTAGACTACACTCATGAATGAAAAAATATGCGAGTAGTCTTTCAACCTCAATTAATTCATTACAGTATCCTATTAGTTCTAATATAAGGAATTACAAAACATCATGTATTTTCAAGATTAACTACTAAAATGTTAGACCTAAGGTATATGGAACATTTTTACATTCTCAGCACCATGGTTGCAGTTTCACAGATAAATAAGCAAAAAGAAAGGAAGGTCAAATGAAATTCTCTAATGTATTTGTAAAAACCTGGGAAAGGATTAAAGAACTTGGGAACCCTGGCCCATAGCCCAATACTCTAGACTGCAAAATAAATACTGCACTTCATATATACAGTCTAGCCAAAATGTTTTAGTCCATATGACAGAGCTATGCAGGAACTGACAGGATATTAATTTTAAAATTGATCCCTATTGGTCTTTTAGGCAACTATATATTAATTCTCCTGCAAACCTCAGAATACATAATTTTCATTTTGCATTTATATTTCATCATGCACACATTATTTCCTACAAAAAAGGTTGTGGTGCTATCTGATATGAGGTTGGGGCCAGGGGTGGGTGGGTGGTGTGTCCATAATTCAGTGTTGCTGGTGATAGCGAGAACCCTTCTCCAAAGAGTCCTCCTTAAATGAGAGGACAGGGGGAAGGTGGTAAAGGCAAGTGTGGGCAAGGCTGAGAGTGCAGCAGGAGGCCAGGGTCTGTCTGCACCGAGTGTTGTTCCACTCCCAGAATCTCCCAGATGAGCAGCAATGCCGACACGCTGGCTTCCTTGCTTACTGGCCCCTTGCTGAAAATCCACTCCCACCATGGAAAATTGTTAATAAAAATTGTGGTACTGAAATGAATTTGGCTTATTCTTAACCCCCAATAATAAAATCAGAGGTATGTCTAACGTTCTACAGATTTTAACACCATTGCTCATGTGTTTACTTTCAAAAGAAAAAAAAAAAAAGGTGAGAGGAAAAATCTAATCCAAATTAATTAAGCTTCACGTAAGACTGGCATAGGTAGATACAGTTAATTTTCATCTTCTACCTAAGAGATTAGAGTTCATATCTCAAAGGTAATTGAAAGCCCATATTTGAATGAAATAATTCCCTCCGGTTCAGAAGCAGGATTTACTTAACCTACAATGAATGAAGGAGTGGCACAGTGAGTTTAGCTAATGCAACAGCTTTATGCTTTTCATATATTTTTACACCGAAATTTCCCTCCTGCTTCCTGTGTTTGACATTTTAAGGAGTACATTTAGTTGAGTTTTACAATGTGTCTCTATGGTAACAGCAAAAATGCCCAATCAAAAGACTTTACCTCCTCTGCCTTTTTGCCTGTTCACTCAGCACAAGCTGCAAAGCGGAGAACTGAGAAGCTCCAGTCCTTTTAAGTGTAACAGTAGTGTCTTATAAAGTAGGACTAAATGATCTGTAGATTTCAAGACTAGCAATGATCATACTAGTTATAGAAAGAATTTATGATTTGTCAACTAACAGCTTGAGCATCAGATAACCTTAGCTCCAAAATTAACATTTTCTTTTGTATGAAACTGAATAATTGATTTTTCTTTTATACTAAACTGAAGATTTGTTCTTTCAGGTTTTAAGCCAAGACTGGGTTGTACTGAAGGACAGCAGCAGGTGCAATAAATGTATAAGGTCTTTCCATTGTATACACACCATGAAATGCCACTTTAGTGGCAATTTATTCAGTATTCATGAGAAACTACATTTTCACAACTGTTAATAAATTACTAATAGATTTCCAGAAATCAAAAAATGGAGGAAGTCAGCAGAGATGCACAGGATTAACCCTAAGTGTGAGGAAACCATGGTAGCATACTAAAAACTATTGCAGGGATTTTAGCAAACAGATATTATTGCAGCAAGACTGGTCTTTCCATCTTTTATTACTTCCTTCAGTTGGTATCAGAGGTTCAGATGAAATCCCCTAAAATGTAACCAACTCAGGATATCAGCATTTCCTGTAGAAACTATTTACTTGTGAAATACACAATTTAGAGAGCTGTTTACAATGCCCTGGGACCCCCTCCCACCTTGTCAGAGCTGTGACACCACGAAGGAGTCTGCCAGAATTTGCCCGCAAGAAAACTCTCAGGAACCGCATCCTTGACAGACTGAAGCATCGGTCTCAGGCAGGGAGCTGGACCCACATCCTGGGGCGATAGCAAGACCCTATTTATGCCACCCGGTCATGGCAGTTTGCTCCCCACAAAGAGCCAGGCATCACAGAAGCAGATCTATTTTATTATTCTAATCAACCTCATGCAAACATTAACGTGGTGATTCATAGTTAAACCTTTTGAAGGTCATCTATCATTAATAAAAAGTTGTATGCACATGAAAAGACAGTCATAATTAATAGTTGTTTCAGCAATGCAGAAACAAACTGCAGCGTTTTATTGTGACTACAAAAACTTCTCTGACATTTGGCACTCTGAGGATGGCTTCTCAGACACACATCAGTTTGGTCTCCAACGCACCCTGACCATTATCTTTAAATCAGCGGAGGCTCTGCTCAGACAGAGGTGACCACAGTTTCTGTGGGGGTAAATAGATGAATTAACCATGGATAGATGCATTGTCTACAGAAGTGATTTAAGTCAATCACTTTGACTTTCTATTGTTTGCCCTTTTCAGGAAGGACTGGGTGGTACAAATGTAGGGAAGGAAAAAAAAAGAGGAAAAATAAAAATAAAAATAAAAAAAATAAGATGAAATCTCAACAACACTGCTTATGCTAGGTTTCTATAGGTAAATAATTAGGTTTTTTCAGCCTTTAACCAGTGAGGTGGCCTGGTAAAGTTCTGCTGAAGCCTTATGTACAGAGTAATGAACACTCACAAGTAAACAGTAAACACAGCGATGGAGAAATCACTTGAGGTATATTGCTAGTCTAAAGTAACTCTTCACAAATACAGCCCCCAAAATGAAAGTTTACAGTGAAGAATGGACTGAATATGTAGAAAAGACATATTTTTTTGTTCTGGGAAAAACTCACATCCCGCAAGCACTTAAAGGAAGCTTTGAGATTAATGTAACACCATGACTTCTAGAAAAGTTCTAAGAGGGCAAAAACAAAAGTTGAAACACACATTAGTGTTGCATATGTATTAGCATTATGAACAGAGTCAAAGCTGACTGAAAACTTATAGACAGTGTGATTTCATAAAGGAGTGGGAATAGAAGAACCACTATATTCCTTTTTTTTCAAGTTTTTATTAAAATGGTACATGTGAAGTCAAGTAGATAAATGGCAAATTGCTTCAGGACAGCAACAGCTTCTTAAATAGTAACATAATTTTTTTTTTTCCACAAAGTAAAACATTTCCAAATCGTACCTATTGATAAAAGATATAAGAAACTGCAAAATATTTCTAAATTATGGTTATTACTGTACTGAATTTTTGACAGAAAGAGCTGTTGCAACTTTGAGATCTATAAAATAGTACATATAGATCCAGGCATAGTGTAGTATGAGGAGGAAATTAAGTACTTAATCAAAGGTATGGTTATATACAGAAGTAAAAAGAACTGATGACTCTCATTAGCTTCCAGAAGCAAATTAACATGCAAACTATTAATATGTTCCAATTAAACCATGGATGGGCTTTGTCCTGTCTTATGTTATTTATATCATGAAAAGCAGTGTAATTCACAATGAAATTCAGTATATTAAGATCATGATATAAACACCTCATCACACTGTACCTGTTAAGACACAGGTAATGCTTCTGCCCACCTACTTCCAGTCTGCCTTACTGTTGTGGTTTAACCCTGGCGGCCAGCGCAGCCCCATGCAGACACTTGCTCCCTCTGTGCAGAAGATGGGGGAGAGAATCAGAAAGGTAAAAGTGAGAAAACGCATGGGTTGAGATAAAGACAGTTTAATAGGTAAAGCAAAAGCCACACACACAAAACCAAAGCAAGGCAAGGAATTCATTCCCCACTGCCCATGGGCAGGCAGGAGTTCAGCCACCTCCAGAAAAGCAGGGCTACATCACACGTAACCACTGCTGGGGAAGACAAACGCCATCCCTGAGAAAGTTCCCCACTTCCCTCTTCTTCCCCCAGCTTTATGTGCTGACCATGGTGCCATGTGATATGGAATATCACTTTGGTCAGTTGGGGTCAGCTGTCCTGGCTTTGTCCCCTCCCAACTCCTTGTGCACCCCCAGCCATTTTTCCGGTGAGGTGAAAAGCAGAAAATGCCTTGGCTCTGTGCAAGCACTGCTCAGCACCAGTAATGAGAACAACCCTGCTGTAGCAACACTGTTTTCAAGGCACATCCAAACAAAGCCTGGACTGTGAGGAAAATTAACTGTACCCCAGCCAAAACAAGTACAGTCTCCACCCCATACACCACGCCACTTGTATCTTGAGCAGTTCCCACACTGTACAAGGTCGAAACCATTCTAGGTACCTGCCCATCTTTTACCATGCACCCTGATATCCATGACCACACTACCTCAGGATATATCCCTATGTCATCCTTATCTTCTGTTTGATAACTTTAGGAAAAGACAGAAGCAGATTATTTTCACCCATCACTATGTGCATTCCCATTATCCAAGGTTCAAGGCACTGAGGAGCCATTGCATCACAGCAGAAAACATCTACGCCACAGAAGACGGGGAAAGTGCTGTACCTTTTTTCCTCCACAAACAGGCTGTTGGAGGAGAAGAGGGGAAAAAAGCATAATTTTTACTTTTTTTTTTTCATTATTTGGTTCCAAAAGCACTGGGAGAACAGGAATGCAAGGCACAAATATGAGATATGATGAAGCACTTAGATTCTCAAAAATGTTTGAAGATATTCTTTCCATGTAAACAAAGAAAATACACATAGCAGCTATATATAGTCATTCACTTTTAAATGAAAAAGAATAAAAATAGTAACCCCAAGACTTCTATTTCAACACCTCTACAACTACTCTGTCTTGTGATAAGAAAATAACAAAGATAAGTGAGACACTCTTCACAATGAAGTCTTGTCAAGACATCCGTCTACTTTGTATAATACTGATGATAACCAATCTGAAATTCAATGTCATATCATTTAAGGTGAAAAATTTTGTTAGCCATGTGCTGGCAGCTAAACTGTGTATCTGTCATAGACACATAACATTTTAAGAACCTTCTTGAGCAATAAAATACATTTATTGTTGTAAATGAAGATTAAAAGTAATCATTTCCTGTGTGATTATATTAGAAGTTCAGTATATGAATCATGATAACTCAAGGTTAAATATGCTTTATAATGCAAGACAATTGATCACCCTGTATAACATGTTGGTAGAGTACTGCTCCAGTGGTCTTAAAATAAGAAGAAACTGAATGCAGGCTCACTTTGACCGTTTTTGGCTAAATAGATATAGGAAAGTATATGATGACTGGGATTTTTATTGTTGCTTTTCAAGTATCAATGTTCATAGCCTTCCCAGGTCAATCTGTCTCTCAAATTCTCAGCTTGCACCGTAGATGTGGTCAAGCACCAAGTGGAGGCATTCATAATCTCCTAAATTAAATGACCATCTCCACAAGAGATCCCACTCCTTTAACAGCATGGAGTTAATGGATTACTGGAGCATTACTGCAATAGACAAGCAAAGTCTAGATATCAACTCCAATAGCAGAATCCTATAGAAATGTCGATTTCAGCAGTAAGCCGTAAGGGTCACAAATGAGGTAAGTAAACCCAGAAAATCCTTTCAAGGCAAGTCTTTCCCTCAGCATTCTCCTACAGATTCCGAAACTGAGATTAGTGAAATGGTGTATTTTATTGAATCTCTAGAGTGTCATCATTTAATAGTATTTCAGAGCTACAGTACATCATCACATTATATTATACTCTCACAGTCACCATGCAAACTACAATACCATGAAGTGATAACATAGTGTAATGAGACATACAATCCTGTGTAATGTGATATACAAGAAAGTCAATGCAGCATATCTCAAAAATTGCCCTCATTTAAAGGGAAACCCAATGAATATTTCATAGAAATGTACAGGTCATTCATTTCCTCCATTTTTCTGGCTGTTTTTAATCTCTGTGCATCTTGATACTTCTACAGAGAACTTTAATATTACAGTCAGAAGCAATCATATTTTGCTAAGAAAGCTGAAATCATAAAATGAGAACCGCCTTATATGCAACTTTCTGAAAGGGCTCTAAAAGTCTTTGAAAAAAAAAAGCTTTTAGAAAATAAAGAACTAAAGCAATCATATAGGAGCTTCATATCTTTGAGAGGTTTTATACATGACAATCAACTATGTTATGTCTACAGAACTGAAAATTAGCTTGGTTGATGCTAGTTTACTCCACACACATGCAAAAACTAATGTCCTCGTACCTTGGTATCACATGAATATGTTTAGACATAGAAATCAAATCTTTCCAAACTGCTGTTGGAGATGTAAGCAAGTGCCTTTGCAACAGCAAGAGACGGTCAAAAACCAGTAATAAAGCTCAAGAAAACCTAATAAGGGGAAATGTATTTGCAGACAGCTCTCTGCACACCATGAGTCTCTACAAAGGAAAACCATTCAAGTATAACCAAATTGGAGAAACATAGTGACATTACATTCTTATGGAAGTACAGTTATCACTTACCAGGAAGCCTTGTTGAGATAAGGCGCATACAACAAATCAGATCCCACCAGTAGATGGGTGATTTAGCTGATTTTTATTGTATAAAAATGAACTAATTACATTGTCACTTCTCAACATCTGAAGTAAGACTGTCTTCCCAGCTAGCCTAAAGAAGCCGATTTTCTCTCACACATCCTTCTGCATTTCTCTGGGGCTGTGTGAATCTGCAGCATACTCTCTTCCAGCTTACAAAGATAGGTGTTTGCCACCTTCTGTCAGATGAGAAATGAAGATATAAATAGCAAAGAGGAGAGAAAACTCTGCACCTATCCAACCCATAACCACCTCCCACTTTCACACATGTGAAGAGATTTCCTTCAGCAAACCCTGTTTCAATGAGAATTGGAGGGTGAGTAGAGGGATAGCAGGACATGGAACTTTGCCTAGAGAAATTTTTGTTCTGTGTGTATTGAAAATTCATTTAAAATTGATATTATAATACAGATTAAGTTGGAATATGTTTAAGAAAAAAATAAGAAAAATGCACCAAGTCTTGAATCTCTGTAAATAATTATTTGGTGTCCTTGAACATACAAAGTAACATTTTCATAGCATTTCCACATTTTAACTCGGTCTTTTAACAGCCCTTAAATATCGATTTTACTAATTTGAAATCATGACATGATTTGCTAATTCTTAGTGTTCTGAAAAACTTGTATGACTAGCACTAAATTTGAACCAGATTTTCTTAAACTTGCTGAGACATATTAATTTAGTATTATTACTGTCAAGAGTGAAATATGCTCCTAAACATGCTGCTTCACATCACAAAACTTCACAGCTGAACTGGCATTCTATTACATTAAACTAGCAAAGTTATCTGCAATTTAAAATAATCAGTAAAAACGGTTATTTTTATGGATTCTAAAGCTGCCTGCTCTTAATCAGAAAAACCTCAGAACACTCACCCCACCCCAGAAAATTCACAGTGATTATGCATTCTCTGCCTTGCTTTTTTCTTTTTCTTTTTTTTTTAAGTCAGAAAGATAATGCTGTTTCAAAAAAATCCATAAAAGAACATTATTTTGGTCATTCTGTTTGAAGTAGGTGATTTGGCTGATTTTTTAACTATTATTTATTTATTTTTCCTTTATAGAATTAAAGTCAGTAGCTTAATTAAATAGAATTATTTGCATATCAGGTATTTAGATTAAAATATATTTGGATGGATAATTACAGAAAACAAAATCCAGCCAAAGGCACATGCTGCTCCAGGGCTGGTTCACTTGAAGATCTCACGGCTAGTTCTCTGCTATATGGCAAAGGTGTCCTCTAAGAGATCAGGATTTTAAGATCAGATTCGGAAGTTAAAACCAGAAAACTTGAATTATTTAAACAGACTCCTCCAAATCTTATACTGCTAACTAATAAAACAAAACTAGATATAGAGATATAAAAATAGAGATATGCAGGTTGGAAGCTAATCCTACAGTGAAAATATTGTAGCTCCAACTTTTGGGGTTATTCACAAATAATCACTGTCTTAGGGTTTAGATGGGCTCTCAAGCACACTGCTGCTACTGTTTTCAGCACCTTTCCTTTTGTTGTGACTGAGCTGCAGAGGTGAAACTGAAGTGTAGCACCTGTGGTCACTGCTTCCATGGTTTTTATCCACTGGTAGTGAAGCAGTGGACAAATTATTGCTGTCAAGAAATACTGCCTGAAAGTCTAGAAAGTAAAACTGAGTAGTTAAAGCAAGATACCTTAACTATTTTTAACACTATTAAAAGAACTAGTCCAGACAAGCATAATAATGTTTACAAACATATTTGCTAATACACTTGCACATAGAATCATAGAATTGTCTCTGTTAGAAGGGACCCTTTAGATCAAGTCCAACCATCACTCTAACCTGCTAACCACCACTAAACCATGTCCCTCAGCACCACATCTAACCACTTTTTAAATACCTCCAGGTGGACTCCACCACCTCCCTGGACAGCACATTCCAATGCCTAACAACCCTCTCCTAAAGAGATTTTTCTCAATATCCAATCTAAACATTTCCTGGTGTAACTTGAGGATATTTCCTCTTGTTCTATCACTGGACGTGAGGGAGAAGAGGTCAAACCCCACCTCTCTAAAACCTCCTTTCAGGTAGTTGTAGAGAGTTATTGGGCCTCCCCTCAGCCTCCTCATCCTCTTCTCCAGACCAAACAGCCCCACTTCCCTCACCAGCTCCTAACATTGGTTCCCCAGTCACCTCATCAACCTCCTCACCCTTCTCTGGACATGTTCCAGCTCCTCTGTAGCAAGGGGCCCAAAACTGAATGCAGTACTCCAGGTGGGGCCTCTCCAGCACTGAGGACAGTGACTTTCCAAGTCCTACTCACAAGAATGTTCTTAATGCATTGATTAATAGAGCTAGGGGTGGAATGACAATTATCAATGAAAACTTTTTAAATATTGCTACTGTATTCTAAGAGAGTTCCTCTTTGGAATTTAAAATATGTTGCCTAAGTCATCTTAGCTGTCTTAGATGTAAAGGCCATACATTTTCCCATTCTGGCAAGGCCTCTAACATCCTCATGAAACAAAAAAAAAAGTTTTCTTCAGCTTTCACTGCCCTTTATATCTCTCAGAGGATTAATCCTCAGAGAGGAACGTGGCCAAAGGCACTAGATAGAAAGCACAGTTATTACTTTGGCAGGTTGTTAAACTCTTTTGTTTGAAAACTCTAACATTGTGTCTGTTGTTACAAGAAAAACTGTTCAGCATTCTTGTAGTATTTGTTCTATTCCACTGTCCTGGCATATAGCCCTTTTGTAAGGACTTCAGAGGCTAATGTCTGCTAAAAAAGGGCCATTTTATGTTTGTGATATCATCTTGCTGCTTACAGTCATGCTAAAAAGGGGAACGGTATATGCTGCAAAATTCTAACAGGGATACCTGGTTTTATTCTTCTCTTTACCCATGTTGTCATGAGGGTTTTGCTCTGCTTATCTATCTCTTTCAGAGAAACTCCCAATATATTTTTCCAAGGCAACCTAGGAGACCTGGCAGCTATATATTAGAGCAAGGATACCAATGCAGGAATAACAAAGAGTGAGACTGTGTGAAAATATAATCAAATGGTTAAGAGCAGATCCTCTTCCTCTAAAGTAGCAAAATTCCCACTGAAGCCTTTAGAGCTGCATTTTTTTCCATCCCTTCCTTTTTGTTCAAAAGTCTTTATTTATTTACTCATAGACTTATAGCACTCATTCTGGTCCATGCTAACTGACAGTAAGAAATTATAAAACATTTTTTATTTATAAGAAGCTATCTAATGGTCTCTAACGCAGACATTCACATCCTGTAATGAAATATTAAATTAATATGAGCAATCAAGACAATTAGCTGCATTATTCCTATGTTTGCACAAAGGTTTTTTTACCCATACATTGCAGGATGCCTGAGTCTCTACTTTTTAAACTAATAGTTTCGTTTGTTTCTAGTTACTGTACTCCCTTTCATGCATGACCTATAAATCCTCCCAATATAGTATAAACAGCAATCTTAATTTATAAACCATTATTTATTTCCAGCACTTATATAAAACAAAGATGTTCTTTTGTAAGCTGCAGAGTCCTTTATCAGGATGAATGACAGCAGATTTGAAAAGAGCAGAACCTATCTTTGTTTGCCTGCCCGTAGCTGAAGTAATGGCAGAGAGCACTAAACCAACGTCTCTTAAGAGACCAAATAAATTTTCTTTCAGGATTAATGGTCTACTGCTAGTGTGAAGAAGATTAAAACTAGAAGCAAGGAGGCAAGAGAGTCCAGGGCAGCCCCACAGTTCATTTCTATGGAACTTGTTAGTGAACAGAGCCAAAAAGTCAAGCATTTCAGTAAACGGTTCAACATGAAATTACTTACTGAATGCTATCAGACGTTATGGTCAAATACATCTGCTGCACAGTTAGGCAGAAGATAGAGTGATTTAGCACTGCATACAAATCGTTGGGATTCTGTGTATTGGTACCAACTGAAAGGCTGGCAGCCATAAGATTGCCAGTCACCAAGTGTCACTTCTTCATTTACATCACATTGGTATTCAGACAGCGGCAAGCAACCCCAAATGTGAATTTATTACTGCGAGAAAGTCAATATTTTACAATAACTGTAGGAATTCTGAAGCAGTAATTTGAAAGACTACTTTGTGCAAACCATTTACTACTTTATACACATGTATATTGCTATTCATTGCCACGGATACCTACAACCAGAGTAATTCTGTGAAGCTTCTTAATTTTAAACACTTGGTCTTTTACAAAGTAAACTCCTGGTGTTTAGTTTAGTTAGTAAAACTGAGTTATTAGAGACCTACTTGACTTTCCTAGAACAATTATTTACTGTACATGGTTCATTTGTCTCTCTCTTTTTAATTTTCTTGAAACAACATTTCATTAGGTTTTTTCACCCTGAAATGTGCCATCAAGCAGTCAAATCAAACCACCCTATTTTCTTTGGAAATATCAGTCCTGCATAGAACTACCCTTCTGAAAAGATACAAGCAAGATGAGCCAACACAATGAAAAGGAATGCCCATATTTTTCCCAGTTTCTTTGCAATACATGAAACACCAACTGAACTTACAATTTCAGTATCCTTTCACTACTTTCTAATTATTAAAACTATGAAACACTTTACTAAGCTCAAACACATAAAGTATATCAAATATTCCTTTTGTCTTCTGTGTTTTTCTTTGGAAGTACAGAAATCCGTAGACTTGGCAAATACCAGATAGATACTCGGTATTCCTGCTATTTAGACATAACCGAATCACGACAATTATTTATTTATTTGTCTCTCATACTGTGGATGGACTATGCCTTCTACTTTTCCTTCACATAAAAAACAATTGTATTTGTGTTTGTAAATTGGTGAGAGTGTATGGTATTGGGGAAAAAAACAACCCCCCCCAAAAAAAAAAAACACAACAAAAACCCCTTCATCAAAGCCACAAAGCTATCCAACAAAATATAAGTTCTACCCCACAGACATATTTCCTACCTGACAGTACTTTTTGTCTCCATCTCAAAGTACATTTCAGTAGA
Source organism: Heliornis fulica (assembly GCA_013399135.1). Classification (NCBI taxonomy): domain Eukaryota; kingdom Metazoa; phylum Chordata; class Aves; order Gruiformes; family Heliornithidae; genus Heliornis; species Heliornis fulica. The sequence goes on along the minus strand of VXBZ01011554.1, from coordinate 435,282 downwards.
TATTTCTGCAGCTGCAATAAAGAAGCAGTAAAAGACAGCAATAAGCCTTGTTTTCATTAAAGTTCTGCAATTTGTGAGAGGGTACATTCATTTTGGACAGAGAAGGGAGCATTTCTCAGCAACTAATAATGGTAGCTCACAAGTCTGATTATGTCAGTGCTGGCTCCTGGAAAAGACCAACGGATATAATTGATCTTGTAACATTTAAAGGCTCTTCACTTCAAGAGTATTTTATTGCTGCCTGGCTACAATTATGTTGACCAGAAGTGAGGCCAGCTCTGGGGTTCAGAACTAGGAGGAAAATCAGTTCAGCATGTAACCACTTCACTCCTAATGACAGAAGTTGCATGGGAAATTAATTTTCAGGATCACATTAAGTCAGACTGCAGAAACTATTGTGGGATTCACTTGGATAAAATTGCTCTAGCTGCTGGAAAGATGAGTGTCAGTAATGATATTTATTAAACAAAATGAATAACGTTTGGAAGCCATGGAAACCAGAGGAGTAAAATTGGGTAGATACATTAAGTGCAAGAGGGCACCAAGAGCTTTTAAGACAATCAAAAGATTTAGAGTACACAGAAATATTAGATAAATTCATAAGCACTTCTATCCACCTTCTATCTTGCCAAAGATATCAATGTAAAATTAACAGAGAAAATACCAAAATGTATAATCAAAGAAAGAAACATTCAACCCTACTGTAGGGGAATATTTTCTGACATCCTTTGAATGTCATCCTCAGTTAAGGTTCCATTCTTTATATTGTTGAAACACCAATTTATTATCTGGATAGACTACAATGGAGATAATAATAATAATAATAATAATAATAATAAAAATGAAAATATCCTGTCTAGGATTAGAATTAAAACAAAATGCACAGACAAATATAGAGGTAGTTTATTGAGGTGCTAAACATCTAAGAAAAAACCAAAATATTTGACAGAAAATGAATCAGAAAAAATAATGGAATAAAGAAATTTTACAAAGACACATGTCTCTCTATGTACATTTTTCTTTCATTTTTCTCCTGAAGTCTATGGTATTCTAAATATTCAAAAAATTCACATCCACATTTATCTTTGTAAGATATATTAGTGCAATTTATTAGTGGAATTATTTATGCTGCACAAAGCCTTTAAGACAAGACAGGCAGTTAGAAGAAGTAAGGGAAGAAAAAAACCCAGTAGTTATGTTTGTTAAGCAGCCAATGAAGACCACTGCTTTTGAAATCTGGAAAAATATTTTTATTTTTAATTCTGTTTAAGTAATTCTTTAATGAAAGAAGACAATGTTACACCACTCTAGTTACTTAAACAGTTCAACTATATATTTCTTATCTATTGTGCAGTGCAAATGGAATATATGAAAAAATGCATGCACACAGCTCATTTTAAAGCAATGGTCCAGTTGTTCAGCATATCTTAACTTGCAAATGAGATCTCAGTTTTTTTCCACCCAGAATTTTGCATTGCTTTACAGGCAATACAGCACTTACTACACTTAAACTACCGTATCATTAGTTATATTATCTGTAGGGATAATGGTGATATGTACTTTGCCTTAAAAATATGTGTTTAAATGCAGCTTTATGAGATGATATGACTAAAGAAAATAAAGAACTTACAGATTTAAAAAAGCAATTAGTCTATTCAGATTTCCTCTGTAGCAAAGGAGTGAAAAAGGTAATGCTACTTCCAGAAGGAGCACTCAAAGTTAAAATGCCATCTACCTATGTTTCATTTGAGACCGTATTACATTATAAGGTGCAAATACAGTGAGAGTTAATCAAGCATACCTAGTATCTAATGCAGCTGACAGCTCTCTAAGATAATAGAATTGGTTCATTTTACCCATTAGTGGGAACATCGTAAGGGTGAAAATGTCCTTTAATACTCAACTTCCATAAATAGGCCATCTGTTTTCCATTAGATCAATATGAATAAGTACTGAAATAAAGCCAGACTCTCATTTGTTAACAGGAGCTATATACTATACCTAGAATTAGTTATTTATTTCACTTTTAAAAACTCAGAGCCACATTTATATGGCATATTCCCTTTCCTGGAACACCTGTGTTGTTCAGCATATCCATTTATCACACTCTGTGTTCAACTCTGTTCTAAACGGACACAAAAATTAATGTATATGTTTGCAGGCAGGTAGGGACGAGAGCAGCACCATCAGCTGAGATGTCCAATACTTGGTGGAAAAAAAATAAAATCATAAAAGAGCATTCTGAATGATGTGATAACACTTCTCTTAACTGCTTGCCTCCAGAAGTTTCTCCCAGCTCCTAAAAGTCTTTTTATGTTTTTGATGAGGAATACTTGATAAAACATTTCTCTTTTCTTGCATGTCTTCCATGCACTGTGTCCTGGGTTGAGCTAGGAGGGAGTTTTCTTTCTAGCAGCTGGTGTAGTGGAGAGCTTGGGTTTTAGGATGAGAGCACTGCTGCCAGCACACTGATGTTTTTGTTGTTGCCGAGCAGTCAAGGATTGCTTCAGCTTTTCATGTCTCCACCACCTCTCTGGGAAACCTGTGCCTCACAACACTCATAGCGAAGAACTTCCTAGTGTCTAATCTAAACCTACCCTGCTCTAGTTTTATACCATTGCCCCATGTCCTATCACTACAGGACCTTACAAACAACCCCTCCCCAGTTTTCCTGTGGGCCCTTCAGGTACTGGAAGGCCACTTTAAGATCTCCCCAGAGCCTTCTCTTCTCCAGGCTGAACAAACTCAACTGTCTCAGCCTGTCTTTATATGAAAGGTGCTCCAACCCTTGGATCATCTTCGTGGCCCTCCTCTGGACTCACTTCAACAGCATTTGCAGTATTAATTCTCACTTCAGGCAATCTGTACTATTGTCTCCATGAAGAATATTCTGAATCAATCTGTTCCTATTATCAATTACCCTGAAAACACAAACAGGTTTAAGGACAATAGCTGTGAAAACTTCTTAGTATTATAAAAGATGTAATCACTTCCTATGTTTTTAAGTCTCTACCTGAAGTAATTTTCAAAATCTTTCTCTTTTGCTAATTGGTACAGTGTCTGAACAGGTTTTCTTTTCATTGTAGCGATGGGGGTTTTGTCTGCATATATTATATCATTAATTTGTGCTCAGAAAAAAGAAAATTCTAAGTGAATCTGATGCGATACTTTCCATGATTAGTGAGGACATAATTATATAAAGGGTACATGTCACCAACACTTTTCTTTTTTCTGTGATGGTTCTCATAAAATAAAGCCATTATCCTAATCAGGTCAGGGTTTTGTGATTATTTTTTTATTTATTTACTGAATGTTATCTCCTTATGGAATTCAGCAGGTCCACTTATCAACTGTTTTCTGTAAAATTGGATCCCTGCAAGATAGGTAAAAAAAAATACATATATATATTTCTGATATATACATATATCAGATGTAAATATCTGTGTATACAGATATTTAAAGCCACAAGGTGTAAGTAACTATAAAGGGTAGGCCTGGGAAAAGCGGGGACAGGTGATAAGAACTGGAGAAATAAAAGTTAATGTCTCCTCATTATTAGTGAAGACATATTATGAACACAGTTGTTTTTCTCTGAAAGAGGACAATCATGATGAAGTAATGAAAAAAGTAACTAATTTTGTCACTTGTTGCAGCCATGAGCCTCCAATATGTCCTCCAATCTCTTTTTCCACTGGCCAAGCTGCAAGGCTTAATCTGATTCATTCTGTGGTAACTCTCCAGACTGGCATCTGTCTCTGTGACAATGGTGCCTGATTATTGTCTCTCCCTGCTCTCAAGCTTGTAGCTTGCTCAGAAATTGCTTGCTCATGATTGTTAAGTGGTTTAGACAAACCTGATGCTAATTCCTGCATCCCTTACTACTACTTGAAGATTATCTGAGGTGTGTTAACGCACAATCAATGCCCATACCTCAGCACTCTGTTAAATCTGCATTGAATAAGGAAAGGTTTGTCCTTCCTTCCATTTTTAAAGTAGCTAAATTGGGTTTTGTTCCTGATTTACCTCCCCTCCCTACCCTGGCTTCCTTCTTGGACCATTTTGGATGAGGTAGCCGTTAGATTCAGCTTGTGGGTTGAAACACTGTCTGACAGGAAGCAGCTGAAGTCATTATTATACACGCCTTTCAATTTTTATTTCAATATGGAATTGATAAACTTCATGGGGCAGCTCTTCAGCTGATGTAAGTCATCATAGCATCTTTAGCTTCAATGAACCTTTTTAATTTTACAGTAGAGGAGATGGCTCTTCTGCTGTTTACCGTATTTAGTACTGCTATTCAGCAACTCAAGTACTGCTTTTGAAGCTCTGATTGAAATTACTGCTCATTACAGCCTCTGCTATTTTTTTAAATACAATCATCCACAAAAAATGCACAAACATTTTATCTCTCCTAATATTATTGCATTTTATATTTTTTCCCCTGTAAAATTCCATGTGACGTGATTCAGCTCACTCCATATTTTAGCTATTTGCTTGGCCAATTTTATTAACTATTCTCCACACAACTGTGCAGTATTTTCCTTTCCCCTCCACTACCCTTTTTTTTTTTTTTTTTGGGGGGGGAATCTTTGCCTCTATTTCATTCTTGTCATTTGTAACCTCAGGAAGATAAATTCAAAAATATTGAATTATACCCATCTACTTTTAAGATAAAGCTGATATTTTCTCTAGATTGCTGTCATTTAGTGTGAGTACTGTCTCTGCTAACTCTGCCAACCGAAGTTTAGATGTCCAGTCTAATTGAGCCATCCAACTTCTCCTGTCACCAACGGAAGGACATAAGTTGAAATTTGACATAAATCACTTTTCAGGGCCATCCACCCCTCTCCATTGATTATATAGGGCAAGGAGATATAGGCAAAGACAGTTCAAAAAAACAGCAAGATAATAGAGTAAAATCTCTGCTACCGCCCAGAAGAACACTGGTCAGTGTATTTAATGAGGAGGGTTTTGTTCTCACCTTTCCAAAACCACTCAGCTGAAGTACTCCATTTTGCACTGAAGATATTTATATAAATTAGAGAAGGTGGTGCACACTGCATCATTTAACAGTCCTAATTGCTCAGTCACTGAGTCATTTTTGTTAGCCCATCCTTAGGGAGTACTTAAATGTGCCAAGCAAAATGAAAGAACTCCTCCCGAGCAGTTTTTGACCCTTTGTGCTGATGTCTCCAGCTGCCTGCCGGAGCCCGCTTCAAGCTGCCTGAAGGAGCAACTGTTGACACATCTCTGATGTCTGTCGCAACTGTTGCATTCACTGTGACAAGGGGAGAACCCTATTTGACGTTTTGTGACCCAAAAGTTTTTCTGAACAAAAGCCACATGGATAATTCCCACTCAAAGGAGAAGTGAAGGGGCAATCCACTTCAGTCATCACAGTGTAACTGACCACATGAAGATCATCCGTTACGCCAGATTTCTGAAAAAAGAAATAAAAGAAGAAAAAGAAAAAGAAAAAGAAAAAGAAAAAGAAAAAGAAAAAGAAAAAGAAAAAGAAAAAGAAAAAGAAAAAGAAAAAGAAAAAGAAAAAGAAAAAGAAAAAGAAAAAGAAAAAGAAAAAGAAAAAGAAAAAGAAAAAGAAAAAGAAAAAGAAAAAGAAAAAGAAAAAGAAAAAGAAAAAGAAAAAGAAAAAGAAAAAGAAAGAAGATGCAGCAGGTTCTTGGGAATTCAAATCCTGAAGTGAGCACTTGTGTCACCTCAGCCCCATGTCAAGAGGGAAGACTGTCAAAGCAAAGCCTCATTCTCATGGCTGCTAAGGCTGACATTCAGCTTTCAGGAGCCAAAAGCCCAATGGCATACAAAGTTTAAACTTCGTGAGGGTTAGTAACTCTTAATCATTGTGTTCTGAATGGAACAAGAAGCAGAGTTTTTACAGTGTTGGCCAAATTACGTTATTTATATTTTTCAGTACATGTCACAGTATATCATAACCAGAAGCCAAATTTGTCTGATTTTTAAACTTTCCTTCCTGATAAGATTGCTAACTCTGCATGCTACTACATTCACAAACAAAATTAAAGTCTTCATAATAAACAACATTAAATGTGAATTAATTCTTAAGAAAATTAATTCAGTGTCTGCTCACAGTCAACCCATTGATTAGCAACATCATTTTTCTAATTTTAATTTTTACAAGTTTTCAGATTGCCTTTATCTGTTTCAAAATACTTGTGTCACAAGAGTGTGGATTTTGATAGACAGTAGAAACTCTCATACAATAGACATTATTATTTTAATAAACCAGTCTTTTTCAAAGCAAACAAAATCACCAAGTTCTTCTTGACAACCGGGAAAATGTCTATGTGAAAAGGAACTTCAGAATTGTTTTCTTTCTTTTCTAGAACAATATGTTTATCAAGTAGATGGAAGAAAATACAGTTAATGTTTTAATTCATGGAGAAGGCACAGATAATGCAGAAGGCCTTGGTAGAAAAGGTAAAACCTTCACAGAATCCCAGAGCCTTGTAACAGTTCTTGGCATAGTTGTTTAATCTGTTACTTAATTCTGGCTATACATAACCCTAAAGTTTTACATCCTCAATTTAAATAATTTTATGTAAGCTATTCTGTACTTTTCATATCCTTTGAGCATGGGAAATACAAAACTGGAAACTGTTAAATTAAATACAGCAAATGCAATTTGTACAATTGTAAAATGGTACCAGATGCTTCACATTTCTATAACATCCTCTTAGATAACCACCACACATTTAATCTCCTATGGCCATAGAGCTCTAGGACAAAAATAAAGAAAAACTAAAGGAAAAAAAAAAGAGAGAAAAAAGAAAAGTTTGAATCTAGGTTTCATGTACTGAAGTTACAAAATCCTTGTACATATCTAACAGCACAGAAGGTCCTAATCCTGAAAGGACATTTATCCTACTTACCATGGGTCCTACTTACCTTGTCATGGTATGATAAGAATTACTCCTATCCCCGGGGTGAACTGAATTTGCCATGACAATATAGAAAGTTTGTATCAATTACACAATGAACTCCATACAGTGCATTACAGGATCAAGGCTTCACCATTTTGAGGTGTAGCATAGATAGGCATTACTCTTTTTAAACATGCAGCACAAGCATTTCTTGCCTTAAGAATTCTTCATCCAGATGGAAGACAGTGCACTGGTGCACTGAGGAAAAAACAGACTTTATTCTGCTATAAATTCTAGCTTTAGACAGCAAATTATGACAGCTCTCAAAATCCCCTTCTTTTTCTACCAATACACCTTTTAGATACTTCCCTAGTCTTGCTTGCATCAAAGACAACCTGACAGGTTACTTCTTTATCTCCTTACAAGCAGGACCTTTACTACTTTCTTCTGTGTCCTCACTCACCTCTGTTCCAAGAAATAGCAATACCAGCTTCTGATAATTTCTCAGAAAAGAGAAAGGAGGCAATTTGTGCCTGCAGCTCATTTTCTAGCTGGCCTTGCTCTCAGTCTTATATTACTCAGCTATGCATCCAAAAACTACTTTAGCAGAATCCTGGGCAGGTACTGGAATAGTAAGAAGACTCAGAGACCCTCAATATTGTCTTCGGCCAATGCATCTTGTTGCAACCACTTTTTCACAGATCTTGTGAAATATAACACTTCTGATTATTTTGTGCCTTCTGTGCCTGAAGAGATTAATGCAGAACAAATATGAAGGGAAGAGTGCCACCTGCTGTGGTACCAGCAATATTCTCTCCAAGACTAAAGACAGGGAGAAGTCCAGAAGATGAAATGCAACAGGATTAATTTCTCAATAGCTAATAATAATTAGATCACAGAGGGAATTATTGCTTGCAAATGTCATTACTGTGGAGGTACATTTTGGTTGCTAAAGGTTTTTTTTTAATATTACATTTTCATCTAGATATTAGACATGGGTCTGTTCTGTATCACATTGTAGTACAGACATCTTTGTTACTCTACTTCCTTTATTTTGGCAGACACTGGAACTAAACATTTTCTCATGTGGGATCTATGTCATATGGCATACAATACGTATGTCCCTGAGCTTTGTTCCCTCTTTAACTTTCTGCTGTCACAAAGCCATTGTACGTATTTAGAGGTTTTTCTTCTACACTACTAGTTTTGTCTTCTTGACAGAAAATTGATTTTTCTCCTCCCGATACATGAACCTGAATAAATCTCTTGTTCTATTGCTCAAGAGCTTACAATACCATCAACCACGGCTTTAGAGCAAGATATTAGAGACAGAGACATTAGAATAACCATGAGCAGTCTGAAACACTACCTTTATTACAGAATTCTAAAAAAAAAAAACCAAACCCCAAACCCAAAAACCTAGTTTTCTGTTGATGACAAGTTACAAAATCCATTCTTTGCCTGATGTACTGCATTTTTTCCAAAGAAGTAAAAACCTTTTTTGATCTTTGGAAACAATTCAGAAATATACACCACTGCAAATGGCATCCTATCATGCTCATCTTGAGTGTTTATTTCTACATTAGCTTCTTTTGAAGATATTTCAAAGTGCAATATTTAAAAGTGACTACTTGCACGGTGAATTTTTAATCTAAGTTTATGGAGATAAATGCTGTTCTGACCTCATCATGCCATCATCATGACTTACGATCCACTACTTTACAGATGACACAGTGACTTACACAGTGTGCTGATGGCTTCAGATAACTTGTTGCAGAATTGTCTACATCTCATACCTGCAAACTAGATCTGTTCTCTTATTGAGCTACCTCCAGGATCCTCCAGCTACCTCTTCTAAGGCTGAATTCAAGTAGTGTTCATCTCTCTTTCTCTACAAGTAGACACACAAGTATGCAAGTTACTCTATAGTGATGCGCAACCTGGGCTACCTATGCTACAGTGTGTAAGGCTACTGGTGGCATCAGCCCACCTAAACTTTCACAGTAAATCTATTCCTGTACAAAAAGAAACTTGTAAGGGTTACTGCTGTACTGTAAGTGAATGTACATTCCCTAATCATACTAAGTGGTGCAGGGCTTTTACTTATTGTGTAAATGTAAATTTTATGTAGTTGGAGCAATTATCAAAGCCTTGTTTTCTGAGGCAAAGGAACATTTCATATTTCTTCTGTAACTCACAACTGACTTAGAATTCATTTCAGCATCCAGTACAGGTGCAAAAATGAAGTGACAGACTAAACAACATTGGTACTATAACTTCTACCAGTCAAAGGCAACCAGAAAAGAGAAAGATGTTTTTACTCTTACAGATGTATCTACATTTTTTATATTTATACACAGAATAGAGAACAAAACAGAGAAAAACTTCAAAAAATGAGTTGAAATCTCTCTTTCTACCAAAATGACCTTTTCCTAGAGCAAAGCAAAGAATTGGGATCAATTCTGTAAAACAACATATTTTCCCCCAATTATATGAAGGTAGGTGGACTTTCCATAAAAGTTAATAATGCGCCCTCTGTAATACATCTTTTCCTAAATCCATAGGCAAATAAGGTAAATTCTTAGATTTGTGGAATTCTCTGTAATGGTTTTAAAAGTATAATATTACAAAGTAAATTGATTTGACCAACTAGCTTTATAATTAATTTATTTTGTAAGAGATAGCATTGCTAGAACTTCATAAATTAAAAATTAATTGGTAGTAAGGTCTAATATGACATAAGCCAAAACTTCACTATTTGAAATGCCATAGTATTAGTATGTTTGGCCTTAGAATAATGGGCTGGTATTAAGAAAATATTATTTTAAATTATTCTGGGTAATTTTCTATCTAGCCTACAGTGGCCTCCTTAGAAAATATTAATATACAATATAAATAAGCGGATTTTACATAATTTATGTTTTCCCCTCTTTCAAGCACCAAGTTTTCATTTATTTCATGGAACCTATGGAATCTATTCTTCAGCATAAATATCTTTCTTCATTTCTCATAATCCCAACTCCACAGTTGATCTTTATTAATCTCTGTTTTCATTCTATACAAAATTATTTAGGGTATCTAAAGCAATCAAGAAGAAAGCAGGGTTGATTCACTCAATAGGAACAGTTTCATACCCATTTTCCTTGATTCTAATCCCTAAATAGGGTGGAGTCTTTGTTTTATACTGCTTACTATGCCTGGTTTTATCTACCTTGTATAATTATTCCACTGATATAACAGTGGATATATCTGCAAACTAGACACGTTGATGAGATCAATTTGATTTTACTCTTTGATTATGGTTATGGGGAATGGGTTAGGGATCCATAAAGCTTGTTGAAGTATTTTTCCTGTTTTTTTTTTTCAATCAAGAAAATTTATGAAATTAAATTAGACATTTGATTGGATATTAGGAAAAAGTGTTCACCGAAAGGGGTACCAAGCATTGGAACAGGCTGCCCAGGGAAGTGGTGAGTCAACATCCCTGGAGGCATTTTAAAGAAGCATAGATGCGGTGCTTAGGGACGTGATTTAGTGGTTGGACTTGGCAGTTAGGTTAATGATTGGCTTTGATGATCTTAAAAGTCTTTTCTCAACCAGAACAATTCTATGTTTCTATGACTCTGTGTATTCACAAAAAAAAAAAAAAAAAAAAAGAAAAATAAAGCCAGTATATTGGTTCATCACTTGATGCTGGTTCATAGGGAAGAGTGAAATTCTACAAACCACAGTTCTCATGACTGTCACAGGTGAATCCTTACCGATCACAGAGGAGCTCCACTCCAGCTATGTAGGTGGAGAATCATAGTCATTCAGTGCAGCTGAGAAAAATTTAAGAAATAATATATAAGAATTATTTTTTTACCTTATTTCATGCTAATATCTAAAATAGATTTTGAATTTTAAAAGTAACTCAGCCTGATAAGTTAATGGCATATATTAAAAAGGTTATTATTTTAGAAAGTAGCACAATTTAAGTGTTTTGGCCCAGATATAAAATAAATATAAAATACTAAACACATTCAACTATTTTATGTCTTCAATTATTTTGTTTACTCTTGAAACCACTGACTACAATATCCAGTTCTGTAAATGAACAGTAAAGTTTATTTTCTTCCTGTAAAGACTATCTAAATAGCATTTACCTTTCTTTAGAGAATGGGTGCAAACCTTATAAAAATTCCTATGTTTTCCTTGACCTCAGACATCTATAGTGTTTTAGACTTATTTGCACAATTGTTCCATTTTCATAGTACAACACAAATCAGAAATCACACGTTTAATTCATACTGCATATACATGTACGTGGATTAACAATGCATATGTTGATTCAGTGTTCTGTTGAAGATTTTGTTGTTGAGAATATTACACCGTTCAAGTTTTGGTTAGTTTAAGTTTCAGATAAGCAAGGATGGCTTACCTGCATGATTGACATATGAATGATCTCAATGATCAGCAATGACAGCAATGACAATAAGCCAGGTACCATTTTCAAACTTGAGTGATTAAAACAATGAAGAACTGCTTTAAACAACATTTATTCAGCTATATTACTAAAAATCAGACCTTGTGGCATAATTCTTCATAAGCATTCATATTTGAATTTGATAGATTTTGTTTCAATGCTCTAAAACGTTCCAATTTTAATGTTTTTTCTTATATTTTTCCTTTTCTGGCTATGAAGATAACCTTGGAGCATAAGTGCTAGCGAAGCAACTCTGAAGCTCTGAAGTATTAAAGAGGTAATCTACACAGGTATTTTATGACTACTGTGTCTGTAGAAATACTAATCCCCTGTGCTTTGAAAGTTCACTTAATTTAAAAGTATGTTTTGTACAAATGAATTTCAAGTTTTGAAGACACAAGTACACACTAACTTAGTTGCTTCTAAGAAACTAGAAAGACGGTGCTTTCTACCTGCCTCAGAGGAGGGTGTACCACCCAATCACACATAGAGGCACAAAAATACCAACTGACTTTACAGAATGCTCTGACACATGCATTCACCAGCAGAAGATTTACCTCACCTTCTTTGTTATGCACATGTCTACACTTGGGCTACATAACGTAGTTTGATTGGTTGGTTTTCTGGGTTCTTTTTGTCATTGGAATTAATCCAAGACTGGCCTAAAGTAGATGACTGAAACAGGTCAAATAAACCGTAGTCTAAAACCGTCTACTTCTCTCTAGTGGGTGATTGCTTCACATGTAGATAACTGCTGTTCAGTTGTCTATATGCGATCAGATTAACCCCAGGCATAACAGCAACTAGTATTTGATCTGTAAGTATTGTGCCTTCTGGTGCACCATATAATTCTAAGACACACTGCTGCAATTGCCTTTTAATAAGGAAATAAGACTAATCTTAACTACTATGGGTGCTAAGACTCTTTCCTGAGAAAGAGAATAGGCTAGGAACTAGAGGAGAAGAGAAGCAGAGTGATGTAAAAAGTTCAGAGACTGGAGAGGTATGCACCTGATCTGGGCATAAAGTCAAACAGCAATAAAGACTAACTTAATCACTTGTCTCAGCTGACGAACATCTAGATGAGACCTTGAAACATCGAGTGTGCCCTTTCTGAATTGATCTGTAAAGCCATTACTGTCTTCTCAGACATATATCTCTTACAGGTTCTCTTCAACCACAACACATGTCAGATGTCACTCTGGCTGAATCCTTCTAGATGTAAAGGAGAAAGAAGTCTTGGCAGTATATTCACAGTGAAGTCTCCTTATTCTGAAATAGCCCAAATCTAATGCCCTTGATAGCATGCTGCAAGACCTATCTTTTTCAGAGAGCTGCTGAAGCGGCAAACTTGAACCAGGGTGATGTATTGTGAAAATGGAAAAACTTTCATCTTCATTATTTATCTGCTAAATCATGATTGAATATTATGAGATGTCATAGTTTGCCATTCATTTCAACACACTGATTGGTTCTTTTTTTAAAAAAATACTTATCAAGAACATCTAATGTGTTAAATTGAAGTCTTTTATCACTTTACATTTTAAAATTATGGACCCTCCTGTAAGACTATGTCAGACCCACACCTGTACGCATATGCATGGTGACTTACTTCCACAGAAAGAAAGCCTGCATGGTTCTTGCACACCCTTCCCACATGTGGTTACAAGGGCACCCAGCAGCTGAATATGGACTCAGACAGAAACTATTTGCATGACCAAAGTTAAGCACATATATTTTCAGTATAAACTACTGTGACTGGAATTTTAGTTTGTCAACACTAGGCTGTTAAAATCTGTGGAGCAATTAATATCCTTTCCCACTTTTACCCTAAGGCAAATTTTACATGGAGATCACAATTTTCTTCCTACTGGTAGAGTTAATGCCTAACATATTGTGAGCAACTCTAAGTGAATAATAAAACAACTTTCAACCAGAGATAAACCAAAAGTTTTTCTTTAAAATGTTCACTTTTGCCTCTGCCTATATATCTTCCCATAAGATTAGAGTAGGGTTATGAAAAAAAAACCAAACAAAACAAAAAAAAAAAAAACCAAAACAAAACCCAACTTTTGTGAGGAAGAAAATTGAAGAAATTAGAGGAGTTATCAGGATAGCACATTACACACTTTACACACTTAAGATCTTGCTGCCTAAAAGGAAGTGTGCATCTCTAGGTAGATCTTAGTCATAGTTCTCTATTTCATGTTAATATGTTTGGAAACCTTTCACTTCTTAAAAAAATGAATTTGTACAGACCAAATGCTATTTTAAGTATTCTGTCCCACTAATTAGCTATTCAGGTAACATCTGTGAAAGAAAAGACTTCATTCAGGTAGGACATCTTGTTGCCATGATTCTGTGGTCTCCATTACCACTGGCATACTGAACATTATGCTGAGACATCTATACACATACTTTTACAGGTCTTCAGATTGCTGTACCTGCTGCATTAAACTCCACATGTTTTGAGTGGTCTGCTCTTGTGCAAGGGCCTGGAGTGAGGCAAAAAGAAAGGAGAAGTAGACAAAGCAGAAACAAATAGAAAAATACATTAATACTAAGTTTACATTATAGGTTTGTATAGCAGTGTATAAAAGTCCTCCAAATCACAAATTTGACCACAATAAAAGAAAGAGGAGGAGTAGTGTTTGTTTTGTTGGTAAGACTGTTTGTTGTTAATAGTTTATTGTTTATTTTTTTGTTACTAAGATTTTATCTGGGGGCTCATTTAGACCTGTTTCTAGAAAGACACTATTGTGAAGTGGAGGGAGATTCATTGAGAAAGACCAAGAATTTTCAAGATAACTGCTTCAATATAACACATTAATGGGGACAAAATAAAAACCTTTATTTTTGTTTTTCTTTAATATTGCAAAACTACTGAGCTACTTTTTCTGGAATTTTCCAAAATGATTCATCCTAGACTAGACATCTGGCATGGGACATATCAGCCCGAACAGTTTAAATACGGCAATTATTAGGAACTCAAAGCAGAGTCTCAAAGGGAGAAGTTTTGGTCAACCTTATCTAAAAGCATTTAGTGGAACTGAAATAATAAGAATCTGTAAAACTAAAATCTGTATAGCATATAGTTGAATAGACCTGTACTGTTTCCTCAAGGAAATTCATGTGTGCAAGATTAGAGCACTTGGTTAGAAAGCTGGCTTTGAAAGTCTTTAAACAAAAGGCTTAAAAAAAAAAAAAAAGAAAAAAAAGCAACCCAGTGAAAATTGTCACTGTTTTAGAGCACAGCATATCTGTACTTTCAAATTTTATTTTCAGAGTCAAAAGACATTCATTGACTAATTATCTGCCAAATGCAGTGCTATTGTTTGAATTGTAGGCATCATTGCTTAGTTGAAAACAACTTTTATTTCCTTAATGGATTCCTGAAACATCATTATTTTGTGCCATTTTGCAATATAATATATAAAAGTTCCTGGATACAGTAAGAAAAAAAAACAAAAAACAAAAAAACGCCAAACCTATTTAACTCGGGAGTCAATTGCATTTTAAACTTTAACACGGTGATAGTACGGGCTGATTTTCAATGTCAGGGATTTCTCTCTGAATTTTTAGTAATTGAAAAAGAGTAAGGATTTGGAACCATTTATGCACATAGTTTTCAAGACAATCTGAATCCTTTTCTTTGAACACTTTCCAAAATCTCTTCACCAGAAACCAGAGATATCTGCTGGTCACATGTCTCCAAACACTTCACCTGGTAAGGAGTAACAAAATTAATCCAAACTCACTTGATAAACTTTATGGTTATTTTCAAAATCTGCATGAAAACTCAACAGATTTGCAGTAACAAGCCTTCATCAGTTCCCTTGTGTCTCATCACTTATATATAGCGAGACTTTAGGAACTTCTACATCTTCTCTGAAGTAGTAGCTAATTTAATGATCACATAAGCTTTTACTCAAACTTACTTCATGTTTATTAGAAAATTATGAATCTACTGAACAGCTGATGCTTATTTTGATATCCAGATCTCATAGATTGGAAATAATACCTGTGTGTGTGAGATTCAGAAGGCTTGTTTGGAATGTCACAGTTAATCTGTCCATTTCTGACATACAGCTCTGCAAAAGAAGCTGGTTACTTCTACTGTCCAGGAGAATATTTTCACATAATATTGAAACAATCTTCAAAAACTGGCTAAAAAGCCCCAGCAAAACTATCATCCTAAGCAGAACTCTACTAAAACAATGACTGACTTACCCACCTGTGAGGTCTCTAGAAAAAAAATCACTGCATATGATTTTTACACTGGAATAGGTAGAAAGACTATGAAAAGTGAGTTTTGTTGGAATGGTTTGATAGGTTTTACCAGGTAGGTACTTATGAAATATTTTCACTATGAAATAATAATCTAAATGTCTCTCACAAATCCTCGCCACTTTTGCTCAGCCGGTATTAAGGCTCTTCAACTGAAAGAAATAGGATGACTGCTTCTCCCAATTTAAAAATGGGAAACATCAACAGAAAAAGCTATTTACTGGGACTATAGTGAACCAGCACACTATACTGTGCAGGAAATGAATTTTAATTTTCGCAGAATTGCTTAGTAGGTTGGTTTGCTCGGCCAAGTAATTCTCCTAGTTAATAGCTTTTCAGGAGAATTTGCTATTACAGATATACGCAAATTCATATTCTGCAATAAAACTGCAAATGTTTTTTAATTCAAGACCTGGTTAAAGCTATTTTTTTACAGATGTAACTATTGCAGTGTTTTTTCAGCGATTAAGGTTTTAGGTGGATCCCTTAAGATTTAAAATGGATCCAAAATATATAGTTCCACAAGAAAAGTCGTTAGGCATTTTCCATCTTAATCCATTGATATTTAAATATTTCATGGCAGCCTCCACATTTTGCAGAAGTAAATTGTATTTTTAAGGTGCTATTAAATCATCTGTGAAGTCTTCTCATGGAAAGCTGTGCAGAATCTCAACTATTGAAAATTAGGAAATAATTGTTGTGCCAAACTTTCATCTTTCTATGAATATAAGGGAAATGATTTGTTATTAATTATTTTTAGATATCAAGATATCTGAAAAGCTTTCATGTTAGCATCTGGATTTTTGAATGCTAATTTCACAAAGCTTTCTTAGTAACTTTAAGCCTAGGGGGATTTTTTTTTTTCCCAGGACTACATTTCTAATATCACAGTGTGTGCTTCTACATCCATCTTCAAATGTTCTTTTGGGTTTATATTCAGACTTCATTTCAGCCTAAAGTAGACATCTAATGTGGGTCAGGAAAACACATAACTTG
The DNA here is from genome assembly GCA_013399135.1 of Heliornis fulica. Lineage (NCBI taxonomy): Eukaryota > Metazoa > Chordata > Aves > Gruiformes > Heliornithidae > Heliornis > Heliornis fulica. The sequence goes on along the minus strand of VXBZ01011554.1, from coordinate 418,635 downwards.
CCTAAGGTGATTAGCTCAAACATGGACTTTGTTGCAGGTGTTAGAAGTTAGAAGTTAGAAGTTAGAAGAGACAACTACTTCTCTGTAACAGGCTTACTAGGTTCTCAGATCCTATTAAGAGGAAGCCATTTTTCTTGTAATTAGCTGCTCCATTAACAATTATAGAATTTTGGAATGCAAGTTTGTTTAAACAAGTGATGATACCTGCAATTCAGATGAATTCAAACTATACACAAATCTGTTCCAGGAAAATAGCCTTTAAAAGCAGCACACACTGGAAAAACTTTTCTTGCATTTGCTATAACTTTTAATATGCTTTTATTTTTCCTGGCTCCTTCTCCACTCCCATACATTTCTGATTAAATGTAAACCATTCAGTAATTATTAATGACTTTGATGTCAGGTGTTCTCTGTTCATACATATTTTCATAACTTTGGTGTTCTGGACAGATTTAGGATACTAACATTTTTTTATTTTTTTTTCCAGATAGTGGCCTTTTTTCCTACCAGTTTCTTTAATATTGTTTGCTCCAGAAGAATGAGATTAGCTTTCTTAATATTACTATATTTAGAATACTATACTCCTTTATAACATTTTTTTCCTTGTATGCTGTCATTTTCACTTGTAAAGAGTCTTGAATTGTATTTCACTCTTTTCACATTTCAGTAGTGCAGCAAAATTTCAGTCAATCTGTTTGCATGAAATATTGCTTACCAAGGGAACAGAAAAGCAGTCACTTACTAACTCCTCAACTAACTCAGGTTATGTAACACAATTTTATTTTAACTAAGAGACACAGAGTGTTTCAAGACACAGATGCCCTACCAAAAATGTCTCTAAAATTTTGCAAGGTTTCATAATTTCCCATGTGGTCATTGCAATAACCTTGTTTGACTTTAGGTAATGCACTTCAAATTAGGACTCAATTTCTCTGCCAGTGCAATGGCAGTTACAATGCCTCCCTCCCCTTGTAAAGCATTCTAGGAATACCATGTTAAAATCAGTCAAGAAACAATAACCAGCAACAATAAATTATTATGAAATGTAATAGGTGTGCTCCACACAAATTGATGTAAAGCTTAAAATATGTTTTGTTGAGTTTTTTTCTCGAGTGTTAAAATAATTTTCCGGAAGCCTTAATTTGGAAATTTAAAAATTAAAAATGTTTTGTTGTAGTTTGGCATCAAGTTTTCTCCCCCAGGATTCTTGGGAATTGTTATTCAGGTATCTTGGCTATTTAATGATGTCCTCCTTAGGACATTTTTATTGTCTAGGGCTACATTTTCCTTGACAATATGCTCATAATTCATCACAAAAATTCGATCTAAAGTTTTTCAGATGATTTTTTTTTTTTTTGGAGGGGCGGGTGGCAGGGCGTGTGTGCATGTATACCTCCAGTTCCCCAGCAGAGAAAACAAAACCAACCCCTTCATCTCCTCCACAGCAATTGTATGAGGTCTACATTGCTCACAAAGACACAGCCTGGAATGTAGAATTCTATTCTTTACTTCTTCCACTGTAAACTGAAAATAGCTGTTTAGGAAACTAAATTTATAACCCTGCCCTAACCTCCTTTGGTGCTTTTGAGACTAAGTTAATAAAAAGACTATCAAAAGTCCACAGCAGAAATTGCTACCAGAATTGTCTGATTTGGTTCACAATGTACATAGTCCTGGCTCAGAGCACTTTTAAATTGTTAGGTACTTCAGAAGGAATATCTTGTTGGTGATCCCTGGTACATTAATTGTATGTGAAGAATTAGCTGCCTATTACCATCATGTTTTGCATGGCAGAGTGGCAGAAGTTTAACTTCTACAGGTTTTCTACAGAAAGTCTCCTCTTTTCCTTAAGTGATGTTCAGGCAGAACTTTGTGTAATTAAAATGACACAGCTAAAATGATAGTCATGCATCCTAACTTGGGGCATCTAACTTAAATGCCTGACGATGCCAACTCATCTACGCCATTTAGAGTAATTTAAATGCTATCCATCTAAATCAGCCATTGTATCAAAGGGTTGGGAGGAGATTCTGAAGTGATGCATATAAAACTATCTTAAACATTTATCTTAAGGACGGGTGTAACTATCCTAGACCGAGGCCAGCTGGATTGTTCCTAAAATTAGGTGCTTAGCTGCTCCAGTTCAGGAATTCTGAGTCATCCTTTGAACCACCCTGTTCATCAACATTGGACATGTACAGTCCATAGAGGAAAAAAACCCCACATTAAATTAGATGTTCAGTTTTTAAAAACTTGAAGTCATAGCAAATATATCCACATCTGAGTAATCTCATGAAGGCAGCATTTAGTCAATTTCCCACAGAAGCCATGGCTGTGATGGTATCTCCAAGGAAGCATGTGACACTGGTAGCAAAGTGATATGCCTCATCAAGTCTATTTGAGGTCCCTGACAGATTTTCATCTTCCAGAGGACATCTGAAATGAATATTCAGCGTGACAGTGGTACCTGTGACTTCAGGACTACAGTGACAAGGAACAAACCACAGAAACAGGCATGACTAGCTCTATAAAGTCACTGTGACTGCTCAGTGTGGTCCTGTAGGCACTGACACCTAAAGTGGTTTGTAAGCCACTTTTTGTGGTGGACAAAATAATTGCTGCCTTTTTTTTTCTTCATAGTTTCAGTATTTCTGTCTTCATTTTATCATTTCATAAAGTGTAAGTTTTGGCCATTGCTCACATCCCAAATAGGAATAAACTTCAATCAAAAATGTTATCAGCATCTAAAGCACCTAGTTAGTAAGACTTCCCTATGTGGGATAACTGAAAAAAAAATCTTTTTTATTATTATCATGTTAGCAATCCATTGTGAAGAACATGAAACCCCCTTAGCACCATCACTTCAGAGAGACTGTGAACTGACTATGCTACAGAGGATTACTTATTTTTTCTTGTGTTCAAGTAGTGTCTCTAGTATGACAAGAACAGCATCCTAAAAAATCCACAGAATTTAATTCGTATAAATCATTACAGAAACAAAGACTTTCTATTTAGATTGGCAAAAGTTCATAAGCACTGAAGCTGTTTGAAACATAGCCAAGCACTATTTTTTTAAAAAGCCTGTAATAGTGAGTCAATTAAAATAAAAGATCAATACAGTTTGAAAATTAAATAAGTATATGTGTGAATGCATGGCTATATTCAATGCAATTGCTATTAATTAGTTAGATCCTTTTATAATAAATGCTATACATAGTTAATTACAAACAGGAATCATAAAACTTGGAATGGTAATATTAGAGAGACAATTCCATTATCCTCAGCAAGTCTCTCATAGGGATGCACTGTCTACTCAGAGGTAAAAGTCTTCCGTTATGTCCCATAATATCAATTAGAGAAAAACTATAAACTATTAAAAAATAAAAACAAAAAATGTTCATGTTCACAGAAGGAGGTAAGTATTTTAAAAGAGTGGTTCTGCACTTATTGCACATAAAACCAGATTTCAGATAATGATTTTTGAGCATTGTAAAATAATCACCTATCTGTGTCTAGGGCAGTCTTGAGGTCCCATGTTTGCTCAGAAAGAATGGGTAGGAAGACCGTGGTGATTTTCAGTAATGTATCCTTCGGTTTCAGCTTAAAGGTGTTTAGAAAATACTTCATGCTAAGAACAATGAAGATCAAAGCTATCAAAGTGTTTTAATACACTAGGCCTTCACCCCGCCCAGAGACGTCCACGTCTGATTTATGATACACATTAAATTAGTTTGCTAGTAGTCTCCATTTACTCCCCTGTCTATATATGTTTGGATCCCAAAACCACAATGTAATTTTGTGTGATTGACAAGCTTTGCTCAGGAGAAACTCTGGACAGGGAAAGTGTATTGCAGGCCACTACTGACCTGAACTGGCAGCACTTAGTAGAGAACGTGCACAGCATTTGCCTGTACTTAGCGTGAGTCTAAGCACAAACATGTGTGACCTACCAGAAGCCCTAAATTCATGGTAGAAGTTATTGACCATAACTCACTGTATTTTCCCTTATTTTCAAGTCTCTTGAAATTCCAGTTAATTTCAGTAAACTCATGATAGCATGGTAAGAGGAAATTGCTTTAAGATACATTCAGAAAAGCAGCATACTTCTACTCTCTTTTAGGTTTTTATACTTTTGGTATTGCCCTAAAGTGTATTTTGCTATTCAGAAAACAAATGCAGCAGTTGTCACCTGGTGTAGTGAGATTGCTCTGTTATTTTAAGTCTCAGTTGTATCTATTGTACCTTTACTTTAACTGTAGTCTTCCAAGGTCTATTTCATTTACCAGTACCGGGAAAGTGTGCTTTGTGGTTTTGTGAGTTTCTCTTGCAGACTTACGGTAAGAAACACCTTAGAAGAGCAGAGTTTTCTACCTACCTTGCCTGAAATGGAGATATTTGAGTATAGTTTCTCTTATCTTAAATTTTTAAGTTCAACTAAGTTTAAGTATTAAGTAATTGCTAGTTGATAAAAGTTCAGCCAGTCTTTGTGGACAGCATTTCTAATTAACCACGCAAACCCAGTTGAAATCAGGAACTCACAGTTACTAAAGAATTTGTCCCAGTTGTGGTGCTGTGTATGTCTTGTTCATCTTCCAGAAAAGGTTTTAAGCATTTGTGAGTTTAAATGATGCTAATCTCCCACTTGCCTGGCAAAGCTTTTCTGTCCTTCAAGTGGATCTGATAATCTAATTAAACGGGTGAAGGAGCCACTGCCAGACAAGTGGGGGTTTCAGAAAATCTGAATTTCAGCACAGCAGCTTCACCAACATGTTCAAAGCAGCTGCTGAGCATGGAGGCATCCTCGTCACACCGTCTGCTGATAGGCAAGCAATTCAGCACAGTTTGAATGTCTTTCACTTAATTGTATGGCTATAATCAGCCCTTGCCCTTGAGTATGTTCTGTCTACATAAAATATCGCATTCACTCCATAAAGAGTACTACAAAACATATTAAGCTTGTCTTGTAGTCAATTTACGACAGAGAAAATGTCTCTTCCTCTGTTGGAAAGGGCAGATGCAGCAGCTAATTTATGCAAAATCATTGCCTGGTTTTGGATACAGTGAATAGGGGTGTGAGAATACTTGTCCGGATTCTCCTTTACAACTAAAACCATCATGTCAGAGAAGCATGGTTTGGTCACTGGTTTGGTCATTGTCACAAGGAGATAATAGAGCAGGAGGTGTAGCAGTGAAACAAATCCGTTTCACGCCGCTTCACTTGGAATTGAGATTATAAATGTATTTTACAGGATGAGGGTTACAGTGAACACTGACTGGGAGAAATCTGAATTTGTATGTGAGAAAGATCTTTTTTTTTTTTTTTCTTTTTTTCTTTCTAAATTTCTAAGCAGTCAAAAGACTTCTAAAGCACCACACCCTCAGTGATAGTAAGAAGCTTTAAGGAGACCTGACTTATTTTTAGATAACATAAAATCCGCTATCCTTTCTTCCAGGGAGTGATTATCTTAAATCTCACTTTTCCAAAATTCTACCCGCAGGTACTGCTGCCATTGCATCTTTTCTAGTTTAGAGGAAAGCAACAAGAAGAAGATATGATGTGTCTCAAGTAGCAGATAAGGTTGCATCTTTTTGAACTGTAAAAATAAATGGACAATTTAAAAGATATGTTTCAATATTGACAGCACTGACAGGAGATAGGTATTTAGCATGATATTTAACCCTTGCTGCTCCAGCTTTGTGACCTACATTTCTAAAAGCATATTTAGAGCTGGCCAAAGCTTGGCTGCAGGAAGAGCTCAATCTTCCACCAACAGTAATAATAACTGGTTCCACAAGTTTATTTGGGGTGACAACTGTTGAAATGCTCACGTTTCCACTGGCATGCACTGCGCATAGTGGAAAAGCAACATGAGCAAGAACTAGGTCTGAAGGAAACCAGACCCACACATTGTGGGGTACAAATGGAGAAACACCTAGTTCAGCTGGATGGAGAAACAGCATGAAGCAGAAACTGCCAAGAGGCTAAACACAGTAAATGTTTTATGAATGCCATCAATAATAGTGTATGGCAAAACATCTACAGAGACACCCCAAGTAACCTTTTCCCCACCCTGTCTGTACAGTTTGTGGGGTACATACTGACAACTGTGTTTGGCAACTCTGAAAGAACCTGAACTGTTAGAGCACCTACTGTTTGCCTAAGAAAGGGACTCTCACTGATCTGCCTTTGCCTTTTTATGAGCAAAGATGGACACAAAAAACACCTCCCCAGGTTTTTTTTTTGTGGCTTGCTTCCATTTCTTTCAAACCTGATGTGTTTTACATTTAATATCCCACAGGTTTCACTTCTGTATGGTTTTCCCAGAAAGACTGGATGCTGAGATTTTAAAACTTCAGGTATTTCCTTAGGAATGAGTAAGAAAATAGTAAAAACAAATGAAGTGCTATATGTAAAACGTTAGGCAAGTTGCACCAGACTGAAATACGTGAAATTGAGAGTCTTCTTGGTAACCAGGGTCTTTCATGTCTCTAGGTAGTTACCAGAAGTTTCATAATTGAACGATGATAAGCATTTGGGTAGACCCAATGAGACATAAATAATTATATTTTGTAAAAATTATTATTTTTAATCTGATAATAACATGAAGCAATTGTAAAACTGTAACTAACATTATAGAACATATTGATGTGAAATGAAATAGTCTAATGATGTAAGGAGAATAGAAAAACTACTTTTAATATTGTTTTAAATTATGATGGCAATTATTAGGGCCGTTTCGGCCCGTTTCTTAGATACCTGCTTTATAACATATCTAGCTTGTTTTTGAATTCCTGGAAAATTTAGATTTAGAGTTTTCCTATATGATGGGACAAAAATAAGCAAGATTATAACTGTATTGAAGCCATCTTCCAATGTTGCATTTTTCATAGCACCTTGCCCAATAAAACCTTTAGATTCGAGTATAGAAATTAAATTAAAAAAAACAACTATACCAATGAATACATATATGAATAATATGCTAGTCAGGATTGCTGCTGTTCAGAAAAGAAAATCTAACATTTTTACAAGGAAATTCTATCTTTGCTAACTGTCTAACCTTTTGGTTCCACTTCTCTCTTCTTGTTGATTAAATGGCATTTTCTGGAGCACCCACAGTTTCATGCTATACAAAATGGAGAATTGTTAAGGTACAGCTTTCTTTTCTTCTCGGTCAATTTAAAAAGAACTTCTTGACAGCATAAATTGCCAATCATATTAAAAATAATTATGTTTATAAATGCAAATTAGACATAAGTCAAAGAATAAAGACAGAGAAAACTGTTAATTAACATTTAATACTTCAAAATAATTGTAGATGAAGTAAAAAAGGACAAAGGTAAAAGAATTTAAGAGGTAGTAGTATGGGGATGGCTTAAGACTCTAGAAAATACACAGACACACAAGAGCTGAAAATGTGTACCATTTGACATATCTTTATAATATAATCAACTGCAATTCTCTTCTCAAGTCAGTTTAATCAGAAATGATTTTTCATAGCCTAAAGTCTAAAAGAAATCATTATACCCACTGCTGAGTTTCCTAAAGTGCAACTGGAGAGCCTAAGGGAGGAAGAATAATGTGCTCCAGTAGAACAAGTTCTAAAATATTCTATGGCAGATGAAGTTTTCTCTGGAACAACTACATTACATATTACATTTTAATTCAAATGTGTACTGTATCTTTTAATTGTATTTTTTAAAATGTTCGTGGTCCTTTCTTGTAAAAAAGGACATGGAAAATATTTTAATTTGGTGTTAGAATTCACAACAACACATCACTTAAAACAGGCAGAGAATGTAGCAATTTCTAGAGTTAAGACCGCCTGATTACTTCTACTTTAAACCCCAATTTTCCATTCCATTCCATTCCATTCCATTCCATTCCATTCCATTCCATTCCATACTATACTATTCCACTGCATTACATATATCTTTGCCAAAATATAACCTTGGGCTGAAAGCACCATTATTATCAGAATTTCTACCATTATTATTATCAATATTATGAGAAAGGAAATTTCAAGAGAAGATTTCTGCCATTTTTCAGGTCGGGCAAATTGTGCTGAAATGTTTCAGTGCCTGCAGTCTATAGAAACAAAAAGATCACTTTATTCCATTTCTACAAAAGTCTTCCTGGAAATTATTTAATAGACACTCCCTTCTCTCTGCTAAATATAGCATATATCATGAGGTGGCATAAAAAATGCGGCTTCGCAAATTTGCAAAATTTTGGGGCAATCTTCTGAGTGATATTTTCTGGAATTTAAAAGCTTAAATATGAAAACTTAGTAGTCATTAAGTATACTGTCTTGTATGAAATTATGTAAAATAGTTTAGGGGGAAAATGGTGAATGATCTAATATTTTTCTCTCATACATAGGTTTTTTTTGCATTCCTATTCTATGACTAGGTTATTAACTGTCTTCAGTGACTTACGACCTAGATTCATTGAAGTACAATTTATTTATTCATATTGCATACCACCCATCTTCACACCATTGTAAATAAGGTGTTAATAGAGTTGTGGGGCCACCACTTCAGACAGCCTGTTCCCAAGGAAACGAGGCCAGAGAAGGTTATCCAGAAAATTACTATAAAAATGCCTGAAGCACAACCCACCATCTGCTCATTGGGATTTCTTCAGGAAGGCAGCAACTAAAGGCATGGAGGTGGTGGCGTTCACACTTATGTCTTGGAGATGCAGAAACACCTGTTTTCAGCTGTGTGTCTGAGACTCATTGAAGCAGTTAACCTTGTAATATGGCACTGACATTGCTGTAACAAGGCTGTAAGCTTTCTGTGGAGTTTGTGAGGCCTCAGAACTGATGCTTCTCTGGTATTCTCCATATGAGTTTTTCTTGACCTGCCTGCTCCTCTGTCTGACTTGGTTTAACTGTGGCAGCAACTTCTTTAATCAACCAAGTTTCCATAGCTATTTTTTTTTTCAGTTTTGTCTAACTGTGTGTGGTATAAAATGCATAATTTTGTCCAGATAACAGTACTGAGTAACTAACCTATGTAGAGTGAGGTATTTACATCTCTATCACAACATATGGTAAGGAAACAGACACAACAACAGAAGTCTTGAAAAGGGATGTAGTTTAGAGGAGCACAGGCATCGGCTGATCGAAGACAAATCACAAGCTTGGCATGGGAAAACTCACAGGTATAAACCACTCACAGGTGATCAATTAAGGACCTGGTGGTGAGTACAACTGGGTTTAGAAGTAATAAAGAAAGCAAGTAAATGTTATCTATTTGCATAAAATTCACCATATATAGCAAACTCAGATGCAATTTCCAAGTGTAAGTCTACAAAACAATGAAAAAAGAAAAAAAAAAGTATATGAACAAAAATGTGAAAACCCCACCCCTACATGGAAACTTATGTGATGACAAAGAAACTATCAGCTGGAACATTATATTCCTCCCACCAAAGAAATCCAGATGGTCACAAATTTCTGTAGCACCTCCCACTGCCATCACCAGAGTGAATCCATCTCCCTTAGGACCTGAAGGAGCATGGGAAGAATGAACATGACACCAGGAAAAGGGAGACAATTCAAGTGATATATAACAAATTTAACTCTATTATTATTTATTTTGTTTTCTATAACAAATATATCTGGACTAATAATACACAGACTCTTGAGATTTCCGTTATACTATTGTTCCACTTCTATATAAGATGTGCTGTCACTTTGCCTGTGAGCACAGCACTAAAGACCCCATTGATTGTGGTGATAGACACATGAAAAACAGGCAGATTCTCCTAACTTAGAAGGCCAATAGGTACTCCTCTAACTCTGAATTATCTCTGCCTTTGTTTAACTGGAATATGTGTAGTTCTTTATTCATGAATGATGTGTGGGTTCTTGTTCTATGTTTGTGGAAAGGAAAACATTGAAAACCGATTTATCTTGCTATATTTCTAATAAACTAGCCACAAGTATGAGAATTATAATTTAGAATGACAAGGAAATTAGCTTCTTTTTCTTGTTTGCTGTTTCTTAGTTTGAGCACGAATCAAAAGTCAAATGGAGTCATTCAGGATAATGATCCTTCTCAGGGGCAAAATTCACTGCAGTTACTTAAAGACCAAGTAATTATGCTTGAAAAAGCATAGAATGAATTTCACCCCCTGGTTCAACAGCAAGTCCCAGAGCAATATTACAGCCCCTGTGCTATCACAACCTAAATCTATAGCCCAAGGAGCTATTACAGCCTCTTCCATGGCACTTATGAAGTATTCCTTTTACTTTTCTTTCCTTAGAAACAACAACATTGGCAATACATATCCTTTCTCTCTGCTCTTAGGATCAAGACTGGTCATGAGGAAGCATGGTAAAATACATGCTACAACTGGTGTTCAAATGTAAATTTTCTAAATAAATACAGCATCTTGTAAGAGTGGGCATGATGTTCCAATAAAGCAGAATCTGAAATGTTCTAGATAGGATTTATTAAACAAAACCAGAAAGACAGGGAGTTGGTTTTGGAGCTAAAACCGTGGGGGTTTTTTTAATACAGCTCTGTCATAAATGGCAGCATTTTTGCTTACGCTCTCTGACTTATTTCACATGACCACTTCTCTTGACTGACTATACTGTAACCCCAAACTCATCAGTCCTAGGTAGAAGGCAGCCTGAAACAGTGACCCTTCAATTGAACTTTGATCCACAGTAAATTAGTCATAAATAACAACTAATCTGAATATAGATCAAGGGGATCCCACTTGAGATATTTTGAAATAATACAAATAGATAAATGCCTGGAAGTTTAAAGATACATCGAAGGGTATGAAGTGCACTGAAAACTGTGAAAAACTGTATGTCTTTACTGCCTTATCGTGTCAATAAGTTTACAGGACAGAGTTTTTGAAGAGTCTGTCATACAAGCCTTCTAGAATAACTTCCCTTAAGTAAGTTATCGAAGAGTAATAATTATTTTCTCATCAGTGCCATATGTTACCCTTCTAACAAGCCACAATGCAGCAGGCTGAGAATAGACAGTTATAAATATCCTGCAGAGTATCTCATTCCACTGTTGTCTCTCTAAATGAAGGACAGAGCTCTTATAATTGGGGAATGTAACCTCTAGAAAAAGAGGCAAAACACATTCCCTTAGGTAACTTTGACCCCATTATTCAATCACTGAAATGAGGCAATATAACTTTCAAAGCACCTTTGTACCTGGCAACCACAGCATCACTTTCTGTGAGGAAGCAGCAAGCTTTAAAAAGTGCTGGTTTGTATGTGAACAAATTAGCATGAAATGAAGCTTGTGGAAGAGATGCCACCAACTTGAAAGATGTTGTAATTTTTAATATACACTTATCACGTCAGCTCCATAACAGTGGACGTTTCACAATGACACCATTTTTTGTACAAATTACTGCAGAAAAATACAACCTAATTCCTTTTTGCATATAAAAGCTGTCACCTCTGGACTGGAAAAGTAGCCATATTGTGCCACTGAATCAAGGATAAATTGAGGACAGAAATGTATCGTTTTGACTAAAACAAACAAGAGGTTGTCTCAAACAATGAGATAGCCATTTGTCTCTATGCCTTGATGTGGGCAGTAAAGGTCAGCTTTGTATGTCCTTCTTAAGTTTTATCTCAGATAATGGTCTAAGGTAAAAACTACCTTGTCTCTGGATTTTGCATGGAGATTACAATCTTGTTTTAGCTTCCTTGAGCTAAAAACACCCCTATTTTTGTAGTAAACACTGTCTGAAGCAACGTTTGTCATTTTATTGAGATGCCCTTGGATCTTCAGTAGTCACAAAGAAAACTCTGTAGTCCCATCCCGTCCCCTGCCCCAAATGTTTGATCTGGTGGACAAAGAACACATTAGATCATACATATTTTTACAACTGAAATCGAGGCGTCAGACCCCAAACTGAGAATTGGACCTAGTGCCATATGACTGAAGACCATAAATGTGTAAGGAATGGCAGGGTTGTTTCCCTGGTCTTGTATCCTGTTCTCAGCATCCACAACAGATCATTGTTGTCAGACCTTTGGCATAAACCAGTACTATCATTCTGACTTTCTAACATGTATACTTAGGAAGAAGAAAGTTAAAAACATTGAATGTGGAGTTTGCCTTAACTAAGATCAACTATTTGAAAGTCAAGCATTTGACCTAAAGCAGGCTGTTTAGACCTCCTCTAGCATCAGTGGAAAGATAATCAACTCCAGAAGAGTATACAGATAGGTCCAGACTTGTGCATGACTGTCTGTTTCTCCCTTTCTTCCTTCTATCTTCAGAAGACTAATTTTTATCCAAATTTTAGCCATTGACTTCAATAGAAGCTGCATTAGGCCCAAAATTATATGCATGTGTCTCCACATTCATTCCCATTTTGGGAGCACATTTTCAGTGTAAAAGGCCCTATGTAAAGATTTGCATCACATATGCTAGCACTTCTATGACAGTTTTTTGTCTGTTGGAGTATTTGTGCTCTTTTGACAAAACACAGTGAAAGCAATAGTTAGCCGGATACAGAATCCTTGAATAAATTACAGAGTGTGATGTAACAACTTTGTCCTTCAGAACTTCAGACACAATCGAGTAAGTCTAGCAGTCTTACTATTCCAAGAACTGCATGGCTGTTTAGCATGATCATCAAATTAAATTTATTTATTTATGACAGATAAATTGAGAACAAATAAATGACAGTATGCTACGCCTTTCTCCATTTGGGTGATACTCTTGACAGTCTGTCTCCACCATGTCAGACGTGTTAGAAAGTCCCTGAAACACCAAAATAAAAAAGTTTAGATCAGATAGAATGAAGCAAGATCCTTCAGAGTGCAGAAGAGCTCCTAAGAAAGCATTTTTTAGAAAACGCTCCTAAGAAAACTCTCTGAAACTTTTTTTTAAGAAAACTCTCCTAAGAAAAGGCCTTTTCTGATAGCAGCGAACTAAACATAAGGTTTATAATATAAACAGAATTTCAAAAGAATTGTCAACTCTTAAACAGATACCAGAGGGGTATTAAAGTGGCAAGTAGAAGGAGTTGAGCTACAGTGGAGATGAGTCCACATTTACAGAATTTATACTTGGAATAATCTTGCTGAAGACTTCAAGGCTAGGAAGTGCCTAGTGGGCTTAAGTTATTTAATAGGATTAAATAGCCTAAAGTTAAACATATGGGTCCCACATATGAAAGTCCTTAAGTGCTGAAGTGTGAAGTATTTCTCAGGTCTAACTCCACTCATCCATAATGCTTTTCTAGGCAAACCAGTTTTAACATGAATTCAAGCTGTTTGCAGACAGCAAATATCATGTTTCAGGCCCCTAAGAAAGGGCCACCAGCTATCTCCTCTGTCCAGCAGCAGACATCTGATACATGAGGGCACTGAGAAGGAAAATGGGATATGTAGATCTGGCAGGCAAAGCACAGACTGGGACACCTGCACTGTGTTTACAGCCACTGAACTGCATCTTAGAGTCAGATTTACAGAGATTGGAAATCTCGAAGTGTGGCTTGGGTTACTCCAGGGCTGGACGCGGCAGCTGCCCACCAAACAAAGAAATATAAGCAATAAAAATGGCTGCTTCTGAATTTCACCGTTGTCGTTACCTTAGTGCCTTAATTGGAAGCTGTGGCCTTCTCTTTCATCGGGGAACCTTAATACCTGTAGCAATACGATATTTTGAAAGAAACAAAGCTTCTCCAGATGTCCTTCTATTCCAAACAGAGCTTCACTCTACACCTACCTTCCATTCCAATTGATGTGCCTTATCTTCAGCGACCTGTCTTGGAGCCTAAGACGTCTCAAGGAAATGAGACATCCTTCAAATTCCACTGATCAGTAGTTATCGAGATTCTTTTTGTAGGATTCACCTTATTCCTAAAAACACACTGAATCTTTTTAACCCATAATTTATATTTATTCTTACACCACTGCCACTACCCCTGTCACCTCTTCAACATTTAAATTAAATCTAAATATTTTATGTAAATTTTATGTAAATATAATTACTAGATAAAATTTGATGACCCATTCTATATTTAGAGGTATTTTTAGATGATGACTCTCATTGATTTGTATTTTTTAAATTATGAGAAAGAAAACTGTTACAATAAAAAGCCATAAGTATCAGCAGAAATCCACTTCTGCTTTTAACATGGCTGAAGCTTACACTACTAGCCTATATCATATCTGATAAAATTTAATTCTAACTAAATTTCAGTTGAATGCTGCATGGGAATGCAACACCCTGTCTCCAGCACATACTTAAACAGGTGAAGAAGTCTATGAAGATATTTTCCCTGGTGCACTGTGTCTTCCCCCACGAAAGCAGAGCTTTGATTTTTCAAGGGGCTTCTCTAAGAAAGAACTTTTAGACTTCTGGAATATATCTTCTTTTTTTTTTTTTTTTGGGGGGGGAGGAGGGGGGGTGCAGGGGGGTCTTGTCTGATTTCTACTCAGTCCCCAGCAGTCTGAAGAGACTATAAGCACAGGGGCTGTGCCTCCCGCCTAAGGAAACTTTGACAGACTACATCAGGAGACATTATGTGGGAGGGTTGTGGTGCATGCAAACACGTTGTGAAATAGTACAGATCTGTTATCAAACAGCTCCTAGGAAAAGGGAGGAATGAAGAAAACAAAAATCCTTTCGTATGAGTAAGAAGCTTCTGGGCATAACAGCTGGCAGTCCTGTAACTTTAGAAGATTATTGAGAGCTGTAAACATGTGGCCAGCAAACATCCCAGCTGTCAGTCCTGATCCAGCTGAAGGGCTTCACAGAGAGGACACACTGACCAAGACCACTTTTGACGGTGGTTCATGCCTCAGTGCAAACCAAATAGATTAGTTCAAGTGGCAGATCAAATATAAAGGATTGAAAATATTGTTTTTAACTTATTAATCCAGAATTTTAAAACACATATAGTTAGGAGATTTTTCTTATGATCAGTACCAAGAAAATATTCAGGCAACAGTCCTGTCTTTATTCAAAATGAGCACCTGTTGTAAAATTTTAACCAATGTAATTCAGTTCATGCACGGAAACTTGCAGAAGCTTGTGCCGCACTGTATCTGTTAATATTGTTATTTATACAATACATGTGGTACTTGATCAGCTAATACCATGGTGAATATAGAGTAAATGTTAGTCTGTTTATGCATGCAATGAATATATAGATTGTACTGACTTAATTTCAGTTGACAGCTTTAAATACAGAATCTCATAAGTTGACATCTGTCACACTGAATGGCAGAATAAAGTATAAAGAATAAAACTTTAAATGTGAAGTTTTACACTGAATTACAAGGAAGAAAAACATCTAATGGAATAAAAACATCTTTCTCACTTCAAAAGTGATTTCACTGCTGACCTGTTAAAAGTTTAGTCACTTTGAAAAATTATTTGTAAATTACTAATTTAGTAAGAAATACTATATTACTAATAAAATACCTTAGGTGATAGCTAGTACTAAGTTTTCCACAACCTTGATGTCAGAGCAGGCCAAACATGCTTTAATAAACAAAGAAAACATATATAATGAAGGCATCTTAAGTGGCAGTTTTCAGAGAATGACATTTTAGGAAGAAGCTGACAGTGCAAGGTTGTGCTCTTTGCTTTGAAGAGAATTCTATTAAGATGACAAAGGCTGTTGAAAAAACTTTAAAAATTGAAACCACAGCATTTTATTTTGTAATTGTGTTTATTTTTGTATACTGTATCTCCCAATAAAAAATGCAATACTAAATAAGATATTCTATAGGAAAGCTCCCTCAAAATGGTAATGAAAGTATTAAATTTAGTATACATATATATATACATATATAAGCACTTAAATATTGTTGTAGATCTTCTACTGTCTTTAAAAAACTCATTAAATTAGTTTTACTTCATAAGGCTTTTATGTTTAACAGAACCATGTAGTCTACTGGTATATATTTCTCCTCACATTTCTTTGTCAGGTCTTTGTCTGGCATAAGACACAACTATATAGTTTAGTTTCTTGTATCCATTTAATTTACAATGTCTCACTTGCAAATGCTATCAATAAAACAGTTAAAACAATCAAAAGAGATTTCTGTCTTTCCTCCTTTTAGCCTTGAAATTTTTTATTCTAAAAATTGAAGTCATGAAAGTTTTCTGTTTGAAATTCCTATAAGCAATGGCCTTTTAAATATTTCTCTCTATATGTAATGCTAATAAACTCAAGTAATCAATAGCTTGGAAAGAGGCAGAAAGTAATTTTTCTAAAGGAGCAAAAAATCACCCATTTCTCTGTAGTGATGAAGTTTATAAGTATTTTAAATTAATTGGAAGTTGTCCAGCCATCATTTAATAAAAAAATTCATTGACCTTTAAGAAAGAAAAAATAAATTAAAGTCAGTATCTAAATTGGTTTATTTTGAAGAAACATGCATTTTTGCTACGTTTGATTTGTAGTGTTGGGGGTTTTTTTCTGATTTTATACCCAGGTGTGATGTTTAAATGAAAAAAAAATCGCACCCCTGGAATCAGGTTTCTTCTGACTCTGTAGACTGTTGCTTTTTAAACCAAAAATAAACAAAATTATTAAAACACACCAGAAAGCTAGGGCACAGAATAGAGTTTGGATGACCTTTGATTTTAGTCTTTTAAACAATTTAGCCAGTAAGGTGGGATTCAGGAAAAAAACTGAAAAAGCTTTCATCTATGTTTCTTCTAAAAAGAGATACTTTAATATGAGAAAGTTGCACTGTTCTCAGTAACACATTTATAGCCTGGCTGTCTACGGAAACAATGGTGATGAGTCATGTTGTCCTTCTATCTGTTCATCTGTCTGTTCATCAGCCCCTTCCCTGGAATCTGTGAACCTGCAGGTCATTTTCAACCAATTTATAATCTCGGTAAGTTTAAGGATAATTTAGGAGTGAATAAAACAGTATCTACTTGGTTATTGTCCAATGAATGCCTCAAGCTAGCATAATTTAATGAAGTTAAGAACAGAAGCCCTGGTCTTTGACCATTCTGGACATTTACTTTCACCGTGGCACTACCTACTGCGGTGACAACTCAAATATATCATTTGGTATTTCCATCATGTCATACGGCTTCATCTCCAAGGACTACCAGGTGCAAGCTATGCAGGTTAGCTCACATTGACGCTGTTCGGGGTTTTTCCTCTCTAAAGATGACTGGACAAGTCTACACCATATAGTACTTGTCTCTGGATCCAAAGGGCTCTTTGGGAGCTACCTGGGGTACCCAGAGACAACTATTTAGTTTACTTTAAACAAAGCCTGAAGCAAAGTAGGAGTTATCAGAGCAGGAGGGCTTTGGAATGAACAGGGAACAAAACCATAGATCAAACTCGTGGACGAAGGCATAATTTCCTTTGTGATCTACATGCTCTTTCTAGTGTCAAGGAGGTAAACAATGGTTTCTATGCAGAAAAAAATAAAGATAAAATGAGGAAGCAGTGACCAGGGAGGAAGACAGGGAGAGGTCCTGATAGGTGAGAAAAAAACAGAAGGCATGAAACTAATAAAGGAAACAAGAGTTGGAAAGATACGTTACTGGGAAAAGAGAGAAATCAAAGGGAATAAGAGATACTGATTAGCAGTAAAGGTAGATCTGTGAAGGAGGAAATGGAAGAGTGAGGATGGAGGTGATTGCAAAACAGCTGCACAAATCTTTCCAACATTTAGAGCTCATTCCAGGATGTTTAATGCAGTAACAGAGAGAACAGAAAACTGAATGACTGAGAATCAATGAAGGAGAAGATAATGCACACAGACAGTTTTGAGAAATTGTATACAAATAAATCCAAGCAGACTGCAAGACCAAAGGAGGAAGCACCCTTACCACCAGCATCAAACACCCTGGAGAAGATCTCGGCCTGCTGATAACTACCTCCAGCCTTTCTCATGGAGAAAGCTGCTGCCATCACCTTTGTGGGTCTGGGAGGGAGGTCACAGAACCAGACAAAAGGGTCAGATACAACAAAGTGTTTTGTTTTCAAGTATTTTAACATGTTATCGGACTAAGAATCACAGGGCTCTGGGAACTGGACCGAGGATTATCTTTTGTTGTATTTAGACTGTCAGATTAGAGCAATGATGAAACCTTGTGCCCACACACGTATGATGTGTCACCTTTGGCTGGTAATAAGGCTTTGAGTGTAACAGCTGTAAACCTGAGAAGCCTGGTTTGCTGCTGTGGCTACTACCCAGTATCAGGTTTCAAACTCTGTGGGGAAGATTCTGATTCTAGGAAATTGGAGGAGGATCTACCCACAATTGTCCAACCCAGCTCTACCTGCATTTTTCACTGCTGGCCTTCCTTTGGCATCTAGGACAATAGACCTACACCTAGACTGTAGGCACTCACCCTTCAGGCCAGACACATTGCTGGGGAGTTGGGAATCCTCTCTGCTAAACTTAAAAAAA